>MNCI01005810.1:1283139-1348642 GCA_015680685.1 Gnetum montanum
ATTTTTCTAACTGTATAGCTTCACTAATGCAGTCATTTAGCATAGTTAAGTTTGGAGTTCTCCTTAACCAAATTGAAATGTTGGGGTTGATAACCTTAAGATAAGTTTCTTTAAGCATTTCTTCTAATGGTCTATATTGTCTTTGGAAAAGTCCACAAATTCATTGAAACTTGATGTTAAAATATCTAATTGACTCTTTAACTCCTTGCTTAGCTTGTATCAACCCACAATATAGTTGTTTTTGATCTAATTGATTACCAAACTAGGCCAAGAAAAGATTCTTCATGTCATCCCAACTTGTTATACTATTATTTGGTAAGTTCGAATACCAAATCTGAGCCATATCCTTTAGATTTGATACAAACAACCTACAAGCTTGAACATTATGTTGAATATTTGCATGAGCTAAAACTAACTCAAACATGTGAATATATTCTTCAGCTAGATAAGCTTTTCCAGGAATGAAAGGCTCAAGCAAATATTTGTAAACTACCTTAGGAATATCATTGTAATTTTGAAATCCTAATGGTGTAACTCTTTGCCAAGGATTTTCCATCCTATTCCTTTGCATAGTTGAACTCTTAAAATTTCTAGATATTCTCTTATGAATCAATAAACCAGATATAATGGGTGATCTTCTTGAGCTTCTAGTTTTCACTCCACTACTTGTTCCCAATTCAAAAACCTTCTTTGACCGTTCTTCTTCTGATGAAGAATTAGTCTTAGAATCAAGAATATCCTTTGTAACTTTTAAATTTTCCAAACTATCGATCTTCTTGGTCATGAACTAAAAATAGTATTTCTTCAGCCTTTATAGTAACAAAGAATTGTTGATGTGCTAAAATTATAAGGCTTATGAACTCAAAGGCTGAATTTTCAGCCCTCCTTCTAGTGCCAAAAGAACTATTGGTGACCATTTGGGACATGACCGCCAACGACTGTCCTCGAACAGGATTTAGGTGCTTGCTGGTGTCTAGCAACACCAAGGCCTAGATACTTCCAAATAGACTTAGTAGTTAATGTGAGTATGTGTGTGTGTTGTTATGGTATGCGGTTGTGAAAAATAAAATGATTGCATTGTGTGTAAACTACAAATGACTTATCTTAAAGAGATTCAACCAACTTTGCCAAGTACTGTGAGTTGGTGAAAGTCCTATTTTGTTCAATTGCCTAGTCTACGCAGTCCTTATAATACCTACTTGTAACAAATGAAATTTTGTAAAAATATTTGAGCATAACTCCATGAATCTACTTCTAATTTTCCCTAGAGAAAGAAATAGTTCCACAAGAAAACTAGAGATAGAGCAAGATTCAATGAAAATAGAAAGGAAAGAAAGTAGATTTGTGTTAGGACCTCAAATGTTTAAACAAGGTAAAATGATACGAGTAAACACTTCACAATAAAGCTATCCAAAATTCAATAACTACGAATTGTTCAAACTTCCAAGGCTCAAATAAGCAATTTCTTCAAGACAATCCTACTATGCTACCAAAAAAAAGCTACGTAAACTATCACGTATGAGACTCCATTTTCGCTAGATAATGAATGTCAACAATTACATTCAACAAAACCTTCAAAAAACTTGATAATTTCTGATTGAAATACCACGAAGATTCACTTTAAAGATAAAAGAAAGCTATTCTGGTCCCATCAAAATACAAAAGATTCTCTAAACCCTCTTGACTATTGAATCGTTCAACGACTTGACTACACGCAGAGGCTCTCTTACAAAAATCTCAATAGTGGTTGTTATACATTGCATAATAATAAAATTCACTACTAAAATGCTCTTAAGGCTTTCAAACACAAGCGCTTCTATGGAAAAATTTTAATAGAAATTTCTATCGTGTAACAAGAACAATAAGAGCAATTTAAAAATCCAAAAATTACTTGCCAAGCATGATACTATCTAAACCACTAGCTAAACAATTTAAACAAAATAAAAAACAACAAGTATAACTCACAGGACTATGAAAAAAAGGCTGAAATATTCTCTTTAGTAAGTCATCTTACAAGAAATCTTTCACAATGTCTTCTTACAAATGCTCTTCCAAGACCCAAAGTGTGTCTCCAAGTGAGAGCTAGTAGTCTTCCGAAGTGTGTGATCCCCAAAAAGTCCAAAGTGTGTCCCTTTTTTTCTTTCCCCTGAAGCCTTTTTATAGGGTTCAAAAGGTAGTTACATATTTCAAAATATCTTAGCTAAATTCTCTCCCAAGTAAGGAAGTTATAACTTTCCCAACAAGTTAGGAGATATTACTTTCCAATCTAGTTAGGAAGTTATACATAAAGTTAGGAGGAAATTATGCTAACATTGACATTTATAAATATTACAAATATTTTATAGGAAACAACCTATACAATAATTTTTGAAAAATAAATCCAAGATCTCAATATTATGAGAGCTTCATACAATTGTTATTTTATTTTTATTTTAGGATTTTTAATTACCCATTGTGTATAAAGCCTTAGTAATTCACTCGGGATAATTAAATTAATGATAGGTCTTTAACAAGGGCTCCATACCATTATCGTATGTGAGAAATTGCTGAAATTATCTTTTTACCACCGGACCATGTGAAGTTGAAATTTTATTTCTGTGACTCCAATTCCATGCATTCAGGTTTTGTATTTGTCTTCATCGATGAATAAACTGCAACTCTGATTTATCAGCATCGGCTAAAACATCTCCTAGTTCTGCTGATTTAGTTGTACATCTATCTTATTGTGTCTTCATGTCTCTGTTGTCGCATTCAGTGGATTAGTATGGCGATGATGAATGCGTCGGTGTCTGCACTACCGCTATTTTTGATAAGGTTATTTGTAGGTTCATCATTGCGAAGTCTTTTCTAGAAGCAGTTTCCTAACTTCATACATATCCCTTCATTTGGAATGCATATTAATCAAAGAGGTTCTAATAACGGTATCTACATCAAAACCCTTTGGAAAATCATCCAATGATAATTGGAAGTTCTTACACCCCTTCGAATGTGCACATTGGGAAGCTGTTCAAGCAATGAGACAGAACCAAAATGCAGCAACCAAAATGTATTCCTACGTGTTGTCGACAAAATTCGTGAAATAGCGTAGAGGCCAGTAGGGTTTGATGGCACGATCATGATGCAATCATGCCTCAGTTGCACATCATGGACCACCACGCAAAACAAGAGCTCGCTGATGCAGCGACAGTGGTGGTCGTCTCTGATCATAACTTTCCAAGCAAGGAGCAGAATAGTTCATTCGTGGAAAGAAGGGTATGCGATGTCGAAAAGAAAGGATTGAATGGATGAGTAGAGCAATGAGTATAAGCGAACGGACTGGGCATGTGATATGCTAGAGAAGGGGGGTAGTCTTATTTGATGGAGATGCCCTGGTTTCATCAACGGGAGCAAGCAAATCTGGTAATGAGATTGGGGTTTCAGTGAAATGTGACTCTATTTTCTGTGTATGGTATGTGTGGATTTAGATGCCGATGGCCTTGTAGAAGGCCTAAGTAAGGGTTTCAGTTTTGCTCATCTCTCACTGACGGCCATCGTGGCAAAGGGGATCTCGTCACCAAACGACTTGGCCATGCCCATGGCGATGGCGGTTTATCTAGTGCCTGGCTGTGCCACGATAAGCACCATGTGGCTGACGATTTTGCCATGCCTGCTGCCTACCTAGCTTTGTTCTATTTTTTCTTCTACTCCTTTTCTTTCTCTAGCCTTCCAGGAATGATATAGCAGCTACCACTGATGCAACAGCTGAATGCGGTAAACTATTGCTTCATAGATATCGTTGTTTTAGTTTTTTTTACCTCTGCATGCTTATATTTCTTACATTAATTTTCTATTTAATCAGTGCAGATATAAACTTGATGGCTATGTGGCAATATTTTGAGCATGGAATTCTACTACAGCCACGAAATTTTAGACGATTCATGGGAGAAATAACTTTACCATGCACCGGACTACCGAATTTGCATTACTGCAGAGATATGCTTTTCCAAAATGAAATGGATACAAAACCAATTTTACTTGAGAAGCTCTTTAATTTGCTACATATTCATATCATATAAATGATATAAAAATTGGACTTCCTCCATAATCCCTCTAGACTTTGGTTAGTTGTGATAGAGATGGAAAGCAAGCATTGAGGTTATCAGGATATTCATCCGTAAAGCCCAATGTATCATAATATATTTATATAAGCTTACTATAGGAATGATGCTCCTATATTCTTTTTCTTAAATTAAAAGAATGTTGTTGTTAACTTATTCCTTTTCCTCTCATACTGAACTTTTTTCCACTTCTCCAAAAAACTCTTAACCAATTCTAACCATGTCAACCTGTTCCATGAAATGGCCAAAATGTGCCAACACTAATGATGGTGAGGAGGTAGGGTATCAGAACTTATGATCAATGATACATAACACTAGTTCTTATCCCCGTGAACACCAACTGTTCACTGAGGGAACAACAACATATAACAAGGATGGACACTTAGATCGTCAACACAATCAAGGCCGAAGCCAAAGAAGAGAAGGCAAGAAGCATCATCATGGAAATGGTTCTCCTTCTTCTTCTCCTTCTTCACATCACTCACCCTCTCCTTCCACCTTTGGGTGCAGTCATAGGAAGCATAACGGAGAGGATGAAGGTAAGAAAAATGAGAGACCTCAACGAGAGAGTCGAGAGAGAGGACAAGGGCATGAATGAAGGGAAAGTAGGGAACAATGCAGACATCACAGATGTCATGGAAGAGATAATCATGATGAGCCCCTACTTGCCACCTAGAGCCTGCTAGATATAACGGAGGCAGTAAGAATCCCAACAAGGCATTTAAAAGAGAGCCGGATAAAGCGTTTGGACATGAAAACTATCCCATGCTTTGAAGGGGGATACAACGTGGATCCACAACATCATTTACTGGCATTCCATCATGCCTATGCCTTGCAGAACATAGAGAACAAGTGGTAGAAACTAAAGTTGTTTCCCAGGACACTCACCAAGGAAGCAGAGAGTTGGTACTAGTCCTTAGAACTGAAAACCATCAAGAGGTGGAGTACGATGTTAGAACTCTTCAACGATAAGTATCAAACATACCCCAGAGTGTCCAATTTGCATAAGTAGATCCAAGGATGGAAGCAAGGTATTCATGAATCCTTGGATGCTACCATGGCCCAATACTACGCATTGCTACATCGTTGCCCAGGCCATGGATACGCACAACGGGACCAACTTCACGACATCATAGATGGGCTCAGACATGAGACTAGGAGAACCCTTGGGACTTATGCCCAAGGGAAACTATCAGAACTTAGAGTCCTTGAAGTTCATCGCTTGTTGGAGAAAGTAGCAAAAGAAGAAGGTGAACTATGAAAAAGAGAGAGTGTGGAAGAATACAACCATGATCCCTCTCTTTGAAAGAAGGGAGTGAAATTTTGTGATGAAGAGGATGAGTCACCACTTGAAGAGTTGGTGAACAGAAAAATCTTGCCGATTCAAAAACTAACAACAAAAGTATTGGCTAAGGTAGATCAACTATGGGATTCCTTAGACTCCAAACTTGAAACTATCTTAAAAATCGTAGAAGAGTCTAAGGTGGAATGAAGTAGTGACAAGAACAAGACAAAGTGGAGAGATTTAGGCCCTGCACATAACAAGGGTAAGGGGAAAATTACTATCTCCGATGAGGTTGTGGACTCAGACATAGACGATGATGGTGGATATAAGATCTGCCACTATGACCATCCTAAGGGATGTTGTGCAATCATCTCACATCTACAGGAGTCTAAGGTGTATGCACTTAATCTGATACTTAACCAATGGCAAACACCCCGACGGTTATCTTATCCTCAAGGTAACCCAAGGCAATTCCACCAACCACTAATGCTATCCAAGTGGAACTCCACCACAACCCATCGAACAACATTAGCAGTGGCAATACCCACAATCATGGGGGATGCCACCGCCAACACAACAGTACCCTTACCGGTAGCCCGATCCATATGGTTATTATGTGCAGCAGCCGATTTCTCCAAGTGACTCAATGGGTCACATAATTTCCCAACGTCACTACCAAGTTCAGGAGTACTTTAGGAGGACTCCTTCTCCTTCGGGAGACATCCCACATATACACCATCCTCCAACTCCATCCATATCTCTTCCACCTATAGTTTCCATACAACCTACTCCAACAATGCAAGGGGAACTCCCTACTCAACCACAGCAACACCATGCTACAAGAGCAGTAAACATTCAACACGTTGCTGGTTCTAACAACTGTAAAAAGAGAAGACCTTTCTTCAGAACCAAAAGCCCAGAAAAGCTCTCACAACAACAAGCGGTTGAGCCTATGTACACTCCTCCACCATCTAAAACTTCGGAGACCCTTTAGTTCAAAATCAAAGCTTAACACATACGGTTATGTTAACGCATACTGTAACCGACTGGATCAAGGTAGGTCATCTTCCTAGGAAACTCTCTGATCCTAGAAGCCCCTTAATCTATTTACAAATTGTCGGGAATGAACCACACATGGCTCTTCTTAACTCAGGTTCCAGAGTCAACTTAATCTCGCAAGAATTGTATAAATCCTGGAACCTACCTCCACTCAAGAAAAGAAATATTCACTTAGAGCTAGCTGACCAGTCCATCACTATTCCTTTGGGAAAAGTTAAGGATATGGTTACCACTGTGGGTGGTTGGTCATACCCAGCTGATTTCCTAGTGATCCAAATAAATAATGACAAGGGGGATTTCCCAATTATAATGGGAAGGGCATGGCTAAGCACAATAGATGCATGTCTTAGGATCTGCGATCTTTCCTTGAAGATATCTAAGGTAAACATATATGGAAAGATCGAGAAGAAGAAAGTTCTGTGCATCACATACAGTGACTTAAAGGGTGATGACATGGAAGAATGTTCAGCATCTCTTCCATGTAATCGGTGTGCCCAAGAAACACATATTCAAAGGTTCCTGTATGTAGCAACCACACCAGTAGTAGACACCTCATGGTTGAAAACTACTAGAAAGAGCAACCCAATATGCACAGAACGAACTAAGGAAACAACTCATGCTAACAATGAAGGCATAGACACATTGGAATATGAGCGTCGCCAACTTCCACCCCTTAATCTGAGAACATCAATGGGGAGAAGTTGGGCACTTTCACAAAATTCACATAGGCACTCATTATTTCAGATCTCTCCCTTGCAATTCAGTCATGGGGGAGATGGCCACCTATGCTGATCGTTGGAGGCCCTCAGTTCTTTTACGTTTTTTTTACACATTTTTGTCTTACACATTTTTTTTTTACAAATTTCTTTAACTTTTTTTGTTTTTTTTTTACAAATTTCTTTAACTTTTCTTTTTTTTTTTTACAAATTTCCTTAAATTTTTTTGTTTTTTTTTTCAACATCGTTATACTTTCCATTTTCTGTGTGTGTGCGTGTGATCCAACTTGTAAGTTTGTCACCAATAAGTGTTCTTCATGATGGTATGAACTGTTTTCATGTTGATTGCCAATGTTTGGTTTACCTTTAAGTCACGATGTTGATACTAAGGTATGTTCTTTTGATATGGTAGGCAATGAGTTCACTTCATCCATCCATCCACCAATTTCTATGGTCTCTCTTGGCTTGGAAATGTACAGTCTCTTTCTAAATAATAACTTTAACGAATCGGTGATTGGACATTTCTCAAACTAAGGAAGGACTCAAGGATTGAAAAGGGTGTGACTTCAAGGGAACTTGATGCATTTTTGTTGGTCATTCTCTTGGGTTCTTAGATGTTTTCTTCTTGTGTTTTCTTGTTGCTTCAATCTTACTCAATTATCAGAAGTTGAGTCAATAAAAATAAGAAGTCTTTGCATGGTGTGGTTCTCATGCATAAAAACACAAAACATAAAAAAAACAAAAGTAAGAATTCAAAGCACACCCCTTAGATGAAATAAACTTGGGCTACAAGCACTGGTTATGGAATGAAAAATGTTCCCTCTAACTAAGGCCCTTCTCGCTTCCCATTCTCTCCTCATTTGTTTCGTTGGAATGGTAGTGGCTCTTTGGAGATGCATTCTTGTTATTCCAGAGGATGGTTCAGCCAAATGTGTTAATGCGAAGTCACTGGATGTTGTTGGTTTGAGGCTGAAGTTGGAATGAGATCTGATAAGTCACATTAATCATGAAACACACAAGGGGTTGTACACCACCTTGTTCTTGGGATTCCATTCCATTCTCTTCTCTCCACCCTTCTCTCCACTATTCACCTCATTGCCGATTGTATCATTAGTGTATATTTTGGTAGATCCATTGTTTTCTTTTTGGTAAACTCTTACGGTTAAGTCTTTAACTTTTGTTCCAAAGGACATTCCTAGAGCCTACGGACTCTTTGAATGTGGGTTTGTCAGGGCATTAAGGGCATGAGCCTACTTTGGGGAGGACCAACTGACATTCCTATTTGGGGCATTAGTTAAATTCTTTTCCCTAACATTTTTGCAATCTATTTTATTTTTTTCATTTCCATCTTGACATCCATCTCATCGATGTCATAGTTGTCCCTTTTTATCTATCTTTCTTATTCCTTTTCTTTCTCCACTCTAACGCTATCAAATATTTAGAGTATGATGCTTGGAAAATTGGAAAAACAACTCTAACAATTGTGAAGTAGTGAGATATTGTAACTCCTCCACATCAAGTAAATTGCACACAAAATCAAAATCCATAATTGCATTATTTTGGTACAAAATAATATTCATCAATTTAGAGCCACCTGAAGCAGCTTGTGCTTGAGAAGAAGCTTGAGTTGGATGCTTTGAAGCCATGATGTCACTCTAGAAATCTTCAATCTTCCACTAAATGCTTTGCTATGATGGGAAAACACATATTCTCTCATTGATTAGATGTGATATCACATGGGCCACGATATCGTGGCTGCAATATTGCATACGCGATATCACAGGGGAAGACGCGATATCACCACATGCCACCAAATCTATAAATAAGAGGAAGCTCTCCCTTGTTTCACCATCTAGATCTAGACCATAGTCAAAGTCTTGCATTTTTTCCATTCTAGAGTTAGAGTAATTTACATGTGCCCGCAATAGGAGTCCTAAAGTGAACGGATCTTTATTCAAGCAAATATTATTCTTGAGCACAAGTTTGTGTATGGTAATAAAGACAAACTTTTAGGATAAACCTTGTAGTGCGTGGACTAAGCTAATTAGGACTTTAATTATTGTTAATTTTTTAAATGCTTTATTATTTAATTAGTCTCTCTCAACCCTCAACACTCCTAGTTAAGTGCATTCAATATGATCTCTTCGAGCATGTGCGTTACGCTTGGTAATCCCAGTAATGAATATTGTTTGGTAATCCCAGAAGGTTGCATTGGTTCAAGGTGTGAATGGCAAGTGGGAACAGATACTGATGCTATGCATTAGAACTTAGTTAGTTAAATTTAGTTACTTAGTCTCTTCACCCTTTCCCTCATTAGCATAAGGAGATAAAACATAAAAGATATAAAAATCACATATCTTAACCATACAACCGTGACAAATACAAGTAAGCCTGAGAAGACAACGAACAATTAACCTTAAGTGTTCCATAAGGCGTGTAGGCACTTAGTCTGCGAAGTTCGACCGGATTGCGTGTGTAATGCTCATATTCGTATGGTTGAGTGTAGGGGTACCTCGCCACTCATCATTGGCACCGTTGCCAGGGACTAAGTTGTTTGTGCACTAAGTAGAACATAGGAAATCATCCACATTATTGGGAAGCTTAAACGAACCCTTAGGGTTAATCAGAAGAAAATTTAAACAACAGTCAATAGCACACTAACAAAATAAAAATGTCTTCTTCTTCTCATAAAAGCACTTCACCACCTAGGGATCACACAAGAGATAGTCAATAGTCTAACACACATAACCAAGAACCGCCAGTTCCTCAACAGTATTGGGTGGTATATACTCATCACGATGAGTATATACCCTAATTTACTTTTATCCTCCATTAGGATGAACAACTGCGCTAGAGAGACCTATAAGGTAACATAGTGTTACCTCTAGATCGGGTAGCCCCTAACATGCTCCTTCATGCTCTTGCATAGATAGACATGACAGAATTATATGTTGAATACATTGCAGAAGATTATGACATAAAGGATTACTACCACACAGTAGCACAATGTCTAAGGGACTCGTGGCAGGAGAGTTATCACACATCGTTAAAGGGAAAAGGACCCCGCAACGCTTCGCCTATCATAAGAGAAGTTAAGGGTGGTGAACCTATCTCAATAGGTTCTCCACAAAATGATGTTCCTCCTCCTCATGATGGTGAGGAGGTAGGGTATCAAAATGTACACTCTACGATTCACAACCCTAGTTTTGATTCCCATCAACACCAAGTGTTCGGTGAGGGAACACAAACACATGACAAAGGCAGGAAATCTGATCATCATCATGATCGGGGTCATATCCACCAAAGAGAAGGTAAGAAACATCATCATGATAATGGTTCCCCTTCTTCTTCCCTTCATCACATCATTCACCCTCTCCTTCCACATTAGGACACAGTCACAAAGAGAAAAATGGTGAGGATAAGGCTAAGCTAATCGAGAGACCTCGATGAGAGAGTTGAGAGCGAGGATGAGGGCATTCTAGAGAATCTAGACATGGAAGAAGGGAAAGTAGGGAACCATGTAAGCATCATAGATGTCATGAGAGAGATGATCATGATGAACCCCTACTAGTAACCCAGAGTATGTTAGACATTACGGAGGTTGTGAGAATAACTACAAGGCACCAAAAAGATAGCCGGATAAAGAGACTAAACATGAATAATATCTTATGGTTTGAGGGGGGATATAATGTTGATTCGCAGAATCACTTATAGGTATTCCACAATCCCTGTGCCTTGTAGAATATTGAAAATAAGTGGCATAAGTTAAAGTTATTCCCTAGGACATTCATAAAATAAGCGAAAAGTTGGTATCGGTCTTTAGAGCCAGAAACCATTAGGAGGTGGAGTACGATGCTAGAATTGTTTAACGATAAATACCAAATGTACTCCAAAGTGTCCAACTTGCATAAGCAGATCCAAGGATGAAAGCAGGGTAATCATGAACCCTTGGCCGCTACCATGGGCTGATATTATGCATTACTACATCGTTGCCCAGGCCATGGTTATGCACAACGAGATCAACTCGACCACCTCGTAGATGGGCTAAGACATGAAACCAGGAAAACCCTTGGAGCATATGACTAAGGGAGATTATCAGAACTTACATCCCATGAAATTCATCAATTTTTGGAGCAAGTAGCTAAAGAAGAAAGGGAGCTATGGAAAAGAGAAAGTGCAAAAGAGTACAACCCCAATCCTTCCCTCCAAAAGAGGGGAGTGAGATTCTAAGAGGAGGAGGATGAGTCACCACTTGAAAAGTTGGTGAATAGAAAAAACTTTCAGCTTTAGAAATTGACAAAAAAAAGTGTTAGCTAAGGTAGATCAAATATAGATCTCCTTAGATAGTAAAATTGAAACTGTCCTAAAAATCATAGAGGAGTCTAAGGAACAAAGTAGTAACCATGATAAGAAAAAGCAGAGAGATTCAGACCATGCACGTAACAAGGGTAAGGGAAAAATGACTATCACCAATGAGGTTATGGACTTTGACATGGACAATGAAGGTGGATGTGAGATCTGCTAATATGACCATCCTAAGGGATGTTGCCCAATAATCTCACATCTGCAAGAGTTCGGGGTATATGCACTCAACCCAAGACTTAACAAATGAAAACCACCCCGAAGGTTACCTTATCCCCAAGGTAACCCAAGGTAGTTCCACCAACTGTTAACATATTATCCAAGTGGAACTCCACCACAACCTATCAGGCAACACCAGTAGTGGCAACACCCACAGTCATGGGGGATGCCACCACCTAGGCAACAATACCCCTACCGACAACCAAACCCGTATGGCTATTATGTGCAACAACTGATTTCTCCAAGTGACTCTATGGTTCATGCAACCCCAGAATGTCACTACCAAGTTTGGGAGTATTTTAGGACTCCTTCTACTTTGGGAGACACACCACATGCATACCATCCTCTGAATCCATCCACATCTTTTACGCCAATAGTTCCACTACCACCTACTCCAACGATGCAAGGGGAACTCCCCACTCAACCACAACAATGCAATGCCGAGAGCTGTAAACCTTCAACCTTCTACTGGTTCTGACAACTGCATGAAAAGAAGACCTTTCTTTAGAACCAAAAGCAAAAACAAGCTCTCACAACCACAAGTGGTTGAGTCTGTACATGCTCCTCCAACAAATAAGGCTTTGAAGCTCCCTTCAAACCAAAAACAAGGCTCAACACATACGGTTATGTTAACACATACCATTACTGACTAGATAAAGGTGGTCCACCTTCCCAGGAAATTCTCTAATCCTAGAAGTCCCTTAATCTACCTCCAAGTCGCTGGGAACAAACCACGTAAGGCTCTTCTTGACTCAAGTTTCGAAGTCAACTTAATCTCATGAGAAATGTATCAAGCCTGAAACCTACCTCCACTAAAGAAGAGCAATATTCAACTAGAGCTGGCTAACCAGTCCATCACCATTCCTTTGGGATTGGTGGAGGACATCATTACCACTATGTATGGTTGGTCATACCCAGCTAATTTCCTAGTGATAGAAGTCAACAATAACAAAGGGGACTTCCCAATTATAATGGGGAGAGCATGGCTCAGCACCATCAACGCGTGCTTAGGAATCTGTGATCTTTCCTTGGAAATATCTAAGGAAACTATTTATGGAAACTATTTATGAGAAGAAGAAAGTTCCATACATCACATACAGTGACTTAGAGGGTGACGACATGAACGAATGCTCATCATCTCCTGCATGCAACTGGTGTGCCCAAGAAACTCAGATACAAAGGTGCATGTATGTAGAAACCACACAACAAGAGAACACCCAGTGGTTGACAACAAATCAATAGAGTAGCCCATAGACATGCATGGAATGAATTGGAGGAACAACTTGCACCCACAATGAAAGCATAGATACATTGGAGTATGAGCGTCACCAACTTTCAACCCTTAACATGAAAACATCAATTAGGAGAAGTTGGACACTTTTAAGAAATTCAAAAAAATGTTCATTATTTTGGATCTCTCCCTTTCAATTCATTCATGGAAGAGATGTCCACCTATGCTGATCATTCGAGGCCCTCAGTTTCTTTTTAGATTTTTGTTTTACATCTTTTTGTTTTACACATTTTTATTTTCCACTTTTTTTTGCATTTTTTTGTTTTACAAATTTATTTAACTTTTCTTATTTTTGTTTTACAACATCATTCATACTTTTTTTTTTATTTGTGTGTGTGTGTTATTCATTTTGTTAAGTTTGTGATCTAATAAGTGCTCTTAATGATGACATGAACTATTTCTACTAATTGCTAATGTTTGGGTTTTACCTTAAGTTACGATGTTGATACTAATGTATGGTTCTTGTGATATAGTAGGCAATATGTTCACTTCATCCATACATCCATAAATTTCTATGATCTCTNATTTTCCACTTTTTTTTGCACTTTTTTGTTTTACAAATTTATTTAACTTTTCTTATTTTTGTTTTACAACATCGTTCATACTTTTTTTTTTATTTGTGTGTGTGTGTTATTCATTTTGTTAAGTTTGTGATCTAATAAGTGCTCTTAATGATGACATGAACTATTACTACTAATTGCTAATGTTTGGGTTTTACCTTAAGTTACGATGTTGATACTAATGTATGGTTCTTGTGATATAGTAGGCAATATGTTCACTTCATCCATACATCCATAAATTTCTATGATCTCTCTCAGCTTGGAAATGTACAGCCCCTTTCTAAATAAGAACTATCAACAAATCAGTGACTGGGCATTTCTCAAACTAAGGAAGGACTCAAGGATTGAACAGGGTGTGACTTCAAGGGGACTTGATGCATTTGTGTTGGCCATTCTCTTGGGTGCTTGGATGCTCTCTTTTTGAGTTTTCTTACCATTTCGACATTACTCCATCATCGGGAAGCTGAGCTAATAAAAATAACAAAGTCTTTGCATGGTGTGGTTCTCACGTATAAACATAAAAAAAAGTGAGAATTCAAAGCACACCCCTTAGACGAAATAATCATTTTGGCTACAAGCACAGGTTATGGAACTAAAATAACATGTTCCCTCTAACTAATGTCCTTCTCTCTTCCCATTCTCTCCTCCTTCAGAATGGTGGTGGCTCTTTGGTGAAGGCATTCTTGTTACTTCAAGTGGATGGATTGGCCAAATGCATTAATGCAAAGTCACTGGATGTGGTTTATTTGAGGCCAAACTTGGAATGGGATCTACTAAGTCACATTAATCATTAACTTGGAATGGAAAGAAGAGAATGGCATGGAATGTACATCACCTTGTTCTTGAGATTCCATTCCATTCTCTTCTTTCCATCATTCTTCCTTCATTATCGACCTCATTTCCAGTTGTATCATTAGTGTATATTTTTGTTGATGCATTGTTTTCTTTTTGGTAAATTCTTGTGGTTAAGAATTTAACTCTTGTTCCAAATGACATTCCCAGAGCCTACGAATTCTTCGAATGTGGGTTTGTTAGGGCATTAAGGGCATGAGCCTGCTTTGGGGAGGATCCACCAGCATTCCTATTTGGTACACCAGTTAAATTATTTCCCTTAACATTCTTGCAATCCACTCTATTTTGTTCATTTCCATCTTGACATCTATTTCATCGATGTTATAGTTGTCTCTTTTTCTCCATCTTTCTTGCTCTTTTTATTTCTCCATTCTATCGCTACCGGAGGTTCACTCTTAGTCATGGGGGTCCTAACCCAATTTTTTTGATTTTCTCCTAACCCCTATCCCTTTGGTGGTCCCCACTATTATATCTCTAGACTTGTATCAGCCATACCATAACTCAGCCAATGGACCTTTCACCGAAGCAAGGTATCCACTGCATTATGATTCATTTACCCTTGCTAATATAAATATTGTGTTATGTGTGCAGATGGAAATCATACAACAACAGATTGGGAACACTTGGAATGGATCGGTGCTAAAGCAGCTATGCAAGGAATGAGATGGATGGCATGCTTACGAATAGACAATGAAAGGTGTAATCTTGGCATTGACAGCGACAGACTTCTTCTCTCTTCTCTCTTCTCTCTCAGCTACCAAATACTGCCTGATGTCAAATGTATAAAGTGTTCACTCTTGTTGTCGTGAACACCAATTTTGTCATGTTTTGTAATGATAATCCGTTCACATGTCATCCCATTTACCATTAGTTCCATTCAAGTCAATAATCCCATACCTTCCTAATATTTTGTAAGGAACTCAAGGACAAGTTTTTATTTAGTCATGGGGGTATGATGGGATGCGATATCGCATGGGCCGTGATATCGCATACACGATATCACAACACATCGCCAAATCTATAAATAAGAGGTGGCTCTCCCTTGTTTTGCCATCTAGATCTATATTGTAGCCAAACTCTTGTAGTTTTTCCATTCTAGAGTTAGAGTAATTTCCATGTGTCAGCAATAGGAGTCCTAAAGTGAACGGATCTTTATTCGAGCAAATATTGTACCTGAGCACAAGTTTGTGTACGGGAATAAAGATGAAATTTTTGGATAAACCTTGCAATGCATGACTAAGCTAATTAGCACTTTAATTATTGTTAATTGTTTAAATGCTTTATTAGTCAATTAATCTCTCTCAACCCTCAACACTCCTAGTTAAGTGCATTCAGTACGAACGCTTCGAGCACGTGCATTACGCTTGGTAATCCTAGTAACGAATAGCGTTTGGTAATCCCAGAAGGTTGCATTGGTTCAGGGTGTGAACGGAAAGTGGAAACAGATACTGATGCTAGGCATTAGAACTTAGTTAGTTAAAGTTAGTTACTTAGTCTCTTCACCCTTTCCCTCATTAGCATAAAGAGATAAAACATAAAAGATATAAAAATCACATACCTCAGACTTACTTAACCATACAACCGTGACAAATACAAGTAAGTCTGGGAAGACAAAAAATGATTAACCTTAAGTGTTCCATAAGGCGTGTAGGCACTTAGTCTATGGAGTTCGACTGGATCACACATGTAATGCTTGTATTCATATGGTTGAGTGTAGGGGTACCTCGCCACTCATCACTCATGTATTTATAGAAGAAAAGCAAGAACCTTAGCTAGAGAAAAGAGGAAGTACCAACCTAAGATAATTAAAAATTAATTAAAGATAACACTTAATTTCCATGATTTTGTGATTAATAGATCAATAAGACTAGCATTATCTCCATTTGAATGCATAGTACTCTCCAAGATGATTCCAATGGTACCAATTTTGTCGAAATTCAATTTACAGTTTCATAGATACAAAATTTCTTAAGTTTCATGTAGTTTAAGATTAAAATTCTTTTTAAAATTTTAAAAATTAAATTTAACTTATTTAAAAAAAAATTTGAGCTGGAGGTCATGGGTTCGACCTTAGCCCTAAAACTTTATTTTTAAATTGAAAAAAAAAATTGAAGCGCTAACCTCAAGAGAGGCTAGGGCCATGATTGGTGCTTGCTATTGGTGGTAGGGCTACAAGGCCTAGCTGTGTAGCATCATGGCTCTTCCAACAACTAGCAACAGTAGGGCCTACTATGCCATTGTAAGTTAGGGCTATAGGGACTTGCGATGCAGCATCATGACTGGCCCACCATCCAAGTAGAAGCCTCATCCACCACGCTGCACCATCCACTGCTCACTTCTTATCACTATTTGGCATCACTACATTATTTTTTACCACTATACATGCCCTCAATTTCTTTCCATGTTGTCACTATCCATCAACATTCCATAGACATCATTGACATTATGAATAATGGTTACTTTTGGTAATCCATGAACGCCAAAAATGCCATGAATAATGATCCCTTTCAGCACTCTACAAACATTGTCAGCACCCTAGATAAGAACCCCTTTCAATGCTCTATGAGCATCGATAGCACCATAGATAATGATCTCTTCTAATGCTTTGCAAACACTGATAGTACCATAAATAACAATTCCTCCTAGAATACACGGATACCATTGGCACTAAATACAATTTTTCCCTTCAATGTCTATAGAAATCATTAGTGTCATGGATAGCAGTCCCTTCCAATGCTCTGTAAACATTAATGATGTCACAAATAATTGTCCCTTCCAGTGCCTTGCAGACATCACTAACACCATGGATAACTATCCCTTCTTGTGTCCTTTTGCTTGCCAAAAATCCTCATAACAATAATGCATGCTAGCTCTATCTAGGCTACATTTCCCTTGCATGGTCCAAACAAGCCTCACTCGATGAAACATCATCAAAAATTCAGGTTGTAATCTTCATCTCCCAACTTGAGGCAAGGATTCATTGTAAATATTAGCTATGTAGCCCATTAGCTACAATCTTGCATACTTCAACTTTTGAGGCCAAAAAAATGCTTTAAAAGTTGTTATTACCTCACTTCCCAAGTGGAAAAAGGTACCCCATCTATATATTTGGGCCTGGAAAGGTTGAAAAAACCTTGGGAATGGCTACAATTAGCATTTCCATAGGTTTTTGTATGGGTATATCCCAAACTACGTTGGAGTAATGACTTTCAAGTAGTTTTGTAGTAGACATGATGCTACAATAGAGGTGCTATAGTAGACATGGTGCTACTTAAGATAGGAAATGGCCAGTGTAGTCACCACCAAGACCCAGTAGGAGTGCAACATTGGAACTATTGTAATTTCCATTTTCCAATAGTGGGCAACATAGTCATTCCAAGTTTTCAACAAGTTTCCAATGAAAGAGCATGACAACATAGTTGCACCTCCAATGTAGCTGTAGCTGTAGCATAGTTACAACTCTAGTGCAACTATAGCTTCAACATAGTGCACCAAAGCAAGTGTAGTCACAAAAGTCTATTTATTATTTATAGTAAATGGATGGGTTTTGTGGCGATAGTTCATACCAAAATTAGTATAAATGGTAACTAAGCTAAAATTTTATAACCATTGCATGTGTAAATTAATACCAATCTATCATCAATCATGGCAGTGGTGTGCAGACCCAAATATAGCCAAGTCTACCCTATAAAAATCCAGCATAGACACTTTATTTTATTCTAGAATTTGGCACAAGAAATAGCATTTTGGCATTTTCACAACCACAAAAGCCCAATGTAACCTTGCAACACTTTTTAGTAGTAGAAACTGTTACTAAGCTAGGCACAAAGACTCCCACGTGGCTACCATTACATGACAAGTAAAATACCATTTCTATGATCATGTTGCAGACCCTTATGGATACCAACAAAAGGTTGTTGGAAACTAATGCTAGGAAGAAACTAGATAGTGGAGCTGCTGTAGAACATAGATTACCTTCTTCAACAGATTTCAAGTTCCTACAAGCAACTTTTTATTCTACTATCATAAAATCTGTACTTCTTGAATCTTATTCTTTATTTCTTATTTAAATAAAATTATTGTTCATGTTATGCAAGTTTTAGTTTACGTTTTAATTTCTGTGCCTATTTTCATTCTAAATATGCAACTTCAATTGTATTTTCTTTTTCTTTTTCATTTCTATTTTCATTTCCAAAGCCATTTTCATTTTCATTTCCATTTATACTTCCATAAGTCCATGGGTGAGCAGCAAGATCATCCAAGGTGACTTGAATCCCATCTTTGAAGGCCCTTGGGATTCAAGATTAAAATTGTTTTGGTGATAGGATTTTTGGGTTTCCATTCCATCAACCAAAATTCTAGCCCCAATAATTTACTAGAAATAGAAGGAGATCCTCTACCCAAATTCTTGGCCAAAATCATTTTTCCAATTATCACATTTTCAAGTTTTGAAATCTACAAAAAAAATTCCATTAAAACCTTGGAAATTAGCATTGTTGGATTTTTGTTGCATTTTTACAACAATTGCTAGTTTTCTTAAAGCCAACATAGTCTACTATAGCACCGTGTCTACTATAACATCCAGTCTACTAGAGCACTGTGTCTACTATAACACCCAATCTACTATAGTACCAATCTACTATAGCATCCAGTCTACTGTAAAACTAATCTACTATAGCATCTGGTCTACTATAGCATCTGTTTCCATTCAATAGATAAACAACATTTTCCTATTTTCACCATTCTGTACCATTTTTCTAATGAATTTTCCATTTTTAGTTAATATCCCACTTATTACATTTTTTACTAAAAATAGTAAATGGGCTAAAACCATCTTTTGACAATGTCTTTCAACTAATCAACCATCCTACCCCTTAAGTTGACAAAAATGACATCCAACCAAGATGTTATTTATGTCTATGACCTGAAAGACCCTGTGGTCATAGAATGAAGGCAATCACTTAGGCAAAGGGGAAAACCCTAGATTTCATGGTTATCAACAAGGAGTTCTACAACCTCCTTTGTGCCAAGATACAAGCTAGGCTCCTAATAGCATGCTCTAAAACTGATGCTAGGCATTAATTTGAAATCATACACTAATATGGGAAAGAATACATCCCATATCCTTATGACCAAATCTCCTTCACTAACTTTATGCATAAATGGTCATACAACTCATAGAGGTTGATGAGTTTAGTAATGGAATTAGCTCAGAGAGTCATTAAGAAGAGGAAGATGACTTTGAGGTTGAATAGGAGCTGGATGCCTTCATTGGAAGTATCTTCTAATCTTTTGTTTCCAAAAAAACTACACCCAAATCCATGTCTCTTACCTTATTAATGATACAAGTCCCTCAATCCAACTCTCCTTCTATCCATCCTATCATGTTTAGGTTCACACCCATTATTACCACACACTAGACACAACCCATGTCTCTTTCCGCCTCCTTATTCTCATTAATGCCCTTTGTCACATAGCCTTACTTCATTCACCTAGTGCTGATAATGTCTACCTTACCATATCCCTTTGCTATGCCAGTGGGGCCCTCATTGAGACCCCAAGCAACACAAACCTGCCATACTCCTTTTTTCCCCTTTGTGCCTCAAGTCCCAACACAAACATCCTTTTCTTTGTTTAGTCCACCTATGACCACCACAACCCAACCTCTCCCTTTGATACGATAGCCTATCATGAGATCACAAGCCTCTCAACTCCTTCCTCAACCATCAACATAAGCATTGTAGCCCACAAGAATGCCCCAAGGCTTGGATCAAGTCTTCCAAATGATCCAAGAACTTACTAAAGAGTTGCAAAAACTCAAGGCCAATACAACTCAAATGTTCAAGGTTCTAGATTTCTACCAAGCTGATCCTATAAGCCCTATGATGCCTCTAATAACCTTTCCCATAGGTTTTCCTATTTCAAACTTCATCAAATACAATGGTGAAGGGGATCCCAATGCACATCTAGTCACCTTTCCATCTGAGTGCTTGTTTTGCAAGCTTGGCCACATACGATACTAAGGATTTTTCCTATGTCCCCCAAAGGTAAGGCTCTAGATTAGTATTGAATCCTACCTAGAGGTTTAATATCTTCCCTTAAGGTCTTGATTAGCTAATTTTCCAACTACTTCAGATACAACTTGAAGCTAGATGCCACATTGGATCAACTAATGAAAGTAAAGCAAGGGTCACTTGAATTAATTAAAAGGTTCATTCAAAGGTGGAACTCAATACTTAACAAGATTCCAAAGCCTATTGCTAAAAATCACCTCTTGACCATCTTCAATGAAGTAGTAAATGACTTTATCAAGTTAAAGCTTTACTACCTAGAGCCCTAATCACTAAGCCAAGCCTTCTTGCAAACCAAGAACATTGACAAGGTAGCTGAGGCAAGCAACGTTCTGGCCTATATGGCCTACAAAAATCAACATGTAAGAAGGGATAGGGATAAATCCAAGAAAGAACATACAACTATGGCTACATTAGTAAAATATTCAAAACTAGAAGAGAGGTGAGGATCACCATCATGAAAAACATCTTCCAACTCATTCCAACCATCCACTCCCTATGTTCCAAATCAACCAAGACTAAACTTTGGAAGGAAGAATAAGTCTAAGTACACAAGGTTATCTTTGAAGCCTTCTAAGCTCTTAGAATAGTTTCTTAAAAACAACTATTTACAACATAACTTTCTAAGGAGGCTCATAAGAGGCATGATCATCTTTGTGACATAGTTAGAGACCCAATAATAGCTATTGAAGATACTAGATAGGTATTATCATTATCATCAAATGGCTAGTCATGACACTGATTTTTGCTTAGCATTAAAGGATGACCTCTAGAAGATTATAGAGTATGGAGAGTTAGTGTTGAATGAGCCTAACTCTCTAAGTGCCAACAAAATCTCCCACACTGTAGCCTCATTCATGGAAACCAAATAGTTTAATCCTCCTAGGAAACCATTTATTATTAGAGTACCATTGCAACCCCAAAACACAAAGCCTAGAGAGCCATTTGTCATATAAGTACCATATCCTCTAACCCCTAAGAATCCCTTCATCATACATCTCCCACCTTCAGTGGCCTCAACTTCCTAACCAAGACCACAAGTTACTAATCCTCCAAAGCCTAGGGAACCATTTTTTATCCATGTACCTTCACCTTTAACAAATAAGCCTATACTAATCGATGACCAAAGCCCACCTATAGTGGTCCACAACTTAGAGGTTAGTAAGAAACCATAATCACAATGATGATGAAAACAACCAATCGCCAAACCAAAATTAAGTCCACTAAAGGTAACCAATAATAAAATGCTTCAAAAAAACCTACACCAAAATTAATTACATCCATGGACAAGGGGCCCAAGGCACATGGACTAATGCCTAGCCACAAACTTTAGGAAGGATGAAGGAGTTTAGAACCACTAAAGCTAAAACATTACATGCTAAGGAAAATAATTTCCTTGCAAAAATGGAGCAAAATAAATGGTCCCTTAAGCAAAAGAACATGTCACCAAACTTATATAACTTGGTCATGACTTCTCTTGCTCATAGAGATGCACTAGCTCAAGTGTTAACCTCTATCCCTATAAGTAGAGACTTGCCAACCAACATAGAATTAATTCACTCTATCATTGAGAAATATTCACTTAGGAAAAATGCACACCAACCCATGCTTAGCTTCCATGACAGTGAAGTGAAGATTAACTCTTGAAATGGATAGGTGTTGTCTACCCCTCTCCTCATCACTATACATATTGGTAGATATCAAGTCCATTGTGTTCAAGTAGATGATGGAGCAGCAACTAATGTGGTATCATTTTCCATTGTTGACAAGATGGGCCTAGCCAACAACATCCAAGAGACAATTAGCTCAACACTAAAGTTATTTAATGGCTCATGAGTAGCAATGCAAGGTTTTATCTCCTTAGATTTCATAGCCAGCGAAAAATTTCCAACACTAGTCAACTTCCTAGTGGTTAAAGAGATACATGATTTCAATTCAATCCTAGGAAGGCCATGGTTGGTAAAGCTTTGGGTAGTTTCATTTCCTATACATCAAGAGATCCATTTTTTATACAAGGGAGGTAAAATTATGATCTGTAGAGACAATGTGTTGGTACCATCAGTTAACTATGTCAACAGTAATTAAGGTTTGACGCTAGAATTTAAAGAGAAAAGCCCTAACACTTAGACTAGGACCATCAACAATAATGATGTGAGCAAAATCAACTCTATGACATGAAGTGATAACCAAAAATGCATGTAGCTCACCATAATGAACATGAGAGATGGTGAGCACAAGATCATGCCAAAGCAACTCCTTGATCTATCAAAGGTTAAGCAACAAGTTCATAGTAAATTTCTCACCACTTCTTTTGTTAATGATTGCTTGATTACTTTTGCAAGATTGTATCATGCTTCATGGTTGGATTTAGCCTTATATTCTCTTTTGAGAGCATCCCATACTTACTAGGCAAGTATGGATCACGGCCCACTAATGCCTAAAATTGGTAACCCTATGGCCCACTAAGGCCTAAAACTTGCAACCCTACATCTTTCCATAATTTTAAAATGTCAAGCATTATATGACCTGTCATGCCCTTAAACTAGCAAATATCTTAAGCCTATTTACAACTTTTTTTACATTCTTATAGCCTATAGAATAATAGTTTGCATCAAAAAATACTAAAATGACAATTTATAACCAAAAATATAAAAATGATTATTTACAACTAAAAACGTAAAAAGGATTATTTACAGCTAGAAATAGGAAATTGATAGGTTGCAACCCAAAATAGGAAAATTACAATTTTCAACTAAAAATAGGAAAATCACAGTTTATAGCAGAAAATAGGAAAATGATATAGTAGAACCAAAAATATGAAAATTATAATGTGAAGCTAAAATTTTAGTTTTCTTTCCTAAATAGAATAATTTCAAAATGTAATCCAAGTTCACAACCCAAAATTCCACAAGGTGGAATAAAGACATTAACACTAGAAGAAATGACCATGGGAAATCACTCATAAAAATTTCAAAAACATTTTAATTTGATCCAAACCACTTCTAGAGCCTTTCTAACCTTTCATCCTATCTCCAAGATCATAGGACGTTCATGGAAAAAAATTTCCAAAGTCTCAACATTATCCATATTCACAGGGGTAAATGCATAATAGCCTTAGAACCTAGATTTCATGCAACTCTACAAAAACATTCATAAAAAATTAACCACTTAATGAAATTTGATGATTCCATAGCTACTAGAATTATGAAACCATGAGCTACAACCTTATAATAATAATTTATAAAAATTATTAATTTTTTTCTACAAAAAATTGTAGAACTGACCTAACCATGGCCATCATAAACAAAACCTTATTTCGTGCAAGCTAATAGAAACACTCATCAAGAATAAACCAATCATCCAAATTTAATGATTTCATAGTTTTTGGAATCTAGAATAATGACCTAAAAATCCATAACATTAAAAATTCAAAATTTATAACCCTTTCCTAGAGAAAAAATACCAAATTTACACCAAAAATAGACTAACAAAACATGATTATGCTGAGATGTTGGACTTCCAAACTTGACTATGCTAGGGAAGCCTTGGAATATGTGAAATATTCTATCAACTTCCAAAAACCAATCCTAAGCACTCCATCCTTTCCAAAAAAAATCTCATGATTAAGCCAGATAAGTGTAGACCTAGGCACAAACTAAGTGGTCAAAAGACACCAAAATTCATCTAAAAACTAGTTTCCCATGTGACTACACTAGTCTAGAGGTGGACTATGCTAGCCCAGCAAATTCCATAATGGAATAGACTTCTCCTAGTCCATCTAGCCTCCAATCAACTCTAAATCTCGATACCATCTTCCCAAACATTGGTCAAATCTCTTGGTAGCCTCAAAATGTGGTCAAATTTGTCCATTGATGTTACTTTTTCCATTTTTCCCATGAATATACTAGAAAAACCTAGTGACTACACTAGCTTAGCATAGTCATAGGGTTTAGAAGAGGAATGAATCATGTAGATCATCATACACCTCCAAAACCTCACCTCAAAGCCTCCATGCCTCCCCAAGACCTCCAATAACATTAGAATGTTGACACAACACAAAAATCCTTCACAAACTCCTAAAAGTATTTTTCCCAAGCATGACTACTATGACTACGCAAGCCCAATGTAGTTAAAATAGGTAGCCAATGTAGTCCACCTAGCAAGTCTAAAACAACTCATTTCCCAATACAACTTACCTCCTGAGAACTCCAAAACCAAGATAGCACTTCCGACTTTTTCCCCTCTAGAATATCTTCCAATCCTAACTACACTATGGAGGATGTGATTACACTAGGCCAAATAGTCACTAGTGTTGCCCAATGTATTCCATCCAAAACTAACCAAAATTATAATATAGAACCCAAATCCACTTTTGGCAAACCCTAGAACCTCCTAAAAGCTTGTTTGACCACAAAGCTTACTACTTTTCCTCACTTTTGGAAATTTCCAATCCCAACTACACTAAGGAGGGTGTGACTATGTTAGGCTAGTGTAGTCACTAATGTTTCCCAGCATAGTCCACTTATAATTAATCAAAAATTTTCATAAATAATTCAAATTCACTTTTGGAAGTCTTGGAGCCTGCCAAAGTCAATTTTGACAATAAAACCCAATATTTTCCATTTTTCAACTTTACCTACACCCTAAACTCCTATGACTACACTAAGCTAGCATAGTCACTAGTCTAGCCCAATGTAGTCAACTTGGAAAAGCCCAAAAAAACTCACAAATAGCCAAAATCAATCCCTAAAAATACCTAGAATCCTATTAAAGCATCCTAAGATCATGAAACCTTGAAAAATAAGTTAAAATCCATCATTTTTCATACTAAAATTTTCAACTACACTAGGAACTACATGCTAGCATAGTTAAGAGGTATATAGCCATTCCAAGACCCAAGAAATCATTAAAACTAATGATTTTGGCACTAAAACCCTAGCCAACAACACCAGTGACCCCAGAAGTTCATTAGCATGATCAATTAAGCTTCAAAACTTACCAAAATTCATTTTTCATACATAACTATGCTAAAGAAGCCTATGACTATGCTAGCTCAGTGTAGTCATAGTAGGAAGGAAAAATGTGGCAAAAAAAATCAATAGTATATCATCCAAAATGGTCCACAATAGACCTAGAATGACCAAAAACATATCCCATGTCATCTAGCTACAATTTCACTTCATTTCAGCCATGGAAACACCAAATTCCACTCAACTATGCTGAGGAAGCATGTGATTATGCTAGCCTAGCATAGTCATAGTAGGAAGGGAAAATGTAACAATAACAATCAATAATATACCATTCAAAATGGCCCAAAATTGGCCCATAATGCCCCAAACCCTAGTCTATGTTGCCTACTTGTAATTTCACTATGTTTTAGCCTCATAAACCCCATGAACTCATCTATTCCTTATGACTACATTGGGACATGCTAGCGTAGCATAGTCACCACCAAGAACATGTTTTTCAACCTTCTAGAAGGTCAAAACAATGTTAGCACTTGCAAATCTTAAATACCCACCCCCTCTGCTAACTATCTAGACCATTGATAACCTAAAAGTGACCATACTAAGCCTAGGAAACTACCCCTAAATGTTGACTGCACTAGAAAATGTATGACTACACTAGGCCAGTGTAGTCATATAATAGGGTCCAACATAGTCATAATAAAAAGTGCTAATTTTTCTTGAAAATAGCCCTGGAATAACCTCCTCATATGCCCAAACTCATCTACTAACCTTGTAACCCCATATCATGGCCTACTAAGGCCTAAAACTGGAAAAATCTAACCATGTTTGATTAATAATGACCATGTTTTATCACATGTTTTCCACTTAGACTCATTTAACCTTGTTTCATGGTATTTTGAATTGTTTTGATCTTGTTTTATATTAGTTGACCTCATTCAGTATCTACATAGCTTTAGTTTCACCGTATCTACCTTATTTTTTCTATTGTAACCTCTATGACCTTCATTTAGCCTTTCATTGGTATTAAGTAATGGGGTTTGACCATCATTTGACACCATGTAACCATGGCTTGCCAAGGCCTTAAACTAGAAAAAATATAACCTTATTTTAGATATTTTCATGGTGTTTCAACCAATTTTGACATTTACATGACCTTGTTTAGACTTTATTCCATCTTATTTATCTTCACCTACATACATACTCTTGGTTAATCTTTCTTTCATTTTTTTTAACATTGGAGTATCATATGGTTTCATATTTACTAAAGTATTTTATGTCATTTTAGTATTATTTACTCATTATTGCACAAGTGCAACTTAATGTGCTTATGTTTTCATGTAGGATTAAGCTAGGAGGATAAGAGGGTAAATTAGACTAGCCTTAAAGCCTAAATGTTTTCCTCTTGTAATGTTGTTAGACCAAGATAACCCAAGCCTTTGAAACCATGCTACTATACAACATTAACATCCTGAAGTAGCTTGATGACCACCAACCTTAAAGCCAGAAACATCATAGAGGATCCATTAGTCAAAGTTTTGATCTATACCATGATGGTGAGGAGAAAGCACTCAAAACCAAGTTCCTTATCAGAACTTAAGCCTATTGATGACCTCATCAATCCCTTACAATGCAACATTAAAGCCATTACCTAGCCTTGATTAAACCTAACACTCACATGTTCGCTTGTAATATTGTTTACTATTGTTGATAGGTTGCAATGAGTGACTAATGTTGACAATTTTGATTTTCTATAACAAGAAAGCTTTCATGACCTATATATATCTTCTTTTTTGACACAAAGAATGAATTGCAAAGCATTGTAAATTTGATGCACATCACACAGATCTCTCTCTACCTTGTAATAGTGAAGACCTATGGTAGCCTATTTTGCTAATCATCCTACATGGCCTTATGCATTTCATTGTAATAACATGACTTCTTTGTATGGTTTTCTTATTCTCTTGGAGTTTTGCATCTAGGATAAGCCTAAATTCATCATGAAGGTGCAACTCACTACAGCAACAAGTCACCACACAACCTTGATGCACAAGATTTGGTGAGTTTTTTTTGTTGTGCCAAGAGTGCTTTTCTTACATCATTTTCATTACCATTTCATTGAGCCCAATCCTATAGCTTGATTATAACCTTCCTTACCTTTGATAATAATGTTAACTAATGTTTAGCACTCATGCATTATCGTTGTATGACATCCCTTTGTCATGCTCCACAGTCAAGACCATTGAGTGTAGCACATCTCATTCAATGGGAAAACCACCATGTACACTTGAATGTAACACATCTTATTCAATGGAAAACCATCTATGCCATTGAATATAAAACTCTTACTTGATGGGAAAAACCAAATCAAAATCAGCTTTAACAAAGAAACCCAATGAAGTTGTCACCCCACAAAAAAATAAAATGGGAATGCAAAATTACCAAGAAGTTGGATGGCCAAAGAGAATCAAGAAATAAACCTGTCTCCAAACATCCAAAGGGAGGAGCCCAATGGCCAAACAAGCCTTGGAGGGAGATCTTAATTCCTCAGACACATTTGCTAAAGTGAATCACACTTCAAGGCACAAAGTGCCAAGATCTATTAATTAACTAACATGTTAGTGCCGCACTATAGACATGATGTCAACATTTGGAATGTAGTATTATCCTCCATTACCATTTTCCTATGACCTCACTACCATTTCACCATCATAACCTTCTCCCATCATCACAAGCACTTTTGATGTGGTACAACACCTTCGAATCAAGCATGGAGTGAGAACGTTGGTGATAGGCCTACAATGATGTTTTTTGTTCTTTGTTGATGTCTCTAAAGTCAATTTTCTAGATATCAACAAAGAGGATCCAATGAAACACCACCAAAAATTCATGTTGTAACCTTCATCTCCTAACTTGAGGTAAGGATTCATTATAAATGTGAAATATGTAGCCCATGAGCTACAATCTTGGATACTTCAACTTTTTAGGACCAAAAAAAAGCTTCCCAAGTGAAAAAAGGCATCCCATGTCTATATTTGGGCTTGGGAATGTTGAAAACACCTTGGTAATAACTAAAATTGGCATTTCCATGGGTTTTTGTAGGGGTATAGCCCCAACTAGGCTAGAACCATTAATTTTGACCAATTCTATAGTAGAGACAGTGCTATCATAGATGGAAAATGGCTAATATAGTTACCACCAAGACCATGTAGAAGTGCAATATTGGAACTATTTGAATTTCAATTTTTCTAGCAATGTCTAGCATAGTAATTTCAAGTTTTCAAAGAAAGAGCATGATGGTGTAGTTGTAGCTCCAGTGTACTTGTAGGTCTAGTGTATTTGTAGCTCTAGCAGATTTGTAGCTTTAGCATAATTGCATTTTTAGCATAAAGAGCATGATGGTGTAGTTGTAGCTCCAGTGTACTTGTAGCTCTATCAGATTTGTAGCTTCAATATAGTTGTCGTTTTAGCATAGTTGTAGCTCCAACATAGCTGCAACTTCAGCATAGTCCACCAAAGCTAGTGTAGTAAGAATGGTTCCAACATATTCACAAAATTTCACATACTATTTATAGTAAAAAGATGGATTTTGTGGTTGTAATCCATACCAAACTTACTATAAATGGCAACCAAGTTGAAAGTTGATAACCATTGCACCTACAAATTGATACCAATCTATCAAAAATCATGGAAGTGGTGTATGAACCTGAAAATAGCCAAATCTATCCTATGAAAACCCAACATAGATACTTTATTTCATTCTAGACTTTGGCATAAGCAATGGCATTTTTGACATTTTCACAACCACCAAAGCCTATTGCAACCTTGTAGCATTTTTTGGTAGCAAAATCTGATAGCACACTAGGCATAGAGACTTCCACGTAGCTTCCAATACACCAAAAGTGAAATACCATTTTTTTATCACATTGTAGACCATAGTAAAAACCAATAGAAAGTTGGTGAAAACTAGAGCTAGGAAGAAACTAGATTGTCCAGTTACCATAGAACATAGCCTACCTTCTCCAATGGATTTCAAGGTCCTACAAGAAACTTATTATGCTCTTGGCACAAAATCTTTACTTCATTAACCTTACTCATTATTTCTTATTTAAATAAAATTATTATTCATGCTATGCAAATTTTAGTTTATGTTTTCGTTTATGTGCATGTTTTCATTTCGAATTTATAGCTTTAATTCCATTTTCATTTCTATTTTCCATTTCCATTTACACTTTTATAAGTCCCTAGGTTATTGGAAAGACTATCTAGGATGCCTTAAATTCCATTTTTAAAGGTCCTTATGATTTAGGGCTAAAACTATTTCAACGCTTGAATTTTTGGGTTTTTGTTCCAACAACTAAAATTTCCAACACCAACACTTGGGTTGCGTAGGTCCTTGTGTGGGCTATGCTAGCCCCTACATGGGCCATGCTGGCCAAAACAATTCCTACTCTACTCCTAACATCACCTACTCTACTCACATGTTGTCACCTCTACACCTAATGCCATCACACTGAAACATCACCACCATGCAAAGACTCAACCACCATGTAGGCCACCATCACCAACATAGCACCAACTAGTGTAGCGCTACCAATGTCTTCCTTAAGCAAGCTTTCTCACCATTCTCACACCATCATGACCATTTCCATTACGCATGCCTTGCTGTTGTTCCTGCCCTACCTAGCAATGGAAAATTTTTCCATCAATAATGGAAAATTTGAAATTTTTGTCAACTAATGGAAAAATTCAAAATTTCTATCTTAAAAGTCTAGTTTAAATACAAAATGAGAAAAATTAATTTTCAAAAAAAACTTTGACACATTGGCAACATGTGAGCTAAGAATTCTATAATTAAGCATGCTCATCCTAGAGTAGTATTGGTATGGGTGACTTCTCGAGAAGTCTTAAAAATTGTGTACTTTTTACAAATTTAAAATGACCATAATTTTTTATTTTGAAGTTCATTTTCAACCAAACAAAAATCAATTCCAATAGATTCAAACCTTTTGGACATCATGAAATGGTCAAATGTAGCCTTCAGACAATTGAGAATTAGTTCTTTATGCCATCATTTAGGATCCTAAAAAAACTAGGATTTCGTGGTCAGGTAGAAGCTCATGACAATTCTAACATCTCTTAGAACCAATTAACTAGCTTGAGTCTCATAAAGAGAGCCAATGAGACCAAGGATTGTCAACATGCTTGATTTCTTTAACTTGCTAATCAATCATGGTTTGCTAGGCCCTAATATTAGCTATGCGATATCAAGTACATGATATCATGTCTTGGGTACGATATCGTATATGTGATATCATGATTCTAGTGTTAGCCTATAAATATAGCACTTAGGTAGATAGTTGAGAAGGAATCTTTGGGAGGGAAATTTTTGGGAATTTAGAAGTTCTTTTCTTTTGGCAATTTAGTTTTAGTTTCTTTCTTTCAAGCTAGTTATTCACAGTGCATGCTCATAGTGTGATGTTTGTAATTGTACAGCACCTTTGTTTGAGTGTGACGTACTTGGACACGTGCATGACCAGCAATAAAGATCAAGATTACTTTCATCATTGTAGCATTCAATTAGATTAATTTTTTTGTTTTAATTATTTAATGCCTTCTTTAATTAATAGTTGATTTATTGTTATTTACTTTTCCTATCATTAAGTGGAATGTGTATGACTTAATCACAAGCATTTAAGTGCAAATAATTGGCATGCCCAGTAGTAATTCCATGAAGTCCAAGATGTATAAGGATAGTTAAGGATAAATACCATCACCATAGGCTAATTTAGGTTTTTATTCCATTATTAGTTTAATCAATTTATCTTTTCTTTTATCATGTGTAACGTAGAATTAGGACAACATTATATGCCTCACTCTAGACTAAACCATACATGACAAAGCTACCACTAGTCCAGGTGGAAAGACAGCAAACTACGATCAACATATAACTATCTAGGTGCCACAACTAGTCCATCTACAGAGTTTGATTGGATCACATGTGCATGCTCATATTCATATGGTTGAGTGTAGGGGTACCTCACCACTCATCATTGTCTTCATTTCCGAGGATGGTGCTAGTTATCTAGATTAGTTATATTACACAAGATTGTTGTAAAAGGGTATTAACAATATATCTTTTGAGAAGTATTCAAAAACACACCAAAAATCAACAACAATGTCTCACTCATGAAAAAATGATTGTGAATCATATAGTGCACCCATTCATTAGAGAACTAACAAAATATACAATGAAGAAGATTGGAGTGATCCACCTTATGAAATGGTTTTTCATGACCATGGCCACCCTAACAACACTCAAAGACTACATTCACCTAAGGTAGACAATCTTGAATAAGATGACGTTAGTCGTAAACTAGGGAAGGCCTCAAGGCCTAAGACCTCCTCAGTACTTAGAAATGATAAACCAAGGGACCTTGAGGAACATTATAGAAGCCATGGCTATCCTACCAGTTCCTCCTTTTTATCTTCCCTATCAACTTCAACATCTATCTTTGACAAAGATGAACATAGGTATAGAGATAGAGCTCCACAAAAGGGTTAGAATAAATACATACTCAAGGTCATCAACATGCACAAAAGCCCCATCATCACCATCGATCAAATAGAGATTTTAATCACNGACATACTCAAGGTCATCAACATGCCCAAAAGCCCCATCATCACCATCGATCAAATAGAGATTTTAATCACAACTTGTCTAATGATGATAAATCCCTATTAGTCCCTAAAAGCCTAATACACATCACAGAGGCCATTAACATATCTCACAAGCATCGGAAGAAGATTCAACCACCTAAGCTTGACATTAATAATATTTCAAAATTTGTAGGAGGCTATGATTCAAATCTGCAACATCATTTACAAGCCTTCCATGATGTTTGTGTGCTCAAAAATGTGGACAGTAAATGGAAAAAGCTTAAGCTCTTTCCTAGGACACTAATAGATAAAGCTAAAGTGTCATATAGATCATTAGAACCAAATTCAATCAGACAAGGGTTAACCATGTTAGAAATTTTTACTAAAAGATACTAGACCTATGCGCACATGTCTGCCTTGAGGAGACAAATACAAAGATGGAAACAAGAACAAAAAATACCCTTGGACATGGCCTTAGATAGATACTATGCCTTACTAAATAAATGTCCAAGTCATATGTTCTCTGAGAAAGAGAAAATACTCCACATTATAGATGGGCTTAGTAATGAAACAAGGGTGAACCTTGGAAAGTATGCTCAAGGATAACTATATGAGCTCCAAGGCCACTAGGTCAAAGAACTAATAGAGCATCTATTGAAAGAAGAGAGAGAATTATCTAAATGGGAGAATTCCAAAGCATTTTAGTGGGATCCAACTATAGAAAGAACAAGGATCTAGAACTACAATGAAGAGGAAACAAATAATTCTAGAAGGGAGATACAATCCCAACCTTTGAAAATAGAAAAATCAATAGATGAAATTGAGGCAAAGCATAAAAAGATGACCATATGGGCAAAGGAACAAAGTATGAATTCAGAAGATACTATTGGGGAGAGGGTCATCCAAAATAAACCTAGAAATCGAAATAAATAAAGAACATAGAAATTGGAAATAGTTAAGAACATTATTCAATAACTGGGAAGAATGGCTAAGGATAATGAGGCCAAAGGATCAACTATAGATAATGAGGATGGATGTGATGTCTATTTATATGACCATCTAAAGGACCATTGCCAAGTCTTGTCACATCTATATGGGCATTGGGCAGGGAAGCTACACCCAAAATTCATACAAAGGTATCAATATAGGTGCATCCCTATTCCATAAGATAATTATGGACAACCCCATGACCCATTGTACTATCCTAAGGGGAGCTATTACTAGCCTCAACACTTTGCTCCACCATAGTGGCAAAACTCATAGGCATGGGGGAAGCCACCATCTAGCCATCCATGTCCTCCTTTCCTACCAAAACCAAATGCCTACTATGTTCAACATCCTATTTCTCCAACTAGTTCTAAATCCTCTACCTCTAATCACCATTATCACTCTCTTGAGTACTATCAACCTGTGTCTTCTCCTGAGGGCTCACAACCTCATACTTCTCACACCTCACCCTTAATATTCTCATCCTTCACCTCCTTCTACACTACCAACCAACAAATGTAACTTGTGCTACTGCTATTAATGAAAGTGGGTTCCCTATGCAACATTGGAGGCATCCCTTCTTTAGGCATGGCCGTAGGAAGAGGAATCATGCTTTTGAACCTACTCCACCCTCTAAACTAGCCCAAGGTCAACCTGGTGCCACACCTTCCTTAGCTCCATCAATAGCCCCTATGACTATATCTAGGCCTCCACCTCACACTCCGACATCCACATGATCCAGTGAATTCACCAATGTGAAGGGACACATAGATCCATGCATGCTACCATATAGTGAAGGATGCCATAGTGGGTTGGATTTCCCTCATAATGTACACACACCATCTAACCTACCCCACTATTCTTCCTATAATCAGGTGTATGACCAATAATTTTTCTACCCAGCCACCATACCACCAATAGACACCTAGTGGCTAGGGCATGATGAGCTCCTAACATTTCATACATGCATGAATCCTACTCATCCACTTATTAATCCTAGCCATGACCAAATGTTTAGTCATTGGGGTCATCTCCCATTCTAATTTATAGGATTCTTAAGGGGTATTTTTCCTTTTTTTTTACAATTTTTTGTCATTTCTCTATTTCTTTTACTTTTTCTAATTGTTGTTTTCAATTTTCCATTATAATCTTGATCATGCATAAGTTGATCATGTTGCTCATTAAGGTAAGGTTTTTTCCTTATGTTCCCTAGTCATACAGGACTAAGTGAGACCATGACATCCATCCACCTATTCCATTAATAAGAGTTTTGTGCTTTGGTCACAATGGTAATCTTTTTCATCATTCAACTATAAATAATTTGATAATCATTGTGTCTGGAGAGACGAGTGAAGGACCAAGGTGGAATGATAAGGGTATGACATCAAGGGGATCCATAGATTCTCTTTGGTTACTTCTGTATGTTCTATCATGTTTTCAAGGTTGTAACTATATCCTTGTAGATCTAACAAAAAATGGAACTAAGAGAAACTGAAAAAAAAAATCTTTTGTGGATCCCACTGGAAAGACATGTACCCATGCCTGAAGGTAGGCAACTCCATAGAGTAAAAAAAAGAGAGAGAGAAGGAAACATGAAAAAAATAAAGAAGAAAGAAAGAGAGTGAGCCATTATGACATTATGACACTCCTCTCTTGCTCCTCCCTTAAACAAAATGCCAAGTGTTATTACTCCATGCAACTCTGGTAGGCTTATGGTTGTTTGTCGTTGGGATAAAGCAATGCGGTGTCACTACAATGTGGTATGGACTTGGTCTGGAACTTGGAAATCTAGACACATGATTATTTAACCACTAATTACACACAAGATTTCATTGTGACCATCATTAGAAACCTCACGTCCTAATTTCTACAATCCCTTCTACAATCCATCTCATCCTATTGTCTAAATCTTCATAACTTGTGATTGATGTAATGTAGAGTTATTATCTCAACTCAATGGTTTTAACATGTGTGTTTTGTTCACAAGAATATGTTTCATTCAACTTCTCTAGTGCCCACAAACATTAGAGGTGTAGTTCCACAAGGGCATCATAGGCTAGAGCTTGCTTTGGGGAGGATCCACTTATGTAACTTTTGTAACTTGTCCCTGTTGCACATGACACATTATTTTTCACCCTTCAACTAATCACCTAAATGAACTATCCTTTCCCTTAATCAATCATTCCTCAACAAGTATTATACAACCTTTGTCCTAGCCCCTTTTCACAAATTTTTATATATGACTCCACCATGACACATTTCTTATGCCTCAAAATTAATTTTCTAAATACTCCAAAGCTTCCAATTTAATCTTCAATCCTTCATTAAATATTGAAGATTTATTATTCCCACTCAGTCCCTACATTCAATGTATTTCAGTGGGGAGGTGATATCGTGTATGCGATATCATGTCTAACCTGATACCTGGTACGTGATATTGGGTATGTGATATTGGGTCTCTCCTACCTATATATACTAATGGCCCCACCTACTTTGAGTTCATTTCTTTCATTTGACACGAGGGGAGTTGTTAAAATTTTCCTCTGTGACATAGAGCTTTACATCTCCATATCCCAAGTGTAATATCTCGCTTCCTAACATTCTAATTTCAATTCTGTCTTATCCTAGTTGAACCTTGAGTGTTCCACTTAGTTATGGGGGGGTACTGCAATAGGAAGTGTGCATACTTTTTCCAAAACTTGCTATCATGAAAATAATATCATAGGAGTAAGAAATTCAATGTTTATGAAAGAAACATTCTGTGTTTAAATGCCAAGCTAATTTTCATCAATCACCTATGCCACCCAAATGATTGTAATTGCCACATGTATAGAAAATGATGAAACCCAACAATGTAAGGTCAATAATAACACCGTTTGAAGCCACTTCTCAAAAATATTTCTAACTCTAAAAATCACACTATGGAATTATGGACTATTAATTAAGGCACTAAGTAAGGTACGAATTGATAAAAATTTCTCTACACAACCTTAGTAACAATGATTTTTGTGTGATTACAGATGGCCCCAAAAAGAGGAGATCAAGCAAGACCTTTCCAAGGAGCAACTAAAGACCCAAGAGGAGGTAGAGGCCAAGAACCTCATGTAGAACATGTAAAGTAGGAAGCACACTCATTTATCATCCATCAGGAAATCCCTATGATAGTGCAATCTAGCCATGTGGAAGGTGGTGAAGTTAGAGTCCCAGATCTAGGGTAACATCTCACATTGTCCCCTAAATGTCTCCAAGCCATTCAGAAGAAGTCCACCTTCACAGCTATGATCGTGGAGCTCAATTTTAGGCCTTTCACTAAGTTTTCCCCTAAACCAGTGAAGACTTAACTTAAGGAATCTTCACTATGATCCATTCTCTCAGAAAGTGGTGACTAGTATTTGGGTGAAACATACCAATTCTAGAATGGTAATGAGGAAGGTACCATTGCCAATGTAGGTGGCATTTCTATTGATTTCTCTACAAAGGCCATTGTAGAGGTCATAAATCTACCAAACAAAGGATCAAAGGTTACTCATTTGTCCACTCACTCAGACGCAGACACAAAAAAATTATGGTTGAAACAGGCTTACAACAAAGAAAATAAAGTTTATGGAGAATTAACCCTAGAAGAGAGGGTTTACTTTAAGATCAGCACTTATCACATTTTCTCCACCAAAGGTTTAAATAGATTATCTACTTATGAAATATGGGACAATGCAATTTTAATGGAAAAATTTAATACAAATCTGCCCCATTTATATCTAATGAAAATATTAAGGTAATTTGAAGAAAGAAAGATAGGAAAGCTTACCTTGCCTTTCCCTTATCTCATCAGGAAGCTATGCAAACATGTTGGAATCTTGGGCTATACGAATGATGTTCTTACAAAAGCCCAAAATGCTTTGTATGCTGAACTACTCAAACTATTGGTGCCAACGAAAGATGTTGGCTAGTAATTAGAGCAAGAGGAAGAGAAAATAATTAGAGCAAGAGGAAGAGAAAACGATTAGGCCCACTGCACCTCAAATGGCAAGGCCTAGCCAACAACAAGAAGTAGGGCCCAAGACACAATCTATAAGCTAGAAAGTCCAACATTCATCACCACCACAACAAGACTATCGATTTTCTATCAGTTACCTCCAAATAATCATTGAGACGGTCAGTTGAGGGAGTCATGATGCTGAAAATTTATTCAAGGTCATTGATAATGTCATGAAACCCACTATTTCAACTGATCCTCCAAGTGGACACATTTCATTAATTTTAGGAGGAGATTCCTAGTGGTCTCAATGGATCTCTAGGAATGCTGCATCCTTCTAAGTCAAATTAGAAACTGGTGAAGGTGCCACATTTGTGGTCATGTAGCACTAAGATGCGACAAGTATAGCAAAGGCGGTCATAGACTACATCAAAGAATCTTTTAATGCCCCTGTTGTGCCACCAACAAACTTCACGGGAGCACGTGATGCTCAAGTTTTGGCCAGTTCCTCAGTGACTCCTATAGAACATGAGGATGTTTTGGATCACTTGCTACAAACAAGACAAGTCATGACTTCCTTGTTTGAGATTCCCCAAGATGTCACATCAGCACAATTAGACCTCATTTCAACCAAAGGAAAATTGGTCATAGCTGAAGTTAGGGCTGACCATGCAGAAATAGAACTGCAAAGACTACAAGAAAAGCTCGTTACCTGTTGAACCCAAAAAAAATTTGTTTAATTTTAATAAGAATTTTTGTCAAACTTATGCATTTTAATTAATTTCATTCTATATTTTATATATTTAATTTTTTATTTAATGATTATTTTATTTATTTATGTAAGTTGTANCCTTACATATAAATATTATATAATAAGATTATATATACCTCATATAAATTATATATATATATATATATTATATATACAATGGAAATCCGAGAATTGAGAAAAATGTAGGTTGTTGCTACCAAATTTGAACCTGCCACCATTGTCGTCATCAGATAACAATGGCAACGATGATGTTCCTAGAATTTTGCTAGTTGCGAGTTGTCTAAGTTATCTTCTTCATTTTTACAATGTCTCTCCCACCATTTCTAGCAAATTTATGATATCAAGAACACTAGATTTGGCACCTACACCAAAAATAATGGATTGGTATCAAATTCTTCTGTATCCATTTATTATTAAAATACTTATTTTTAAACATCAGTATAGGCAATGGTGTGGTGGAGATTGATGAGGATAAGGTGTCAACGAAGGCCTTGGTAGAGAATTTCGTAGATGATAAGGGAATCAGGCAAAGCATATGCCAACTCATGCTATTATGCATGCTTTTCTACCAGATTCTCCATCAACTCAAATTAAACCTTCTTCTTGGATAAATGCGTGGAGCATCACATACACCTCTTTTGCCACTTCCTTGAGAATCCATATTAATTTAAAACATTAAAGAGACAAAATTAGTAGTAGTATCGATTTTAACATATCGGTATTGGGTTTTGCAATACCCATATATTATTATAATATTTATTTTTAAACCTTGTTGCAATATAAATAAGGCATTCATTAGGCATCAAAAAAAGAAGAAAAAGAAAAGGGAAAGAAAATTTATTTCTTTAGAGAAAATAGGAAAGGAGGAGCTGATAATAATAAATTCCATACAACATTGGAATTAATTATTCTTGAGATTTTTGTTGAAGATTTTTTGAGCCTTGTGGAAATTCTTGTAATTCACAATCAAAATTGCTACATTGTGGAGACAGCAAGGTAGAATTACAATTTGGGCAAGTCTCCTTTATGATCTTCAATTATTATTCATAGTTTCAATTTGATTTAATTATAAATATTTATTCTTGAAATTATGATTAGAAGTTAGGATAAAGGTTCATAATTTTACTTATGAGTGACATGCATAAGTATGGAATTTAATTGGATTCAATTCTAACTATTTATTTTCTTGATGATTTATTTGACTTTTTAATTGTTCCTCCATAGGATATGACTCACAAGTCAGTCACAGATGAGGTGAAAATCTCTAGAACAAAAAAAGAAAAAAAGAAAAAAATATTTAAAGGCATCTAGCACCAAATTTTTCCTAGCTTGTCAACACTCTACAAGCTAAACAAATGGATCCTTTCCAATTAATCACAGCTAACCAATTGGATGTTTTTAGAACTGAGCAACTAAATAAATTGTTGGAAGAAAATAAAAAGGTGGCAAGGGAGAAAGAACAAGCTGATTGGGATGCTTCCAAAGCACAAGCTCAAATGTATGCACATGCTGAAGCTCTCAAGGCCTTACAAGAGGTGAATAAACAACTTGCTACTAAAGATCTTCCTTTGATGATAGTTGAGAAACAAAAGAATGTTCTCAAAGAAAGTTTCCAATAGATGTGAGAATAATTAGTTCAAGTCAACCAAGATATAAATCACTTGGCTAGGAAAAATCGAACCCTCTCCATGGCAGAGGTTTGTGCCATTCATCAAAAGATGAAAATAGAGATAAGTGCATGGGAAAATAAGGCCAAGAAATATGAGAAGCTAAAAGAGCACTTCTATGACCAGGTGGGGATGTACAAAGAAATCATCAAAAAGGAGATCTTTATGGCTAAGGCTCACATTAACTCTTTTAGTGCTGAACACACTGACTGGCAAGCCGTATTGGATACATATACCTTCATCCACCAAGCAGAGTAGAAAAGCTAGGACTTGCAGATTTAGGACTTAATAGAGTACATAGAGTTGGCAAATCTACGATATGCCAACTTAGCCATGTTAATAGCAAGATTCCTGGGAACTAAGCTAGAAAAATAGGTAGCTACCACTTATGCTAAGTATGAGACAGAGTTTGCTGAACATAAGAAAACATTGCAAAAATTAGAAGTTGCAAACTCTAAATTAGAAGTGGTCAAAGGAAGCTACCATGACCAAAAAGATGTAGCAAAAAACTTGGCTCGACGACTAATAGATTACCATGAATTACAAGATAAAGCTATATCCTATGAGGAGGAACGATGGTAGTTTGCTATGTAGTATGTCAAAGTAAATCAAATGTTTCTATAGCTATCATGTCCATGGGAAGTGCTAGCCCCATCAAACATTGAGACATCAACATGGACTATGCATGATCCTTAGACAAAAGAAGAGAAACTACAAGTGCTTGTCACTCGTCAGCAATCTCAGAAGCCTGCAAGGCTAGACAAAGGAAAAGCACCAATGAAGGAGCCACCACCTCTAGGAACCACATGAGTTCCAACATTTTGTGTTTTTTTTTTTGTGTCCAAGTTTTGTGTTTCCCATACTGCAACTTGGTTAATCAATAGTAGTCAATAAGCCCATACCTTCATAATGTTTTTTAAGGGGCTCATTTCTCATTGTATTAACTCGAGGATGAGTTTTTATTCATTTGTGGGAGTATGATGAATCGTGGTTTGCTAGGCCCTAATATCAAGGACGTGATATCGCAACCTAGGTACGATATCGTATATGCAATATCATGATTCCTATGTTAGCCTATAAATATAGTACTTAAGCACACAATTGAGAAGGAATTTGGGGGGGGGATATTTAGGGAGTTATAAGTTCTTTTCTTTTGGCATTTTAGTTTCAATTTCTTTCTTTTAGGTATTTATTCTTAGTGCATGCCTGTAGTGTGATGTTTGTAATTGTATGGCACCTTTGTTCAAGTGTGATGTACTTGGACACATGCATGACCAGTAATAAAGATTGAGATTACTTTCATCATTGCAGCATTCACTTGGATTAATTTTTTTGTTTTAATTATTTAATGCCTTCTTTAGTTAACAATTGATTTATTGTTATTTACTTTTCTTGTAATTAAGCAAAATGTGTATGAATTAATCATGAACATTTAAGTGCAAATACTTGGCACACCCAGTAGTAATTCCACGAAGTCTAGGATGTGTAAGGACAGTTAAGGATGGATACAATCACCATAGGCTAATTTAGGTTTTGCTTCCATTACTGGTTTAATCAATTTATCTTTTCTGTTATCATGTGTAACATAGAATTAGGACAACATTATATGCCTCACTCTGGACTAAACCATACGTGACAAAGCTACCACTACTCTAGGTGGAAAGACAATGAATTGCAATCAATGTATAACTATCTAGGTGTAATAACTAGTCCATTTGTAGAGTTCGGCTAGATCGTGCATACACGTTCATATTCGTATGATTGAGTGTAGGGGTACCTCACCACTCATCACTTGCTAATGTCCAAAACTTGAAGAGTACATTAGAGAGCGATGGAGACCTAAGTCAATGACTAGATGAATGTCTGTAAGGATCAAATTAATGAGATTAGGGATATTCTAGAGGAACTTTCTTAATCAAATCAAGGGTTTGAGACAAAGATGCAGGACATGTATGAAGAAATTAGGAAATTGTCCCAAAGTTTTGAAGGAAAATGGTTAGAAGTGCAAGGAAATATGGATTCTTTTGCAAACTCCATCAAGCAATTAACTGATCATCTTACTTAACCTTCTAATCCTAGCCACATTCCACCTAGGGATCAACACCAAGACTAAGATCAAATTTCCTCTAGGGATCTACATAGGAACCAATCCCCACCTATTAGACACTAGGATGCCAATATCCCTTCATTAGGCCAACTGAAGATGAGGGATATTGGAATTGGCAAAATGCACCAAGAGAATCATTAACACAAGTTTATGTCAAAAAGATAAAATTAGATCATTATGATATAGTCCCTAAACCTAGTGTCAAGATGAAAGATTGGCTCGATATAATGAAGAATTACTTTGATATGTTGAACCTGTCAAGCCAAGAACATTTAGAAGTCATCTTCTTGTATTTAAGAGGACTTGTAGCAACATGGTGGAATGGATTTAGATCTCAACATTTGATTACAAATTGGCTCAAATTTTATCAAGATTTTAAACAAAAAATCATACCTGATTCCTTTCTTAAAGAGTGAAAAATAGGATTTAATTCCTTCAGATTGGGAAGATGATTTGTAAAAGATTACTACATGAAATTCTATGATCTCTCTTAATAAATGCCTCTCTTAGAATGTCTTAGTATCTATGATAAAAAGTACAATTAGGCCAATTATTTAAAGAAGAGAAAATTTGACCTAGCATCTCACCTTTGGGTGCATCATATTTATTCTTTAAAAAGAAATTTGGTATGTTAAGATTATGCATCAATTATAGGGCATTGAATAAAGTGATGATTAAAAACACTTATCCCTTGCCCACAATCAATGACTTGTTTGATCAACTTATGGATGCATGTTATTTCTCAAAGATTGATTTAAAGTCAGGTTATCACCAATTAATGATTAAGGAAAAAGACATTTAGAACTAGGTATGGATTATATGAATTTGTAGTGATGCCATTTGGATTAACTAACATACCTGCAAAATTCATGGCATTAATGAATAATATCTTTCATGAATATCTTAATCAATTTGTTATAGTATTTATGGATGGTATACTTGTTTACTCTAAGTCAAGAGAAGAACATGTCAAACATTTAAAAATTAGAATAGAATTCCTTAAAGGACATAAATTGAAAGAAAAATTAAGTAAATCTAAACTATTCAAAGAAGAATTTTTATATTTGGACAATATATTTTCTAAGAAAGGATTACAAGTAGATCCAGCAAAAGTTAGTGCAATTCAAGATTGCTAGAACTAAAAGATGCTATAGTGGTTAGCAGTTTCCTGAGCTTAATAGGTTTTTATCGATGTTTTATTAAATATTATTCTACCTTGGTAGCCCCCTTGACTGATCTTTTGTAGAAAAAATGTATGTTTAAGTTTGATGAAAAATGTAGTAAAGCTTTCCTTAGATTAAGGATGCTACTCATAACAGCACCTATTGTGAGAATTTTAGATGAAGAAATACCATTTGAAGTATTTACGAATGCCTATGGAATAGGAATTAGTGTAGTTCTTTCTCAAGAAGATAAAGTGATATGTTATGAATCTCATAAATTGAAAAGAGTTGAGGTAAATGACTTAACCCATGATTTAGAATTACTGGGGATTATTCATGCTTTGAAAGTTTGGAGACACTATCTTTGTGAAAAAAGATTTGTATTAAAAATAGATCATAAAAGTTTAGAATACTTGCAAAGACAACCTATTTTGAACACCTGACAATGATGATGGGTAGAATTATTAGCTGAATATGATTTTTAGATTAAATTCCAATAAAACAAAATGTAGTAGTCAATGCTCTTAGTCAAATGTGGAACGTGATGATCGATGTTATGATACCTCCCATGGAAGAAGAAATCAAGGAAAAAATAAAAGAGGATTCTTACTGTAAGAAGATCTTAACCAATATTTCTTTTGAGCCTTGTTATCAACTTTCCCCTAATGGTTTATTGATGAAAGGACAAAGGGTGTGCATTCCAGAAGGAAATTGGAGACTTAAGCTATTATGTGAAGCCCATGAAGTACCATATGAAGGAAATCTAGGTTATATCAAGACTTATATGATGATACGCAAATCCTATTTTTTGCTTGGAATGAAGAATGATGTATTCACACACATTAAAAATTGACCAACTTGCTAAAGAATAAAAATCAAACAAAAGAAACTAAGTGGATTACTAAAGCCTTTGGAAGTCCCAACTGAGAAATGGAAAGACCTTACCATGGACTTCATTGTGGGATTGCCAGTAACCAAAAAGGAGAATGATTTAGTCTTGGTAGTGGTTGATCATCTATCAAAGATTATGCATTTTATAACTTTAAAATCTACAAATATAGCTTAAAAAGTACCCCAAAAATGTGTACAATAAGTATTTTGGTTACATGGGTGTCCTAAATCTATCACTTCGAATCAAGATCCCAAGTTCATATCAAAATTTTGGTTACATGGGTTACAAATTTCTTCAAGTAACTTAGAACCTAGCTGAAGTTTAACATTACTTACCACCCAGAGATAGATGGTCAAATAGAACATGTGAACAAAATATTAGAATATATTCCATGAAGTTATGTTGGGAGTAGACCAAAGACATGGGAAAATTACTTGCACTTAGCATAATTAACCTATAACAATAATCATCAAGGTTCAATACACCAAACACCATTCGAAGTAATATATGGACGTAATTGTTGTACACTACTAACTTGGACAAATCCAACCTTAAGAACGAAATGGAAGTAGAAATAAATGAAGACAATGAAAAATATTGTTACAAGAGTTAAAAAAAACTTGCAAGCTACCCAAGACAAATATAAAGGATGTGCGAGCCAACATCGGCTTAAGAAGGAATTCCAAGTAGGAGATCAAGTACTACTAAGAGTAAAACCCACCAAAAGTTTCCTTAAACTTGGAAAATATACAAAGTTGGATCCAAGATATTGTGGACCCTTTGAAATCTCTAAAAGAATTGGTGAAGTAGCATATCAATTTCAAAAACCTTAAGAATTCACCCAGTTTCCCATGTAAGTTTGCTGAAGAAATTTCATGAAAATGATGTACCATATGTGCTAGATTAGAATACTTTGCCCTTGAGATCCAACACCATCTTTGAGGTTAAACTAATTGCAATCAAGAATCACCAAACCAAGAAGCTTTGAAATAAAACTATCAATGAAGTACTTGTTCAATGGTCAAATCATGATCAACAAACTTGGGAAAATAGGAAGTTCATTCTTAATAGTTACCCCTAATGAATCGTGATTCATCAGGCTACGATATCGAACCCCCGATATTTGATCCACAATATCAAGTACATGATATCACAGCCCAAATAATGATATCAGATACATGATATCGTGACTCCTGTGTGAGCCTATAAATACACATGTAGGTGCACGAGAGGAGTCAATCCTTTAAGTTTTGAAATAGTTATTTTTATAAGTTAGTTCATTTCTTTTCTTTTTTCTCTCTCAACCCTCTCTCCCAGTGCATACCTGCAGTGTGATGATTGTAATTGTACAACATCCTTTATTCAAGTGTGACGTACTTGGACATGCACATGACCAAAAATAAAGATCGATATTACTTCATCATTGCAACATTCACTTAGTTTAATTACTTAATTTTAATTATTATTAAACATGGAATGAGTACTACTTAATCACGAGCACCTACGTGTAGCTGCTTGGTATCCCAGTAGCGTACTCGGGCCATGCACTTGGTAATCCCAGTGGTAGTCGTGCACAAGGCCTAAGATGTGTATAGATGATTAAGAAACGGATGCTTATCATACTTAGGCTAGCTTAGATTCTCTCTCCCTATCTCCTCTTAGTATATATATCTCTCTCTCCCTTTTTCCTCCTAGCTTAACTAATATTATTTTCCATCACCTCTAGGAGTAGGATTAGTTTAGGAACACATCATACACCTCACTCTAGACTAAACCATACATGACAAAGCAAATACTAGTCCAGGTGGGAAGACAGCAAACTACGATTAGTGAGTAACTATCTAGATACCAAAACTATCCCACTTGCAGAGTTCGATTGGATCATGCATGAAACTCTCATATTCGTATGGTTGAGTGTACAAGTAGCTTGCCACTCATCATTGGCACCATTGCCAAGGATAGTGTTAGTTATTTAAATTAGTTATATCATACAAGATCACTGTAACAAAGTATTAACGATGTATCTTTCAATAATAATAATAATAATAATTGTAATTAAATCACACATAAATTCANAAATAATAATAATAATAATTGTAATTAAATCACACATAAATTCACAACCATGTCTCTTTCACAAGACTATGACAATGCAACAACTAGTAAGGCAATTCATTGGAGAACCAAGGAATTATACGATGATGAAGATAAAGTTTGGAGGACCCAATCTGATGTAGGGGTCTCCTATGAGCATAAACGTAAACAACATCATCCCAACTCACAAATTTATAACATACCTAGTGACGATGAACCACTACTGGCCACTACAAGCCTAACAAAAATACAAGAGGTTGTTCAAATATCCCGTAGGCATTGTAAGGAAAGCTATCTACCCAGGCTTGACTTAAACAACTTTTCTAAGTTTTCAGGAGGCTATGATTTCGATCCGCAACATCATCTACAAGCCTTCTACAATGCCTGTGTATGGAACAACACTGATAATGGATGGAAAAAACTTAAGCTCTTTCCTATGACACTCATTGGCCACGCAAAAGTATGGTATAGGTCCTTAAAACCAAAATTAATCCAACATTGGCTAAAAATGGTAGAACTCTTTAATGAAAGATATCAAACTTATGCAAGAGTGTCAGCCTTGAGGAAACAAATTCAAGAATGGAAACAAGAGCAACATCAACCCTTGGACATGGCCTTAGAAAGATATTATGCATTGTTAAACAAATTCCCAGGCCATGCGTTCTCTGAGGAAAGGCTAATGTATCACATCATAGATGGGCTCCGTAATGAAATAAGGGAAACCCTAGGGATATATTCCCAAGGCGAACTATATGAACTACGAACCCATCAACTCCAAGAGCTTATCAAGCAGGTAGCAAAAGAAGAAGGAGAAATGGCTAGATGGGAGAATGTTGAAAAATCTCAATAGGACCAAAATCTTACATCCACAAAGGTCCATAATCTGAAAGAGGAGAAATCAACTCAACTCAAGGAGGTGGAATCATCTTTGCCAACACTACAATCATTGGATTTAGTTGAGGTAAAGATCAATAAGATGATGAAATGGATGCATAAAAAATGCAGAGAATATGCCAACACTATTGGAGGTAGAGTCATGACGAAACAAGAAGTAGGACAAAATACCCTTAGACAATCAGAAAGAAGGGTTGAAAAAAATAAGAGCTCAACTGCCAATCATATGTATCAATGCAACATTTTCCTATATGATCACCCCAAGGGCCATTTATAGGAGCATTGGGGAAGAGTGTTACATCTAGAGTTCATACAGAAATATTGTGTTCAATCATAGTGGCAATAATCCCAATCGTGGGGNAATATTGTGTTCAATCATAGTGGCAATAATCCCAATCGTGGGGGAGGCCACCCTCAAACTAGGTACACCCTTCGCACCATCCAAACCTAAGTGCTTATCAAGTTCAACATCCTATTTCCCCAACTAGGTCAACATCCTCTATCTTTCCAAATTATTATTATTCTCCTCAATACTATCAACCCATATCCTCTCCAATAGAACCACCACCTCATGTACATTATACTTCTTCTTAATTTTAGCATTCTCATCCTTCACCTCCTTCTACATTGCCACCAACTATACCAGAATAGTTTGCACCACAGTAACAACCCAAAAATATTACTTGTGGTTTTGCTGACAATAGCAATGGGAACTCTCCTTAACATCGAAGATAACCCTTCTTTTGGCATGACTGAAAGAAGGGAAAGCACAATTCTAAGCCCACTGCATCCTCCAACTCAGCACAAGTTCAACACTATGGTGCATCTTCCTCTTTGAACCCAATGCCTCATGTTACCTTATCAGGGATGCCACTCAATACTCCAACAACTAGGAAGCCCAATGAATATAGCCACATGGGGAGACATGTTGATCCTTGCATACCATCTCATGGTCACAAGTGATAGAGTGGGTCAACCACTCATAAATAGACTACATCTTAAAAATTGCCCCACTATTCCTACCATAATCAAGTGTGTGAACCCCAATGTGGTAAGTATGACTGAGTCCCAATATTTCCAACATGCAAGGTGTACCACCTGAAATCGTCGGTCTCCGGCCGGAAGGAAACAGAGGCCGTGGGATCACAGGACGAGCACAGATGACCCTACCTTCACCTGAGGGTGAGCTGGAATGCATGAAGGCAAAGTACCTTGGGTGATCCACACGTGGATCAGACAAGGATTTCCCCGAATGTATACCGAAGTGCTACACGCTAGGTTATGCATAAACGGCGTGACGAGCGTAAATGAGAGCGTAAACAGCATAACAGATGTGGACAGGGCATAAATGTAAACGAGCGTAAATAGAAACACATGCAAGAAATTAGCGTAAACTATAAACAATGGTATTACAGAGTCAAAGTACAGTGCATCGGTCTAACATAGTTGTGATGGAACACAAGGTGGACGAAAGGCCCCGGTGGATGCAGGGATGACTCGGCTGGTTCACACGGTAGGCGGAGCGTAGAGACTGTGTGCACGACATACAGGGCTTTCCAACATAAGAGGGTTTTAGCTCCGGTGCGTAGCGTAATTGCTCCTGGGTATGCTCTAGGATTTTTTGCCAACCGACTTGGACGAAGTGGAGAATCGGGGCTTTTATACCGGTTGTTACGCTAGACTTGGATTAGGAGACACGTGGCGCATTGACCGCGTGTATAAAATTTACAAATATACAACATATTACATCTGCTGGGCGTATACGCTGCATCAGGCTGACGTATACGCTGGGCGTATATGATGGACATGTTGGGCGTGTGTGAACTTAGGTGGAGATACTATGGACGTTGGGCGTATACGCTGGGCGTATACTCTGATGGATGCTGGGCATATACACTGGGGCGTATACGCTGATGGTTGCCGACTTGCTTCAGTTCTTGCTCTTCAGTGTTGTCTTCATGCTGTCTTTGGAGATTTCATCGTCGGGCATATGCATCTGTTGTACCTGCCAAGCGTACATGTAAGGCGTGTACATCAGGTGTGTAAGTTGGATGTCTACACTGGGCATATACGCTACGCTATGGATGTCGGGCGTAGACGCTAGGCGTATACGCTGGTACTGCATACTTAGTGAAAATTAAGCATTTTGATCCCTAAGTTGCAATGCGTGACACAAAATGTAGCCATGGTTGTCCGTGGGTCCCAGGGACCTGCTTTTTTCTGGGGAAGTACCAAGATCGAAATTTTGTGGTGTTTCATCGGCCTCTCTTTGTTCACGCTTGGAGGAATCGACTCGAGAAGCGTCGACAAAGAAGTGCAAAACACCACAAGAAACTTGATATAGACTTTGTTCTTTGCCACTTGACTAGACGTCATCGCACCGTGTTCAGTAGTACATGAGATTGAAAAAGTAAAATTTGTAGCTAGTAGGAGGAAAGGGATTGTGGGGATTGGTGATTGCCCAAGGAATTATGCTAGGGAAATGGGATGCTCGGGTGTGCAGCATGCTAGTCCTCGTCAATAGCCATTGTTTAGCAGACTCAAAATTCAGACATGCGATGTGCGTCCTTTGGCAGAATAAGGCTCTTGGTTAGTATTCAAGAGAACTTGTTGGCAAGACCAAAGTGATGGGAGGATGTGTTACATTCTTTGGAGGAACAGGGCCCATGATTAATGTTTAGGGGGGGCCTGTTGGCGGATAGCCAAAGCCATGCAACTGGATGCTTCTTGACCATTTTGGGACATGAGTACTTGGTTTTGAGATAGCTGCCTTCCCGCCTGGGGGCTTATATGGGAAGTGCCAAGGGTCTCGTTCCCATTTTTTTTTAGAAATATTTTGGAGGTTTGCGTTGATCGTGTACTCATGCTTAGGTGCCAGGCTGTGTGTTGCAACTGTTGTAACGTGTTGCAGTGTGTAACAGTGTGCTTAAAGTTTTGAATGTATTTGGTGTATCGGAGGTTGGTAAACAGATAGTGAATATACCGGGAATGAGAATGTACTAGTGAATGGTTTGATTTAGTCCCACCATGTGTGCTGTGAACATTGTCCCATCTTGCTGCTTACGATGAGATGCATTCTTGTGCGAAAACCTTGGGGTGTCATCCTGCAAACACAAATCCAAGGAGACAAGAAAATCATAGGTGAATAAGCGAGCTCAAATTTGAACGGCTGCAGATGGAACAAAAATACTGGAGGAGATTCTGATCACTATGTATGAATGTCGGCAGCGTTGATGAGATTATGTGCCGGTGAGCGATGTAGTGATTCTGATGAATGAGTGTGGCTGTGAAGTGAAGAGCCAGAGGTGAACGTGCCAGTTTATAGTCTTAGCGGACTATCATGGGTTAGTTTTATGTTGTAACCCGTTGGACATTACCTATTTAGCATCGTGGTAGACGTTACGTTGCTAGTTTCGACTCTTAGCGGATCATGCAGAGGTAAACTAGTTTATAGTCTTAGCAGACTCGGATGGTTGTGACGGTGGCAGTTTACTATCATGCCAGATGAGTGCTAGTTTATCGTCATTGCGGACACTGTGGGGTATCAGTTTATTGTCATGATGCCAGGACAATTGTGGTGTTAGTTTTAAGTCATAACCCAGGACTATTCTGTGGTATCATTTTACCGTCATGATTCCAGGACGAGCTGTGGTATTAGTTTATAGTCGTAATTCTAGGACTTGCACATACCTGAGCTTGTACTCAAACGTAAAATAGTTTTAGGTACAAGTGATTGGTCAGATTGGCAAGTTCGTTTCCTTCCACGTCAGCTAGCTTGAATGCTCCATTGTCAAATGCTTTAATAACCAAGTAAGGCCCTTCCCAGTTAGCTGAGAATTTGTCCGGGTGTTCCCGAACAGCTTTAAGCACAAGGTCGCCTTCTTTGATAGGGTTCTTGTTGAGGTTATGCCGATGTCGTTGCCATTGTTGTTTTTGGTACCATTCGACCTGATCGAGTGCGTGTATGCGTTCCTCTTCCACTGAGTCCAAGTCGATGATGCATAGATCATTATTCTACCCATCATCGTGGAGTCTGGAGAGTGTGATCCTTAAAGATGGTACCTGTAATTCCAAAGGTAAAATAGCTTCTAAACTGTAAACAAGACTATATGGTGTTTTACCTATTGAAGTTCGGTGCGTAGTACGGTATGCCCACAATGCATACACTAATTGTTCGTGCCACTTTCTTTTGCTCTGGGTAAGCATTTTCTTAAGTACTGCAATAATCGTCTTGTTTGTTGCTTCCACTTGTCCATTGCTCTGAGGATAGTAAGGGGATGAAAACGAGTGTTTGATCCCCAGACTGTCACAAAAGGTTTGGGTTTCGGCACTGCTAAATTGTGGCCCGTTATCAGTGATGATTGTCATGGGAATGCCGAAACAGGTTACAATGTTTTCGAGGATGAAATTGCATACATGTTTAGATGTAGTTTTTCGAAGTGGAGCAGCTTCTACCCACTTTGTAAAATATTCGATTACGGTTATGATGAAACTATGCCCTACAGAAGATGAGGGTGTTATCGGGTCAATAAGGTCCAATCCCCACTTTTGAAAGGGCCATGTGATTTGTGTTGTATGCAACTCGTTTGGGAGGACATGTATTAGATTACTATGTTTTTGGCAAGTGCTACATGTTTTAACCTTGGAGGCCAATAGTAGCCTAAGCGTCTGATTTTTGTTGCCATGGCTTTTGGCGCTATGTGTCCTCCGCATAGTCCCTCATCTACCTGATCAACAATAGCTTGGGCATCGGTACTATTGACGCATGTTAGCAATATGCCTTCATAGGATCAACGACATAGTGTGTCCCCTACCAGAGTATACTGCTTAGAACATTTCCGCACGGCATCTTTCTATGCATTTGTCAGATGTCGAGGTGTTTCGCCGCATAGAAGGTATTCTTTTATGTCATCATATCATTCTACTGCGTGTGTTGTAGTAACAGATGCAATTGGCAACGTGTCGAGAGTATCGGTCATCGGTTTGGCACAATTGATTACAGAGCTTGGTAATGCGTGGAACATGTCTGGCAATATTTTTAATGCTAATGTGGCTAACACGTCTGCGATGTTGTTATCATTTCTAGAAACGTGTTGCACATCGATGTTTTCAAATCGTCTCATTAGGTGTTTTGCCAAGTCGCAGTATGGTTGTAAGTGTTGGGCCTTACATGTATAGACGTTTGTGACTTGGTTTAGGACTAGTTGTGAGTCTCCTCTGACTACAAGCTATGTGATGTCTAAAGCCAGTGCTGCCACAAGGCCTCTAAGGAGACCTTCATACTCTGCTATGTTGTTTGTACAATGAAAGTCGAAATGATAAGCAAAGGGTCGGATCTCCCCAGAGGGATAGGTGATGACAGCGGTTGCACTTCCTCCTCGAGAGGTGGATGCTCCGTCAAAGTTTAGGATCGCATCGTAGTCGTTGGGTGCTGTATCTATAGCGCTTATATTCTCATCTGGGAATTCTGGCTCTATAGTCACTTGATCACGTGTTGGTGATGTAGCCATTTGGTTTGCTATGGCTTGACCCTTGACTGATGATTGCACTACGTAGTATAGGTCAAACTCAGCTATCATGGCTTTCCACCGGGCTATTCAACTTGTTTCGTAGATGTTCCCTGTTATGGCTCTTAGCACATTATCCTTGCAAATTATGTAAACTTGGTTACGGAAGAGGTAGTGTCACCATTTTCTTAAGGAAAAGACCAAAGCTAAACATGATTTCTCTACGTCATTGTACCTTTTCTCATGGGCTACTAATGCATGGCTCAAGTAATATACAGGGACTTCAGTTCCGTCATCTTGTTTCTGGCAAAGCATAGACGCAATTGACGATTCCGACGTGGCAAGGTAGATGTAAACCGGTTTATCATTTTTGGGTAGGTAAACTGTAGGTAGTCGGGCAAGTGCTATTTTGATGTTCTTGAATGCTTCTTGGCATTGTGGAGTCCATTCAAAATGGACGTTTTTATGTAACAGGTGGTTCATAGGTTTTAGTTTGTCTGTCAATGTTTCTATGAAGCGCCTGATAAACTGCAATCTACCTTGTAGACCTTGAAGTTCGGTAAGGTTGCCCGGTGGTTTTAGGTTTGTTATGGCTTTAACCTTATCGGGTTCTACCCGTATCCCTGCTTCTGAGGCTATAAATCCGAGCATTTTTCCTATTTTGACCCCGAAGACACATTTTTTTGGATTAAGTCTTAGTTCATACTTCAAACAACGTTTCAATACTAAGTCGAGATCTTGTACATGTTGTTCTTCCATTTTTTATTTAACTACAATGTCATCCACGTAATTGTTGAGCAATCGTCGCATGTAATCACTAAAGATAAATGTCATCGCTCTTTGATACATAGCTCTAGCGTTCTTGAGATCAAAGGGCATCATTGTATAGCAAAAGGTTCCCCATGGTGTCATAAAGGTTGTCCTAAGTTGATGTTCTAGGTTGATACGTATTTGATTGTATCCTGAAAAGCCATCCATAAAAGACAATAAGGCGTGCCCAGCAGTTGAGTCAACAAGTTGATCGATGCTGGGTAGAGGAAAATCATCTTTTATGGTTGCAACATTTAGATCTCGGAAGTTAATGCGTAAGCGAATGCTTCCGTTTTTTCTTTGGGACAATGACCATGTTGGACACCCACTCGATGTAATCAATAGTCCGAATGAAACCGGCTTGATAAAGCTTGGTGATCTCATTGCGAACTGCCAATGCCACCTCGGGTCTAACCTTTCGTGCCTTTTGTTTTACCGCTCTTAATTTCGGGTCAAGAATAATGTTGTGTTGGACAATTCTAGGGTCTAACCTGAGCATGTCCGTATAGGACCAAGTGAAGGCTTTCATATTTTCCCTAAGCACATTCTCGATGTCTTTGGCCAAGTTCGGCTGTAATAGCGTGCTTAATTTTAATTATTTGATTTCCCCATCAGGCATGGTAATGGGGGTTTCGGCCAATGGGTCTTCGGTAATACTCTTGGCTTCTATGTCCAGGAATTTTGTCATACCTTCGTAATCGTCTGTTTTCTACTGTGTTGAGGCTATCACTACGTCGTCCGTTGGTGAACTCAAGTTGATGAGATTTATGTTAATGTCTTGTGCAATTTTTCCATATGGTCCGTCAATGATTAACGGTGCGGTTAAATGCTGGCAATCCATTGACCTTGCTCCTGCCAATAAACAGAGAGCTGAATAAGAGAAAGGGGGAACGTTCTATGCCTTTTGGTAATTTTAAACTATGTGTACATGCATAATAGTGGATTGTCGTCACACCAGGACATATGGCAGTTTAAGGCCTTACCGAGCCACAAGTGGCAGTTTAAGGCCTTACCGACCCGTCACTGGGTTGGGAAATGGCAGTTTAAGGCCGTACTAGGCCTGAATTGGGTTTACACTAGAATGTTCAGCGTAAACATGTGAAATGGGGTCCATAGGGGAACTAGGACGTAATAATCTCTATTTTTAATAATTTTTTTTAATTATTAGTTTTATTTTCTGGGCAAATTTAGCGAAAACTAAGTGAAAAGGCACAAAATGGCAAAAAGGAGCAACGATGGCGTAAACGGCGGCATCAGCGTTAGCGGAGAGCTATATAAAGAAGGTGGGGGGTTTCATTTGTTTCTTACTTTGAATCATGAGCATAAGCGATAGAGCGTAAACTGTCAAAGCATAAGCGTAAACTATCGTGCCCTGGCGTAAGCCTAAATTTAATCGTGAGCATAGACGCCGAAGAGTAACCCTTAGCGTAGACGCCCAACACTAAACCCCAGCATAGATGTGGAGTGTAGGGTTTCAGGTGCCGGTGTAGACAGTCCTTCTCAACGTAAACTTGTGCGATCAGCATAAAGGATGCCGAGATGGGCAAAGGAAAAGAAGTGGAAGGCCAGGGGAGGAAGGGTCTCGACTTGACCTTTGCGGAGGAGACTGAAGCCATGCTACAGGGCCTGCCCAGGCCAAGGATCTCGTCATGGCCTATGACATCCCACAAGTAGGCTCTAATCCCTGCCTCTGTCATTATTTTTTTGCTTTCCATTTTTTGGCGTAGACAGTCTCGGCGTATACGCCGAGCGTAGGGGGTTTTTGGTGTAGAGGGTTTTCGGTGTATACTCCGAGTGTAATTTCATAGCGTAGGCTGTCAGGTTAACGTAGATTGTCAGGGCGTAATCAGATTTATCGGCGTAAGCATTTTTCCTACACTATTATGTCAGCGTAAGCCACGGCGTCATGAGTTCTCTATGCTCGAAGTTTTGTCAGTGTGATTCATTTGTTCTATTAGCGTAAATTCTATTTACTATGATGGCGTATACGTTGAGGGTTTGTTCAGCGTATACGCTATGCATGTGTAGTTGTTTTTTTACGACGTAGACTTTGGCGTAAACGTGTTTGTTCAGTGCCGGCGTGGACTGTTTACGCTGAAAGCGAACTTGGGTGCATACGTTAAGGGTTTCTTCGACGTCTGCGCTGAGTGTAAGAGGTTTGGGCGACAGCGTAGAGCAGTTCATTGTTAGCGTATATGCTGATTTAGATAGCGTATACGCTCAGTGTACAGCGCATACGCTCAGTGTACAGCGTATACGCTGAGTTAGGCAGTGTATTACGCTAAGCGTAAACGATTTCACCGGCGTATACGCTGGTTTACACGACGTATACGCTGAGTGTGAACAGTTAGTAAAATTTTTAGATTTTAAGTGTCGATTTATGATGTAAACTTTTGCTTTTTGGACTATTTTGAAGCATGGCTGATTTATGGTGGCGTTGTGATTGGTTGCAGGGACAGTAAGCACTTCCTCCTCATTGTTGAGCTTGTCGGGGTCTTAACATGGGTTGGCCCCGTTGAGGCTGGGGAGGCTCCCCCGAATCTAACCATGGATGACGACAGGGTTTGATTTAGGGAAGATGCATGTGAATTTCTGACCTTCCTGCTAGACAATTTCGAGGTCGCCATCTGGTCAAACTTTAGCGAGGTGATTGCAGGGAGCGTGCTTGAGGCAATGCTGCCGGGAGCTGCAGAGGGTGTCATGGTCTTCATAGAAGACATTGAAGAGGGCCCATTTGTTAACGAGGATGGTTCTACCCATGGGCCTAGGTCAAAACTTCCATTAACGCATGTGTGGGAACTATTGCCATGAGGGTTAGACTACCTCAACAACACTCTGTTCATAGCTGCCCGCGTGCACACATTGTTCCAAAATCCTCCCGGCACAGTGTACCGAGTGGACAGGTAGGGCTATTTAAGTTTATTGTTTCCTTTTTCCATTTAGTGTTTGCTTCTTGTTTTGACATATATTTGTTTACAGGCCGAAGGTCAACCTGGACGGGACATACGTTGAGGATGAAAGAATAGCTCTTGCTCGCACTGCCCTGGAGGCATTCATGACAGGCCCCACCCTTCGTGGAATCGTACTAGGTCAAACGAAGGGAGCGATCGTCCATTTTCATAACCAGTTCTCTAGAGCGTTCGCAATGTGCAAAGCTCATGGGTGGCTTCATGAAGACTGGTCGGACAATGGGCCAGTCCTTCCTCATAACTTTGGCAGCATATCTAAATCCGCCACTAACGGTAAGTAATAACATTTCCTAGATATGTTAGTGGGTTTGTCCAACTATTTTGAGTTACGCTGATATGACCATTTTAAATTGCTTTTACAGTTGATGTTCCTTCTGGTGGTGATCCGGTGACAACTGGACGAATCGAGACTACCTTGTCGATGAAGTTCGGGGGGTGACTAAGGATCAGAAGTGGTTGCGTAGACAAGCTCCATCATCCATCGTTCGTTGCCTAGATAATGCTGGCCTCATGGAGCTTTTTATGACCCCAAGTCCTGACGTATCCATAGGGGAGATGATTAGAATCATGGATTCTTTTAATGACTCTTTCTCATACTACAGCACCTGGATTAAGGGTGTCAAGGTAATTCTTCATCTATCACCTGAGTTCTTTTCAAACCTATTTGGCATACTGGCAGATGGCTTGAATGTAGTATTAGACAGAGCTCATAAAGAGCTCCAGAAAATTCGTGAGTTGGAAGATTGGCTAGGCCTAGCCAAGGGTGCCAAGGGAATCTCGATGCAGGGGAAAGCAAAAGTTGTGGAAGTGAATGAATTATATCCCCTGTTCAGGGCACTGATATTCCCTAAAACCCTTTCCCAGGTGAAGAGTCTTAGGGTTGAGGTTGTTCGTGTCATGCGAACTATCTTGGAAACAAGCATGCGATATAACTGGGCCCAATTTTTGTTGTCAAGCATGCACAAGGAGATAGTGCGGTTGTGTTCAAATGTCGAGGCGCAATCCCACTTCACCTTCACGTTCTTCGTCGGTTATCTTCGTCGTTTTGCCGAGTTCCTAGTAGTTCGTGCAGACAACAAGTTTGTTCTACGGGATCAGGATCAACTATCCCACCCGTGGATCAATCACTTATTTGAGACAGCTAAATCCCAAGATGCACCTAAATGCATTGATGAATCTGTTTCTATTACTACAGGGGGATCATCTGGCGCTTCAATCCACACACATGATAGTTTGGGATTGGAGCTAGACGACGTACCCTACACTGCTAGAAGGGTAGAACAGGTCATCAAGGAGACCGTTGGCCAAGCTAAGTCAAAGCTAAAGAGGCCTGAGCGCCCAGCTGAGGAAGTCTCCGATGTGAACCAGCCACGCGTGAAGNCTTTAGAGACTATCACCAAGGAGGAGGAGACCAACATGGAGAAGAATAACAAGGAGGAAAACACGGAGAAGAGCCAGGGCAAAGGAACGGAGGAGTTAAAGGAAAATACAACTGAAACCAAACCGTTGGATGATCAAGACGCTGTCAACCAAATGTTCAGCAGCTTCTTTAAGGGAAATCTGGATTTGGGCGACCCCCCAGAGGGTGACAAGGATCATGGTACATTTTCCTTTTTACTTCGTTTTGAATTTCTTGATCAATTGTCAGTCCTATGGTATTTTATTTTCATGTTTTTATCTTGTTTAGATGAAGGCAGCGAGACTAGGACGATGCGGTTGGATGTACCCATGAAGACGGTCCCCCCTGAGAGGACCGTGGAGGTTAGTTCATCCCGTAGCCATGAGCCACTTGCTTGGACAGAAATGCTAAGTAAGATGGATTTTGTGGCTGGGATCACGGAGGAAGTTGTTGAACAAATCTAGGAGGCCCACCCTGATATAGTTCTAAGTCATTTAGAGGTTTGGAGTTTCACATCTTGTTTATATTGTCTTAACATTTGTATTTTTCACATGGGTAGGTGCTAAATTAAGATGGGATCCCTGTAAAAGCATTAGAATAGAAAGTTTAACCACACTTTTCCTAGAAGTGGAACAAGTGCCAAGGCCTGTTTACGAGGGAGTTGTAGAAGGCCTTGTGCACAATGCTAAGTCATTATGGACCTGTAGGCATTCTATTGAGCAATTGTGGCTACAGATTCAGGCAAAAGAAAAGGAAATCTCTGAATTGTCAATGGAACGTGACGATCTGAAGGCTCGGTATGAGTTCGCCGATGCCAGACTAAGCGGAGATCGCTCCTAGTGAACGTCCGAGGTTACATACACTAGATATTGGAATCTACTGAATCATCATGCGTCGCTGACTCAGAGAATGGTAGAGCGCAAAGCCCAGATTGATCTCCTAAACCTTAAATGTCAAGATTGGAAAGCCTTCACTTCCAAGGTTCGTAAGTGGGGTCAGGATGAGAAAAATCACAAACATTACTACAAGAAGTAATTAAAAGAGGTGTCTATTGAAAAGCGCCAACTAGAAATGTTTGTGGAGGGTTTTGGTTTGCGTTCTGCCTTTGATACTTTCGCTCAAAATACAACTGTGGAAATGGAGTCACCTACGAGGGTGATCACAACTGCTTTTGGGGAAGTGTCGGTGGACGAGTTTCCTCTGAAACGTCCTACCTGGTCAGCTATCGACAAAGGAAAGACTTTGGCAGACGTCGACTTAGGCCTTGATGGGATAGATTGGGCCAGCATTTCAGAAGAAGAAATCCTTTGTCGGCTGGAATTCGGTTTAGGGGCATCTCCTATGGTAAGCATTTTGTCCTTATGAAGTTATGAAATTAATTTATTGAATAATGTTTAAAATTTTGACATTCACTTATTCTTGTGTTGGTTGTTTCTTTTTGGTATTTTCAGGATGAAGGTGGCAGTGATGCCCAAGAAGCTGGCCCCAGTGGAGCAGAGGCCCCTGATGTTGGTGAATTTAAAGGGGACGACCCTCCCATCCCAAATGTTTAGGGTTTTAATTTTTAAGTTTTTGTTGTTTTTTTCACCCAGATTTATACCGAAATTGTAACTTGGAAGTTTTGAGGTGGACGAAAACAGTTGACACTTGTAATTGTACAACATTGCATGTAAGAAAGTTTTTGTTGATTTTGAATTTAATTGTAAACACGACATGGCAATGTTAAATGGTTTGGCTTGTTTTTTCCTTGTTTTAAATGTAATGCAGAAATGTAACTATAAAAGATAAACAAAAACCAAGTACTAGTTTATGGCAATTTCGGGCCCCATGCATAGTTTATGGTCATTTCAGGCCCCAGTGTAATCAAGAAATATTTTGAAGGATGCGGATAGATTTCTCGATCGACCAATCATTGCTGATCATGGCTAGTTTTATGTCATTGCAGACATGATAGTTTAACATCATTCCGGACTGGGAGTGTAGCTTAGTGTTTTTTTTTGTTTTTGTCTTATCGTAGTTTAACATCATTTTGGACATGTTATAGTTTAACGTCATTTCGGACTGGGCGTGTTGATATTATTGTAATAGTTTTTTGATTTTCTTCCTTTTAATGTTAGGTGATATGTCAACGGGTATGATTCTGTATTCGGCATCTCCTTCGCTGATCACATTGAACAGTAACTCGGTCCAAGGGACATCTGATGGAGTGGTTCCTGTGTTAGCATTTTCAGATGTTTCGGTAGTTGTTGTGAATTCTGTGTTAATTTCTAATTGGAAAGCTGTATGTACAATATCAAGCGTAGGTGTTTCTGTTTTAGGAGGCTCTTGTTCAGCATCTAAAGGTTTACTGGTTACCGGTGGTTGCGGATTCTTGTCATTTCGACTAGGCTTTTCGAGCTCAACCTCTGAGCCCTGGTCCATGTCCATGTGTGATGAAATGATAGGAGTAGCTGCTTCCCCGCATATGATGATTTCACCACCCTCATAAGGCATGTGAATTTCTTGGTGTATAGGGGAGGAGACAGCTCTCAGTTGAGCCAACCAGGGTCTTCCCAATATTAGGTTGAATCCTGGCATTTCATCAACCACTAGGAAGTCGGCAGATGTAGGGAATTGGTCTCCCACTATGAAATCTAAGGTTATTGTGCCTTTTACCATTACACGTGACCCGCTGAATGACTTTAAACATGTAGTTGTGGTTGGTTTAATTAACTCAGTAAGCCCTAGTTGCTCAATGTTGGGGTATGGCACAACGTTTGTTGTGGCTCCATCGTCTACGTGGACCCTATGTATTTTAAACTAGTTTATATGTATCGTTATGAACATGGGGGTTGTTGTTATCTCCCCTATTTTCTTGTCCATCTTAATGTTGTCATCATGAAAGCTTAAGGGTTTAGGAGTAGTCCTGTGAGGCGAGTACATTACCGCATGAATGGAGGGTTCGTTTGGGGGCAAGTCCTCACTTACTGGGATCAACGTTAACATGCGTACTAAAGCTTCCCGATGTGTTTGGGATGTTAGAACCAAGTCATACAAGCTTAGTGAAGTGTTCTTTTGTTTTAATGCTTGGGTGACTTGTATCAAGGCCGTTGCGAAGTCTCCACTGTTGGGGATGTTTTTATTAGTGATGACTAGATCCATTGGGCTCAACAGTTTTATTTCACATTTTGTTGATTTGTCATTCTTGTTCAGAACTGTCGTTTTAGGTGGTTCATGTTTTTCAGATGATTCACCTTCGTTGCCTGTGTTCGGTTGGTTGTTAGATGATGACATGGGTACAGAGTTAAGCAGAGTGGGCTTAGGTGGCCCCACAGCTAGCCGTTAGCGTTCCTTCTCCACATGTTCACACATAAGCCTATCTGCTAGGCGTTCTCGTGTGTGGCATGGAGGTGGGACTGGTCTTGGCACCTCGGGTTGCCCTGGGACTTTTACCACATATGGAGCTGGGCAGGGTTGTGGTTGTACCGTCAGATGTGATTGGTTAGAAGGCTTGCCAGGTACCCTAATGACGTAGGGGCTAGGTTCGCCTTACGTTTGTGATGTAGAGGCTTGGTAATCATTAGGAATTTCGGGCATCCTAACGACATAGGGGGTTAGTTTTGGCGGAGGTTGGACCTCCGCTGTTGTGGCTATTGGTGGTACTCAGATTAAGAAAGGGGAAGGCAGAGTATGAGGGGTTGGTGCATTTGAGGGAATGACGGGAGGGACACGCACCACGTATGGCTTGTCGTGTGTCATGGTGTTATACATTGCTACAGCAGGGGGCATCTAAACAACATATGGTCGCTGCGGGACATGCGGTGGTTGGGGCATGGATGTGGAAGCAGGAACAGGAATGCGAACTATAAATGGCCTGTTAGATGTTTGTTGTGTACACTCAGGGTAGATGGTGTTAACGTTGGATGCCTCGGAATCATCATCAAGATAGATTGTATTAATAACTTACGGCACCTCTTTAGTGTTCAAAGGGTCTTTATAGACTCCCATGGCTTGATTCTGCGGTTGGATCGGGTTGGCCTCGTCGAAGGTGATTTCGCCATCGTCGATCATCCACTGTAAATCCCGCTTCAAGGTGAAACAGTAATCTGTACCATGTCTGCTTCATTGATGGTAATCGCAAAAGCAATCCATTCTGAAGCCTTTGGGTATGGGAGGCTCATCCGGTGTTTCTAGGCTTGGGTTCTGAATGAGTTGACAGAACCGATCGTGTCTTTGGATGGCTACAGGGGATAACTATTTATGCTTCATTAACCCAGCCTTCAAGAGTTGATCGAAGAGCTGGGATGGCTTCATTGGCAGCGGCGTGTATTGAGAGGGTTCTTTCCTCTAGAAATTTTTGTGTACGGTTTGTTGGGTTCTGTTGCGATGATGATTCTTGCGCGGTTATGGGAGTTGGTTTATTGTAGTTAGTAGGGGTTACCGGTGGTTTTTTTTGTTGTTGCGCCCCCGCTATCACCAATGTAGTTGCCTTAGCCTTCTCTTTATCTTTTTTAGTGTGTTGATTTTTAAAGGCTAGGTATGCAGGGTCATGGATGTTTTGGGCCGCTTCTTCTATGTTTTTAATTTGTACAAATGCTTGGTTAAGATTACATGCGTTAAGGTAATATAGCTTGGATTTAAAGAAATCGTTAATGGCCCCTTTTAGAATAGTAAGCAGGTAGGTCTGGGAGATTGGCTCATGCAGCTCGTTGAGAGCGGCGCTCCACCTCTGAATAAGCTTCTATATAGGTTCAAGCAGTGTTTGCTTGACCTGTATGAGGCTGTCCAGTGTGGCCTCAGGTTTCAAGTTGTATTTGAACCTGGTCACGAACTGGTAAAATAAGTCTTCCAAGGAGAAGATGGAATTCCTTGGCAGGGCCCGATACCAATCAAGTGCTCTCCCCGCGAGGGACATGGGGAACACTCGGAGAATGGCATGGGGCCATGCCTGGAGTAGCGCGCATTCTAACCTAAATGTTATTAAATGAGCGTTGGGGTCTATCTCGCCATTGTATTTGGTCAGTGTTGGTAAGGAGACCCCTTTGGGCAAAGTTAAGGGTCGGACAGAAGAGCTGATGGGGTCATCGTGATAGAAGCCCACTACCTTCAATTCCCCGTCGATGGTTGTTTTCAGGTGTTTTACCTTGTCGGTTAATTCTTGCATTAGTTTTTTGGCATCTGCCCAATCTTAGGCACTTGGTAACATGGCAGCTTGAGGTTGTGGTATATTGTACGGGTTAGACTGTTGGAAGGTGGGTTGAAAGGCGGAAAGTTGTGCGGTCGGTCGTTGTGCTTTCGGAAAGTTTACAGTAGGTGGCACTAAGGACAGCACATTATAGGGGAAAGGCTATTGTTACTGTGGTCGCAGCTGTACCGGGGGAGCGTTGGCTGGTGGCACCGTGTGGGGTGGCACCGTGTGCAGTAGCACGTGGTGGTGGGAGGGTTGGTGTGATGGCACACCCATCGTTGGCCATTGCCCGGCCACGTTGTACGAAGGGACTCCTTGTTGGGTTACAGTGGTCTAGGGGGCTACGTGCGTTTGAATGTGCAGGATGCAGTGAGCGGATGTGGATGCCGGTATCACGTGTGGCATCCCTATCACTCAGGGTGGGAATGTCACTCCCACGCTATTGTAAGGGGGTGGTGCTTGTGAGGACGAGCTTGCAGCTGCAACGGGGATGATTACAAGAGGGAATGTGTTGGGCTAGGGGTCGTTCGGGGGAGGAATATGCACTAGCACTGATGTCTCTGGTGGTGGTACTTGGGCCTGGGTGAACCTAAGGGGTTGGAGGGGCATGATCTCCCCTGTGTCTGGATGAAAAATAGGGTTCATATGGTTTTACGGACTGAGGGTGTGATAGGAGTCCTTGTGCTCTGATTGGGCAGCAAATTCGTCTTCTTCTTCCAATTGGGGATCCACCACAGGCTGATCCAACGAGTGGCTCCTGTGTAGGAGGAGCTGTGTGATGAGCTCCAAGTACTACTCTGGAATGGGGATTACATCATACGAGGAAGGGATGAACTCGCGTTCCCCCCTGTAAAAGAGTTCGAACTACCTCTTTACATCCATTTTGGCTCGATCCATAGCCAGGCCGACCTGTATCTTAATACATATGAAGTTATACTGGTCCTAGGTTATAATGTTGGAGGCTGGATTCCTCCCTTGTAACCTTAAGGACCGGCGAAGCCCCGCTGTGGGTTGTACTCCCGGGTGTTGTACGATGGGCTGTTGGACAGCCACGGTGTCTAGAATGTTAGTGATCTAGGTAGTGGCAGCAGTGGTGTTTATGGGGTTCATGATGATCTGTTGCAGGTATGAAATGGTCTGGAGATGCTAAACTAATGTACTGCGTAGCGTACAGTGTATACGCTTTAGCTGACAGCATATAATGACAGCGTATACAGCGTATATCTACGTAGTGTATATGGTCGGCGTAGACGAGTCTATGGTGTAAGTGGGTCAGCGTATATGCTAGACAACGTGTACAGCACCCAGGCACAACGTAAAAGGGTGTAGCGTAAAAACAAGATAAAGGGTGCAGCGTAAAAAAAAGCAGGATATAGCGTAAAACAAACCTGGGGTGTAAGGAATAGCAATGACAAAGTTGACGTACGTGGTGGATGAGGTCTTCAGGGTAAGAGCGTGCAGCGTAACTAGACAACAGCGTAGCGTAAACTATGCGGCGTGAGTAAAATATGCAGTGTAAAATTTAACAGCTTTATGTGCGGCGTAGGGAACATCTGCAGAGTAAAATGTGTAGCGTGTGTGTGGCAACGTAGACGTTGGGGTTTCTGTGGACAGAGTCCACGTGAAGTTGGCAGCGTAGACGCTGAAAGACTTGCAGGGAGTGAGTCTTAAACAGGGCAGCGAGAACGCTGGTGAGCGTAGACGCTGGGCAGCGTACAGGCAAGGTTTTAGGCGAAGGCCCTCCCTCTAGCGCCAATTTCTGTACCGCCTGAAATCGTCGGTCTCCGGTTGGAAGGAAACAGAGGCCGTGGGATCGTAGGGGGAGCACAAATGACCCTGCCTTCACCTGAGGGTGAGCTAGAATGCATGAAGGTAGAGTACCTTGGGTGGTCTGCATGTAGATCAGACAAGGATTTCCCTGAACGTATACCAAAGTGCTACATGCTGGGTTATACGTAAACGGCATGACGGGCGTAAATGAGAGCTTAAACAGCGTAACAGATCTGGACAGGGCATAAATGTAAACGAGTGTAAATAGAAACACATGCAAGAAATTAGCATAAACTGTAAACAATGGTATTACAGAGTCAAAGTACAGTGCACCGATCTAACGCAATTGTGATGGAACACAAGGTGGACGAAAAGCCCCGGTGGATGCAGGGATGACTCGGCTGGTTTGCACGGTAGGCGGAGCGTAGAGACTGTGTGCACGGCGTACAGGGCTTTCCAACATAAGAGGGTTATAGCTCTGGTGCACAGCGTAATTGCTCCTGGGTATGCTCTAGGATTTTTTTCCAACCGACCTGGACGAAGTGGAGAATCGGGGCTTTTATACCGGTTGTTATGCTAGACTCGGGTTAGGAGACACCTGGCACGTTGACCGGGTGCATACAATTTACAAATATACAACATATTACATCTGCTGGACATATACGCTGCATCAGGCTGACGTATACGCTGGGCATATACGCTGGACGTGTTGGGCGTGTGTGAACTTGGGTGGAGATACTATGGACGCTGGGCGTATACGCTGATGGATGCTGGGCATATACGATGGGGCGTATACGCTGACGGTTGCTGACTTGCTTCAATTCTTGCTCTTCAGTGTTGTCTTCATGCTGTCTTTGGAGATTTCATCATCAGGCGTATGCATCTGTTATACCTGCCGAGCGTACATGTGAGGTGTGTACGTTGGGCGTGTAAGTTGGATGTCTACGCTGGGCGTATACGCTCGTTGTGGATGTCGGGCGTATACGCTAGTACTGCATACTTAGTGAAAATTAAGCATTTTGATCCCAAAGTTGCAATGCATGACATCAAATGTAGCCATGGTTGTCCGTGGGTCCCAAGGACCTACTTTTTGCTGGGGAAGTACCAAGCTCGAAATTTTGTGGTGTTTCACAAGGATCCCAACCTTTCATTTATTAATCCTAGCTATGCTCAACAATTTAGTTACGGAGGGT
>MNCI01005810.1:1350131-1360958 GCA_015680685.1 Gnetum montanum
CCCTTCCACACACACACACACACACACACACACACAAATGTCAATATCATTTGCAACTATTCACATGGGGGAGTTTTTCAAATTTTCTTCTATGACTTTCGATTGCACATCTCTTGTTCCAATAACCATAACTCGCTCACTAACGCTCCAATTTTCATTCCATCTAAACCTACTTGAACCTGGAGTATTCAACTTAGTCGTGAGGGAGGGGTACATGCTGAATTGTGTATAAATTTTTTGAAATTCATCATTTCCCAAAGGATACTATCAAGGGTAATTAGTTATAACAATAATAAACATGTGCCAAAAACAATTTCATCTCCTTATCAATACTGGGAAATTAAACTTTGAAGCCACCTAAGCAAAGTGGACCAAATATTAAAATCTTTTGGGGACATTTCCATAAAAATTCCCAACTTTAAAATCACATGGAATAAGAACAAATTCATTAAGGTAGGAAGTACGGTATAACTTAACTTTGGTAAGCAACCTTACTAATGATTGGCCCCATGTGATTGTAGATGATCCCAAAGCATGGACAACAAGAAGGTCCCTCTCAAGGTGCGTCTAAGTGACCCAAGAGAGGTAGAGGATAGGCACCTACCAAACAACATACAAAGCAAGAGGCACAATCCTTCAGTATCCATCAAGAGACTCCTGATACTGTATAATCGAAACAGGCAGAAGGTGGAGCTGCTGTAGCGTCTAAATAGGGATAACACCACACGTTGCCGCCAAAGTGTGTTGAAGCCATCTATGAAAGATTCACATCAACTACAATGATTGTGGAATTGAACTTTGGGCCCTTCATGGAATTCACTCCTAACTTCATCAAGGACCAACTCAAAGGGTCCCCATTATGGCCTATCCTCTCCGAAAGTGGTGCCTGGTACTTAGGAGAAATGTACCAACTTTGGCACAATAAAGAAGAAGGTACCACAATTGAGATTGGTGGTGTGTCTGTTGATTTTTCTACCAAGGCCATTTTAAAAGTGTTAAACCTTTCGAATACAGGGCTGAAATTTGCTCACCTGTCCACTCGCTTCGATGCTGATGTGTGAAAGGTTTGGTTGGATATGGCATATGTTAAAGAAAATAAGACATATGGAGAGCTGATGTTGGAAGAAAAGATATACTTCAAGATTGATACTTATCACAACTTCCCCACAAAAGGATTAAATAGGATTTCAACATATGTGGCAAGAGGAAGCACAATATTAATGGGAAAGCATAATGCTAACTTGCCCCATCTATATATCATGGAGATCTTAAGGTAGTTCGAAGAACACAAAATAGGGAAGTTTGCGTTGCCTTTCCCTTGTCTCATTAGGAAGTTGTGCAAGCATGCTAGAATTTTGGGGTACACCAACGACGTCCCCAGAAGAGCCCAAAATGCTTCATTTCCTGAACTGCTGAAGCCACCAGCTCCAAGGAAAAATGCTAATGAGACACTAGAGCTAGAGCCAGAGCTAGAGCAAGCAAAAATGGTGGGGCCCATTGCAACTCAAACTGCAGGGCCTAGCCAACTCCCAAGCTCAAGGCCCAATCAACAATAAGAAGCAGCACCCAGCATAAGCCAGCAAGACCAACCACCACCACTGTAGGATTATCAACCATCGATGAGCCATCTCAAGGCCAACGCTAAGATGTTTAGTTGGGGGTGTCATGATGATGCTAATCTCTTTCACATCATCAATGATACTGTACATCCTATTATCTCTATAGATTGTGCACAGGGTGAGGTGTCCATTCAGATAGGAGGAGGGAAGACTCAATGGTCACAACAAATTTTAGGGAACATTACATCCTTTCAGGTGCAACTCAAGACTGGTGAAGGGGCCATAGTGGTGGTCATGCAACACTAGGATGCTCAAACATTGGCTGGTCCCTCGATGACTCCTACAGAACATGAGGATGTGCTTGATTGGTTACTGCAAATGGGACAAGTAATGACGTCCTTGTTCGACATCCCACAAGATGTCATGGTGACACAATCAAACCTCATCTCTACCAAGGGAAAGCTAGTCATGGTAGAGATCAAGGCCGAGCACGCAGAACCAGAGTTAGCAAAACTTCAAGAAAGGCTCGTAACCCTACAAGCTGCATAGTGAGATCCCTCTCAATTCATTCCTATAGACCAGCTAGACACCTTCAGGATTGAGCAGCTCAAGAAATTGTTGGCGGACAATAAGAGAGTGGTGAAGGAAAAAAAGAAGGTCAACTGGGATGCCTCCAAGGCACAAATGCAAACCTACGCACACGCTAAGGCACTCAGAGCCTTATAAGAGGAGAATAAACAGCTTACTATTGACAATCTTCGATTGACCACTATGGAGAAATAGAAGAATGTTCTCAAAGAAAACTTTCAATAGCTATGAGAACAACTGATCAGGGTTAATCGATATATGAACCATTTAGCTAGAGAAACTTGAACCCTCTTAATGGAGGAGGTATGCGCAATCCATAAGAAGATGACCATTGAAATAAGCACATGGTAGAACAAGGCCAAGTGATATGAAAACTTAAAGGAGCATTTCAAAGACTAGGTAGGGATGTATAAGAAAATCACTGAGAAGGAAATACATATGGCCAAGGCCCACATCAATGCTTTCAGTGCTCAACACACTAATTGGAAAGCCATATTGGACACATATGCATTTGGCCACTAGGCGAAACTTAAAAGCTGGAACCTGCAAATTCAAGATCTTACAGAGTACATGGAATTGGAAAACCTGTGATATGCTAATCTAGCCATGTTAATAGTAGGGTTCCTAAGGATAGAGCTTGAGGGGCAGGTAGTAGCCACCTACACCAAATATGAAGTAAAATTTACAGAGCACAAGAAAACATTGTATAAGTTGGAAGTTGCAAATTCTGAACTTGAGGTGGTTAAAGCAAGCTACCAAGGATAAAAATATGTTGCAGTGGACTTGGCTCGATAGCTTACAAATTTTCAAGAGAACAGAGACAAAGCTAGAGCCTACAAGGAGGAATGACGGTTGTTTGCTGCCTAGTACATCAAAGCAAATAAGATGTTCCCGCAACTACTATGCCCATTGGAGGTGCCAACTCCATAAAACATTGGAGCATCAGCATGGATGGCATAGGATCCCCGAATGAAAGAGGAAAAGCTCTAGGCACTACTTCAATGTCATAAAATTCCAAAACCTGGAGCACAAGACAAAGGGAAGCAACCCATGGAGGAGCCACCGCCACCTGGAACCACATGAGTTCCACAAAATTTTGTAATTTTGTGATTTTTGCATTTCTTGTGTTGTGTCCCAATTCTATTCTATTAAGTTCTCCACTACAACATGAATAAATTCCCTATTAGTCAATAATCCCATACCCATCCACTGTGTAATCAATGGGGCTTGTTCTCATTTTGACTCGAGGATGAGTTTTCATTCAGTCGTGGGGGTATGATGAATCGTGATTCATTAGGCTGTGATAATGGACCCCCGATATCATATCCACAATATCGGGTACGCAATATCGTAGCCCAAATAATCATATCGAATACATGATATCATGACTCCTATGTGAGCCTATAAATACACATGTAGGCACATGAGAGGATTTAGCCCTTTAAGTTTTGAAATAGTTAGTTTTAGAAGTTAGTTTATTTCTTTTCTTTTTTCTCTCTCAACCCTCTCTTCTAGTGCATGCCCACATCGTGATGATTGTAATTGTACAACATCCTTTATTCGAGTGTGACATACTTGGACATGCACATGACTGAAAATAAAGATTGAGATTACTTCATCATTGCAGCATTCACTTAGTTTAATTACTTAACTTTAACTGTTATTAAATCTGGAATGAGTAGGACTTAATCAAGAGCATCTACGTGTGATTGCTTGGTATCCCAATAGCATACTTAGGCCATGTGCTTGGTAATCCCACTGGGTAGTCATGCACAAGGCCTAAGATGTGTACAAATGATTAAGGAATGGATGCTCATCATACTTAGTCTAGCTTAGATTCTCTCTTCCTATCTCCTCTTAGTATAGCTCTCTCTCTCCCTTTTCCCTCCTAGCATAGCTAATATTATTTTCCATCACCTCCAGGAGTAGCATTAGTTTAGGAACACATCATACACCTCACTCTGGACTAAACCATACATGACAAAGCAAATACTAGTCTAGGTGGGAAGACAATGAACTATGATCAGTAAGTAACTATCTAGATACGACAACTAGCCCATCTACGGAGTTCAACCGGATCATGTGTGAAATGCTCGTATTCGTATGGTTGAGTGTAGAGGTACCTCGCCACTCATCAACCCCCAAATTTTTAGTCACCATGATATTGGATGAAAAATTGTATTTATTATTAAGGTAATAAATTATATCTTATAATTTTAGTATTTTTTTTGTACAAATAATAATGTGGATAATAATGAACTTGAATCTAAGAAGCATAATGAGGAAGCAACAACAGCTAAGCAGCTAGATATTAAGGAATCACTCAAGGGAAAATTGGATGCTTAAGTGGGGTAGATTGTAACATACTATCCCTTGTTAATGGTAGAAATGTATTGTAAATAATATAATTAACCTTCAAATGAAGAGATACCTTGTTATGATGATTTATGATTATTCATGTACCCCTCAAGAGTGGGTTTGACCTATGCCATTTAAGGCTAGGTTTAGAGGTCATGTCGGCAGGGAGTCGCAAAGCATGAATTAGCAAGTGATAAGAGCCTAGTGAAGTGGGACAAGAAGGGACTAATCACTCCTTTGGCTGAATAGCCTAACCATGGTGGTAGTGTTGGATTAGCTAAGTACTTAGTGGTCATTTGAATGTCTGAGTTTGATTTGGACATGTGGGGGCCTTGACCCTATCCCAAGTATATCACCCACTTGATGTTAAGTATCTTTTGAAGGAAGAAAATGATGATGAGGATATCACCATGCTTCCTATTATATTTGGCATCCTCAAATGTGTCCTAAGAGTAATTAAGAATATGTTATGTTAGTTTGACATGAAACAAAGATGTTTTAATGTGTTTTCCAAGTTTGGATGTGCAACTACAAGATGTAGTCAATCACAACCATATTTGGATTAGCTTATGAGTCCACTGTGAGCTACAATCAATCATAACTAGAAAGAAAGATAGGAAAAAATAATGTTTTCAGATTAGGATTGACAGCACTAGGTCATGCATGCCACAGGAGTCTACAACCACTCATTATAGGCTCAAGCAAGCCATAGCTTACTCATAACCACTTCAAACATGTTTTTAGATTTTAGACATCCTTCACAATATGAGCCAATGAGGGCCATAGCTAGTTGTAACTTTTTGGTACTAGATTAGGACAAGTCACAACCAATCACAATGAGGTTTATTTTTGTGAAGGTGTGAGTCACAACCCTTCATAGTTTAATGAAAATTAACTTTTTAAAAATGAAGTATCAAGGGAAAGTCCAATAGTCAAATGCAACACTACATAAGCCAAGGGAAGTCTCAATTATCAATGTCATGTTGAGACCTGTAGCGATAGAAAACGTCAGTGGTTGGAAACACCGAGAGGTCTTCAAGTGCACAACCTAACACCGAATCCACGCAAGGGCAATGCTGGAGAAAACAAATTCATGGTGCCTTGAACGGTCTGGTCGATTAGACAAGGACTTAACCAATGTACAATAACCCTTTTACAAACAATGATTTTAAATGGGACAATTGGCGGTAAGATAAAAAGAAAACATGATGTGCACAGCAATAGAAACGTACTAAAGTGTGTACCGCCTGAAATCGTCGGTCTCCGACTGGAAAGAAAACAGTGGCCGCGGGATCGTAGGACGAGTACAGAAGAACCTGCCTTTGCCTGAGGGCAAGCTGGAATGCACGAAGGCAGAGTACCTTGGGTGGTCTGCACGCAGATCAGACAAGGATTTCCCCGCGCGTACGCAAAATGCTATACGCTGGGTTATGTGTAAACGGTGTGGCACTCGTGAATTGAGCGTAAACAGCGTAAAATAGATAGAAACGGAGCGTGGGCATAAACAGGCGTAAGTCATGCGTGGGCCAAATTGACGTAAAACTGTAAAAGAACTTATGCAGCAAATATAAACAATGGTATTACAGAGTCAAAGTACAGTGCACCAGTCTAACGCAGTCATGTGGGAACACAAGGCGGACGAAAAGCCCCAGCGTATACAGGGATGACTCGGCTGGTTTGCAGGGTGAGCGGAGCGTAGAGACTGTATCTGTAGCATACAGGGCTTCCCAGCGTAAGAGGGTTTCAGCTCTTTTGCGTAGCGTAAATATTCTCTCGTATCCTCCGGGATTTTGCAAAAACGACCTGGCTGAAGTGGAAAATGGGGGTTTTTATATAGGTTGTTACGCTAGACTCGGGTTGGGTGACACATGGAGCGTTGACCGGGTGCACACAATTTACAAATATACAATATTACAAGTGTTGGGCGTATATGCTGGGTGTATATGCTGATGAATGCTGGGCATACATGCCAGGTGTATATGCTAATGAATGTTGGGCATACATGTCGGGCGTATATGCTGATCAATGCTGGGTGTACACGCCGGGCGTATACACTGATGGATGCTAGGCATACACGTCGGGTGTATACGCTAAAGGATGCCCACTTGCTTCAATTCTTAATCTTTGGTGTTATCTTTATGCCGTCATTGAATATTTTGTCGTCGCGCGCATGCATCAGCAGTACCTGGGTGTACACGCTGGAGTGCTGGGCGTATACGCTGTAGAGTGAGCCATATACGCTAGGCGTATACACTGTAGGTGTGAACTTGGGTGTATACGTCGGGTGTATACGCTGGCACAGTATACTTAGTAAAAAAAATAAGCATTTCAAGTCCCAACACTGCCACGTATGACTTCTCATGTAGCCGAGGTCGTCCATGAGTCTCAGGATCCTTCTTGGTGCCGGGCAAGTACTAAGCTCCGAATTTTATGGTGTTTCATTGGCCTCTCTTTGTTGACGCTTGGAGGAATCGACCCGAGAAGCGTCGACAAAGAAGTGCAAAACACCACAAGCAACTTGATGAAGACGTTGCCCGTTGCCACTTGACGAGACATCATCGCACCGTGTTTAGTAGTACATGGGATCGGGAAAGTGAAATTTGTAGCTAATAGGAGGATAGAGATCGCAGGGATTGGTGATTACCCAAAGAATTGTGTCGTGGACAGGGGATTTTTGGGTATTGGGCCTACTAATCCTTGCCAATAGCCAATGTTTTAGCGAACTTAGAACTCAGACATGCGATGTGCATCCTTTGGTGGAACAGGACCCTCGGTTAGTTTTTGAGAGGACCTGTTGGCGGGGCCAAAGCCACGGGAGGATGTGTTACATTCTTTGGGAGAAAAGGGCCAATGTTTAGTGTTCAAGGAAACCTGTTGGCGGGGATCCAAAGCCATGCAACTGGATGTCGCTTGAGCATTTTGAACATGAGTACTTGGTTTTGAGACAACTGCCTTCCCATCTGGGGCTTATATGGGAAGTGCCCGGGGTCTCGTTTTTTTTTAAACTGTAAACCTTTGCATTCCCTTTGTACTCATGCGTGGATGTCATGCTACGTGTTGCAGCTGCTTTAAAGCGGTATAGTATTTTTAAATGTACCGGGTGTGTCAAGGAGATGCTAGGATAAAGAGTGTTAGCGAAAGGATAGGGAGTTTTGTTGATGAATGGGGATGTACTAGTGAATGGTTTGGTTTAGTCCTGCCAGGTATGCTGCGAACATTGTCTTATCTTGCTACTTACGGTGAAGTGCATCTTTGTGCGAAACTTCTGGGTGTCATCCTGCAAACATAATGCCAAGGAGACAAGAAAAAAAACATGAGTGAATAAATGAGCTTAGAATTACATGGTGGCTGATGGCGCAAAGGTGCTGGAGGACGGTAGGCACTGGATATAGATAACAGCAATACTGATAAGGGCGATTGATGGCAAGCGATGCAGTGAAGCTGATGAATGAGCATGGTGGAGGATTGATGTGCCAGTTTATAGTCTTGGCAGACTATCATGGGTTAGTTTTATGTCATGACCTGTTGGACATCGCCTGTTTAGCGTCGTGACGGACGTTACATTGCTAGTTTCTAGTCTTAGCGGACTATGGAGAGGCAAGCTATTTTATAGTCTTAGCGGACCCGATTGGTTAGGACGGTGGCAGTTTATTGTCATGCCAGATGGATGCTAGTTTATTGTCCTTACGGACGCTGCGGTATTAGTTTTAAGTCATAATCCAAGACTATTCTATGGTATCAGTTTACCGTCATGATTCTAGGATGAGCTGTGGTATCAGTTTATAGTCGTAATCCCAGGACTTTTCTGTGGTATGAGTTTATAGTCATAATTCCAGGACTTTTCTATGGTATCAGTTTATAGTCGTAATCCCAGGACTTTTCTGCGGTATCAGTTTATAGTCGTAATTCCAGGACTTTTCTGTGGTATCAGTTTATAGTCGTAATCCCAGGACTTTTCTGTGGTATCAATTTATAGTCGTAATTCCAGTACTTTTCTGTGGTATTGGTTTATAGTCGTAATTCCAGGACTTTTCTATGGTATCAGTTTATAGTCATAATTCTAGGACTTTGGTGTACCTGAGCTTGTATCCAGAAATAGAATGGTTTTAGGTACAAATGATTTGTCGGATTAGCAAACTTGTTCCCTTCCATGAAGGCTAGCTTGAATGCACCATTATCGAATGCTTTGATGACCACGTAAGCCCCTTCCCAGTTGGCTGAGAATTTGTCCAGGTGTTCCCGAACAGCTTTGAGTACGAGGTCACCTTCTTTGATGGGGTGCTTGTTGATGTCATGCCGATGTCACTGTCGTTGTTGCTTTTGATACCATTCGATCTGATCGAGCATGCGTATGCGTTCCTCTTCCGCCAAATCGAGGTCAATGGTACATAGATTATTGTTTTGCTCGTCGTCGAGGAGTCCAGAGAGTGTGATCCTTAACGATGGTACCTGTAATTCTAGGGGTAAAACAGCTTCTGAACCGTAAACAAGACTATATGGAATTTTACCTGTTGACGTTCGGTGTGTAGTGCGGTATGCCCATAATGCATACACTAATTGCTCGTGCCATTTTCTTTTGCTTTGGGTTAGCATTTTCTTAAGTATTGTAATGATCATCTTATTTGTTGCTTCTGCTTGCCCATTGCTTTGAGGATAGTAAGGGGAGGAAAACGAGTGTTTGATCCCCAGACTATCGTAGAAAGTTTTTGTTTCGGCACTGCTAAATTGCAGCCCGTTGTCAGTGATGATTGTCATGGAAATGCCAAAATGGGTTATTATGTTTTCAAGGATGAAATTGCACATGTGTTTAGATGTGGTCTTTTGGAGGGGCATAGCCTCTACCCACTTTGTGAAATATTCAGTAGCGGTTATGATGAAACTGTGCCATGCGGAAGATAAGGATGTTATTGGTCCAATAAGGTCCAAACCCCATTTTTGGAAGGGCCACGTGATTTGCGCTGTGTGCAACTCGTTTGGTGGGACACGGATCAGGTTACTATGCTTTTGGCAAGTGTCGCATGTTTTAACCTTGGAGAGACAGTCATATTCCATATGCGGCCAATAGTAGCCTAATTGTCTAATTTTCGTTACCATGGCTTTTGGTGCTATGTGTCCTCCACATAGTCCCTCATGTACCTAATCAACAACTGTTTGGGCATTAGCACTACTGACGCATGTTAGCAATATACCTTCGTAGGATCTACGACACAATGTGTCACCTACTAAGGTGTATTACCTGGAACGTTTTCGTATGGCGTCCTTTTGCGCATTTGTTAGATGTTGTGGTGCCTCACCATGTAGAAGGTACTCTTTTATGTCATCATACCATTCCACCGCGTGTGTTGTACTGACGGATGCAATCGGCAACGTGTTAAGGGTGTCGGTGATTGGTTCAGCACAACTGGTTATGGAGCTTGGCAACGTATGAAACATGTCAGGTGAGATATTTAATGCTAAGGTTGCTAACACATCCGCAATAGTATTATCATTTTTGGAAACGTGTTGCACGTCCGCACTTTCAAATTGCCCTATTAAGTGTTTCTCCAAATCGTAGTATGGTTGTAAATGTTGAGCTTTACATGTATAGACATCTGTGATTTGGTTTAGGACTAGTTGTGAGTCACCTCTGACTACCAGCCATGTGATGTCTGAATCCAGTGCTACTACGAGACCTCTAAGGAGACCTTCATACTCTGCTATGTTGTTAGTACAGTGAAAGGTGAAACGATACGCAAAGGGTTGGATCTCCTTAGCGGGATAGGTGATGATAGCGACTGCACTTCCTCCTCAAGAGGTGGATGCTCCATCAAAGTTTAGAATGGCATCATAATCTTGGGGCACTGTGTCTATGGTGTTTATGTTCTCATCTGGGAATTCTGGATCTATGGTTGCTTGATCACGTGTTGGTGACGTGGCCATTTGATTTGCTATGGCTTGACCCTTGACTGATGATTGCGCTACATAGTATAGGTCAAACTCAGCTATCATGGCTTTCCACCGGGCTATTCGGCTCGTTTCGTAAATGTTCCCTATTATAGCTCTCAGTACATTATCCTTATAGATTATGTAGACTTGATTATGGAAGAGGTAATGTCGCCATTTTCTTAGAGAAAAGAATAAAGCTAAACATGACTTCTCCACATCGTTATACTTCTTTTCGTGGGAAACTAAGGCATGGCTCAAGTAGTATACAGGGACTTCAGTTCTGTCATCTCGTTTCTAGCAGAGCATAGATGCGATGGACGATTCTGAAGTGGCAAGGTAGATGTAAAATGGTTTGTTGTTTTGGGGCGGGTAGACCGTGGGCAGTCGGGCAAGTGCT
>MNCI01005812.1:550-66637 GCA_015680685.1 Gnetum montanum
ATTATTTTCCACTGCCATCAGGAGTAGCATTAGATTTAGGAACACATCATACACCTCATCTAGACTAAACCATACGTGACATATGCAAAACTAGTCTAGATGGGAAGACAGCGAATTGCGACCTAAGGCTAACTATCTAGATACCACAACTAGTCCATCTACGGAGTTCGACCAGATCGTGCGTGCGACGCTCGTTTCGTATGGTTGAGTGTAGGGGTACCTCGCCACTCATCATATGGTTTAGTCCAAAGTGAGAAATATGATTGATGTAGTCTAGCCCTATGCAACTCCTAATAACATTAAAAAGATAAATTAATTAAGCTAATCAACAATGGAAAGTAAAGTCTAAACTAGCCTACGTGCAATGAGTATCTATTCCTTAATTGTTAGCACACGCTTTGGACTTCATGTAACTATCAACGGGATTACCAAGTAATTAGACTTAAGCTCTAGCAATTAGTCGTACTCATTCCTCTTAGTGACAAGAATCATAAAGAGCAATAAACTGAAACATTAACTAAGGAAAATAGTAAACGATTAAACAATTTAAAGCAATAATAAATTTAAGTAGATGCTACAATGATGAAAGTAATCTCGATCTTTATTTCTAGTCATGCAACACATCCAAGTACATCTCATTTGAATAAGTATGTCATACAATCACTTAACATCACACTACAGGCATGTACTGTGAAAGAACAAAACTAGAAATCAACAATCTATGAAAAAGCTAACTAAAATCTATCAACCAACTATATCCCAACCATGAACATCACTTCTTGGGACCCAATAATGCATATTCAATATCGAGGCTCCAATATCGAAGTTGACAAAATCATGACTCATCAACGGCCATTGCAATACATCAATGAGGTTCCTATCTCAAGTTTAATCTTGGGAGTAGAAGGCACCCTAGTTATACATGTGAGTAAACACTTCCATTTGGAAAATTTTTCTTTCCACGTAATTTTTAATGTTGTCTACTAAGGTGATGTACTGGGAATTTTCTTTGTTCCTTATTATGAATCATTAAAAAACAACGGTCCAAGAGGAGTTATGGAAGCCTCTATTCCATGCACTAAAGTTGATGGGATATGCACTATGCATCAAATGAATATGATTCTTGCAACTAAGTACTGGAGGATTCGTGTTTTGTTGGATACACAACAATATGCACAGACTCGAGATGCAAGTGGGAAAGTGAATAACAAAATAATAAAATATTTAAATTAAATATTTTTTTCACATTTTACTTTTATTAAATATTTTTTTTCATTTAAATTAAATTAAAAGTTTCCGCCAGGAATCTTACATGCTTCTATTCCACGCACTTATGGAATATGCATGTACATAACATAGGCATGTACATAAAATGCCCAGACGAGACCAGAGAAAAAAGAAAGCGTGCATATCATGTGATGGCCTGAAAGCGTAAACTAGTGCGGACAGCAGCGATGAGGAGCAGGGATTTGGAAAAATGAAGAGCCCGGATCATTATCAAATGTCAGTGGAAGGAAGGATCGTTGCAGGCGTAGTATTACTTACTAATATTGGGGGAGGAAGCATTCGGCGTTGGGCGTGTAGTTGAAACGAGGGAGGTCGTTGCAGGCGTCGTAGAGGAGAGAAACACTGCGAGCCCACTGCATCTGCCCTTGCTGCGCGTAAGACAGAGCCTGAAACTCGCCCTGGTTCCACACGTATTGCCAGTTGTAAGCACAGTCATTGAAGTCGAGAGTGGTGCAGCCAGAAACCACAAGATTCTTGTACGACGTCACGAATGGAGCCGCTGACCAGTCCAGCTTCACGCGACCGTTCTGCGTCGCCCATGCGTCGCCATTCCACAAAGACGCCTGCAATTTCATTGGTCGACTCGTTGGAAACGCTGCCCCCGAGCTCTGGTAGTTCTTGTATACCCGAATTGGGATCCCATCCACTGAAAACCTGCATTCATTCATTCATTCATTGGCATATTAATTTAACAACACATAACCGATAACTTATCAAGCTATCTCATAATTGTTGAAAATTACATGAAAGAAAGAAAGAGAGGGTCTGGGTCTGGGTCTGGGTCTTACACAATGTGGTTGACGTTCCAGAGGATGCTGTAGTTGTGGTAGTCCTGGGTGGGATCGAACCAGAGTTTGAAGGTATGCTCCCTGTCGCCCTTACCGTTGACGTAAATGTTTGTGTGCAGAGTGTAGGGTTCTCCGGTTGCGTTGCCCAGAAACTCCAGATCCAGCTCGTCTCTTGTTGGGTGCTCCATGTCGGGCTCATCTGATATCAGCTGCATCAAATGGATAACCATCACCGTTCCATTATCGGCAAGAAAGAAAGAAAGAAAGAAATTGGAATTTTCTTAATCAGAAACGGTTTTTAATTAGAAGCCTACGATGTCTTAAATGATAAATCGTGCAACTGAAACGACATTACTTACGTAGAATGTGGTGACAGTGCCAGCGGAGTTTCCAGCGATGAGCTTGAGGGAGACGGAGAAGTAGCCGAAGAGATAGTGAGGATAGGAGGCAAGAGAGGCGCCGGCTTCTGGAGTGAGGGCGAGCTGCATATCGTAGCCATTGTTTTCATAAATCACGCTTTTGCCAATTTCGCCCCAGTTGTTCTGGAACACCGACCAAAATTGCGACGGCTGTGGCAACCATTCTCCTGAGCAGCTGCCAATTGCCAACACCAGCAAAGTGCAGGCAAAAAAGAAGGCAGCACTGTTTCTGCCTGTGCCTGTGCCTGCGCCTGCCATTGCCTTTGCCTGGGTCGTTGGCCTTGCTCACTGGTGAAATGAAAGAAATTGATGCGGCTAATTCTGCCCTTGCAGCATTGGTCTGCTCTGCTCTTATTTTATATCCATCCTTGGTTAGTTTTTGAGGCTTCTGCGTGATCTCCGTTGCTGGATCGATCTGGCTTCAGTTAGATTGTCGTTACACGTACCTGTGATTGGGCAGGTTCCTCCAACAGCGGAAGCCGCTTCACCATGCGTTGGTGGTTGAAAGCAAATCAACGCAAGTAAGCGCACATCGTTGCGCTATTTTGAGTTTGCTTTCTTGTTACCAATGTAAACGGTGTTGCTGATATTGCAGCATATAAAAATTGCTAACTTTAATCGATTACTAAAACATTTCCTCCTTAATTACTATTGGTAACTTTAAATTTTGTTTTCCGTTGGTACATTTTTCTTCTTGAAGCGTATATTACTTATGGAGCTCTTTGTCGAAATGCACAATATAACATTGAGAAGACTTCCCTATATTAAATTTGTTGGAGTTTGAGGTTCACAAGTACTAAGGAAACAAATTCATTAAAGAAACATAAATGGATAAATAATTGATGAATCCATGGTTTTAATGGTATGAGATTGTATAATTTGGAATAAACCATGGAAGACTATATAAACATAAAGAATGTATAAATGTGGTAACCCAATGACAATTGTGGTCTCAAATGTCATATAAAAAGATAGAAAGTTCTTAATAAAGAGAAATAATGGTTTGTGAACACATAGAAAGCCGTAACATTTCATACGTCATAACTTCTTATAATAGATATAAGTCATGGATTTACCCATTCCTAATAATCATCATCACAACATACAATCCATTGTACCATACAAAGAATAACCACAACCAAGGAAGGAAGAAGAATGAATGTATGAAAAAGATATTCAAAGATGAAGAAGCAAAAGAAGAAGAAATAACATAAACTAAGAAGAAGAAAACAATAAGAAGAAGAAAGTAATCATGAGCAAACTTTAACAGATATGCTGCAATAATAAGATGCCAAAGCTTACAAATACTAATTAGAAGCTAAAAATGTCATTTAGAAGAATGAAGATGGTAACAATGAAGCAAATACATGAGATTGTAAATAACCACAACATTAGTGTGATACTTACAAAATCATAAATAATAGAGTAACATAAATGATGTAGTACAAAAATAGAATATGGAAAAAAGATGTACATATATTGATAAGAATGAAACATTAAGTGAATATGGAGTTATGATGATTAACCATCATAGCTTATTATAACTTTGTAAGTAAAGAATGAGTCATTAAGCATCTCTTACTAGAGAAGTGAAGGAATGCAAGGAGATATTATGAGCACCCAACCATCACAACCAAAAGGTTTAAGAGGTGACTCAAAGTTAATAAAGTATTACAGGAGACAAGTGAAATCCCTATAGCACAAAATTCAATTTCCTAAAGAGGAAAAGAAGGTTCAAGTTATGCCATACATAGCCTAGTTTAGTTTCTTGAATAAAAAGAGAAGGGTATCTTGAAAGTTTACTATGAAAAGAAAAAGAAATGTAGAACTTATGAAAAAGTATTTAGTAAAGCCTAGTGAAGCTAAGATAGGATTGGCTTTGCAAAGGAAAGAAGTTGGTGCAATTAAGTTAGAAGAAACTTAACGAAGCACAATAGTTAAAGTGAATGACAGTTATAAGAAGATTAATTAAGAAACCTTATAAATAAATTTTATGGATTATGAACATGAAAAGAATGTTAAGTTTAAATTATCATAGTGTTACTGTCAAAGATAAACAATATATCTCCCTATAAAAGATCTAACAACATTGTGTCATGAATATAGCAAAAAGCCAATTCTTTTTATTTTACAATTTCATAGAGACATAAACATATATCAATTAACACATCTCTTTACTATTTTAATGATTTAGTTAATTTACTTATATAACCTATGATGGTAAGATTCTCATTTCTCATGTCAAAGACCTAGGTACAAGCCTAGGCATAACCACTCGAAAAGGTTAAGCTTTTGGTTAGCTACCAACCCTTCCAAAACCTTACTTAGCAGGATTAGCACTATAGCTCCAAGTAATTATTCTTTTTTAATTATGTAAATTGTGATACGATTATACATCTTTAACTAAAATTATACATTGAGATTGATAATAACCATAATTCTCAACAAATTTTAGTCTCCTTTACAAAGCTTGTATTATTTAATTTGTGTGTTATCTTTCATTATTTATTTATTAATAATGATTTTCATTCACTTATTCATATAATTTAGTCTCTTAAATAAAGATGACTAATTGGCATCTCTTTATTTATCTATTTGAAAAGAAGAAAAGAAAAGATTTTTTCTATTTAACTAAATGGAAAGGAAGAAAGAAAAGGAAAAAGGTTATGTACATACTCTATGAAGTACATAGAAGCCATAGTCAAAAATTAAGTTACCTCTTCTCCATGACTCTTGTTATGATGGAATATATAGTACATTACTTCAACAAGGAATCTTTTACAAAACATTGCATGAGCATGTCAATGATATGGTTTGGGATATTAAATGTTTCTAAGTACATGGTTGTTAGGTTGGTTAGGTTGGCATATCTTCATTGATTTTGATTTGAATATCTCATGAACTATGAAAGAGCCTTCTCATAATGTTTAGAATTTAGAATTATGGATAATGTGATTAGGGTTGAAATACATTACTTGTCTTCTACATCTCAAATTTTCCTACCATGTCTTAATTTTGTACACTCTTTATAAATATCACTATTCATTGATTTCATTAGTCAAACTTATTTATCATATTTAAATTCTTAATGCATTTTTTGATATTTTTATATCAATGTCTAGGTCTAATGTCTTAAGCTCATATTGGATTAGAACTTTAAGAAGTTTCCATAGACAAGTTCATAAGGTGAATAGTCGATAGGTAATTTAAGCTAATTTAATCTGAGTGTAAGAATTAAAGTTCAAGCTATCCTAGGTGATAAGAATCCATTCCTAGTTTCTCAAACACATCCCAAACCCATGTGATCACCACTAGGTTATCAAGTAATTACTGTTAAACAAACCAAGTAAGAACACAATTGGAATAATAGATAATATTTGTCAAGCTTGAAACTAGTCATACTTATTCCACCATACTATTATGTGTATAATCATAATTGGTTAACTAACTATGCATGAAGTAAATGAACAAGTAAATTACATTATTATTACCAGAGTATTAAGCTAAGCCAAAGTCCTACAGTGAAGGTAAATCAATATTGATCTAATTGTCATTCATGAAAATGTGTTTAGATACATGAACACTCAAGTAAGATTCTACAAATTAATTTAAGTTCATATCGCAGGTACTCATTGATCATTCTTACTCTAAGAAATCAAATTATAAGAGCTTTTCTATAATTATGAGTTTAATGATACCATAATTATAATTGGTAACACATTTATATAGGAATTTATTGCCACTATGATGTATTCATATAGCTATATCTATGTTGATGCTAAAGTTGACATTGATGCATTGACATATTAACTTATTTATGGTTCATCATACCACCATGGCTTACTAAAAAATCATGCTTAAGGTAAACAAAAGTAAAGCTAAATTTAATTTCAAATGTAAAAGTAATCATTTAAATAATTAATTAATACAACTTCCTTATACTTGAGTGTCACATCATAGATTTTATTTGAGTAACTAACATTATGATCAAACAAAAAAATTTGTACACATTGTCCTTAAAAGCTATGTAGAATTTACAAACATTCAGTCATGGCATATACATTAAGTGGTGCCTAGTGGTGGTGGCTCCTCATACCTAGGTAGTTCTTGTGGTTGCTCGTCTACTACTATTGTTACACTCTTTAATCTAAATGCCTTGATCAAAGCCCTCATCTTCTCCTCCATGTTTCTGGAATCATCTATTGATAGGTGATTTAGCCTAGGTTTTGCAACTGTTGATACTTCCGATGAACAAAACAAAGTTGAGAACATCTCATGTATTGATGAACTATGTGATGAAATATCTACACTCAAACTTAAACATCTTAACTTTCTTCTCAAGATCTTGGTAATCAACTATTCCTTTGACTAGATTTTTTGCTATGCCATGTTAGTTAGTAAATTTAGCCCTAAGCACCTCCAATTTTTCTTAGAAAATCTATAGTCTCTATAGTATTTTATTGTGGAGCTTATGCTCATTCTTATATAATAAGTATGAGGCATCCACTTTTTTCTCCAATTGTGTTCTAAGCCTTTCAGTAATTAGCATTGGTAGATTTACATAACATAAGTTAGAGAGCTTTTCATATTCCTTTATCTCTTTTATTTGCAAGTCCTTCATCTTGATCTTTGCCTAGTTGTAGTTGTCATGATGATGAAAGAGGGGCTACCAAGTGACATATGAAAGTTTTTCTAGGATGGCATTTAGTTTGGCCTTCACTAATCAAATCTCTTTCTTGTTGATTTGTTTTCAAAGGTTGACTTAGTCTCTATAATGATTTTTAATTATTTTATATTTCATGGTCTAGTTTAGGGACACCTCTTCCAATTCCCTTGCTCCACCCTACATACTATGTGTATTTTTTGGATGATTTTTTTAAGGATGATTCTTGGATGTTTTGGCATGTTTCAAGGTCTTTTCGGATCATTTTGATGAGTTTAGGGTATTCCATGATCTATGGGGATTTTTTGGGAGGTATTCGAAGGCTTCTAGCATCAAAAGGAGCATTCTTATTTTTGGCACCTTTAGAAGAGACATCTCCCTAGAAAAATAGACATCTTCCTAGAGAGGTCTCCCCTGAAGTATAAACATCTCAAGTCTAAAAAAGACATCTACCAAAAATAGTATACATCTCTCTTGTGAGCAAGGCTTTCATAGGAGATGTCTACATGAAGCCAAAGAGGACCCAGACACATGGGAAACTTCCAAAACACTGTTCCAATTTGGGAAACAACCAAATAAAGATAGAAATAGTCAGGGACAAGTTGAGAAGACTTGGAAAATAGTTACCTTAAGTTAAGTTGAGGAAAGGTTTCTAGGGTTTTTACCTTCTAGTTTCTTATAAATATTGATGTAATTCATTATTGTTAGTACCAAAGTGCCAAGGGCCACAGTGCCAAATGCCAAAGGCCAAACATCCCAACATAGGGCAAGAGAGAGAGCACTTGAGGGAAGAGAGCTTGTGCAAGGAAATTAAGTGAGAGGCAAGGAAGAGCACTTAAGAGAAATTATGAAAATCTCTTATAAGTGTCTTGTCTTGAGCTTGGGCAACTGAGGATTGAGAGGGAAGACGTGTGGCCTCTAAGATTCTTAGGAGAGTTGTGAGTTAAGTTTAGCTCCTAATATTTGATGTATTTTCTATGTATTTTGAGAATTATCTTAATATAAGGAAGATTTTCTCTATTTTATTATATTGTTCTTATTTTCTAAGCTAGATCTCCTTGGAGGTTGTGGATTGGATCCTATTGGGATCTATTAAGCTACAACCCCTACACTATATTGGTATTGAAGTAAAGGTTTAGAGGTATTTATGCTTTTATGTTGAAGCTTGGTATTTTCCTTAAATGAAAGGAACATTATTGTGGATATTTTTATATTTTCTTTTGGATATCATTCTTGTTTCTTTAGGTATGGCTCCAAAGAAGAAGACATATCAAGAGCTTAGATAAGAGCTTCAAGAGTTTAAGAACTTCTTTAAAGAGTTTAAGGGTGAGAGAGCAAGAAATAAATAAAATCCTATTCCATGCACTACAAGGTTTATCTAGGAAGTTCATCTTTATTGTCGTACACAACTTGTGTTTAGGTACAATGTTGCTCGAATAAAGATCCGTTCACTTTAGGACTCCTACTGCGGGCACATGGAAAATATTCTATCTCTGGAGTGATCAAACTGCCAGAGTTTCCCTACTTCTAACTTAGGATGGGAAAAAAAGGGAGAGCCACCTCTTATTTATAGATATGTGGGCGGACAGCGATATCGCATACACGATATCACAGGGGACGACATGATATCGCGTACGCAATATTGCATGGGATGCGATATTGCGACGACCGTGATATCGCGGCTCATGCAAATCGCGTCTCATCACAATGTAAGCGAAAGAAAATAAATGGCTAAGTGTTAGAGAGAGAAAATATTGGCTAAGTGTCAAAGAGGAAATATGTCTAAGTGTTGAACAGCATACAAAGCGCTTTCAGTGTATAAAAAATGTATTGTAGCATATGAACACTAGGAGCAACGTACAAGAAGTTTCAAGAGGTGCAACATATAATTAATGTGCACAGTGTATAAGGTAGGGTGAGGAGCAGCGTGACCAATGTCAGCTTGACCAAACGTCAGCGTGACCAAATGTTAGCTTGACCAAACGTCAGCTTGACCAAACGTCAGCGTGACCAAACGTTAGCATGACCAAACGTCAGCTTGACCAAACGTCAGCATGACCAAATGTTAGCTTGACCAACATTAGCGTGACCAATGTCTGGGTAAGAAAACTAAGTGTTGGACGCAACGTCTGAGAAGAAAACTTAGATCTAGATGCTGTGAATAGCGTCAGAAAATAGAGATAAGGATGATGGATGCTGTAAATAATGTCCAAAACCGACAAGGAGTGTAGGTCACTGTGGGCAACATCTAGATCTGAGAAGGGAAGGTGCAGGACGCTGTGATTCAAGCAGGAACATGTCTAAAAAATTCAAAAATAGCGTCTGGACAGGAAAATAGGATTTATGAGCAGGAAACAATGCTTGAATGTTGGGAACAAGGCAGTGTAGGAAGGCAGCGTGTGAACGCTGGATCTGGGATGTTGAGAGGCGAATCTAACAGAGAAACAACCCTCCTTCTAGCGCCATTTTATTGTACCATCCGAAATCATCAGTGAGAGACTGGAATAAATGGACACCAAGAGATCTATGGATGAAACAGTAAGACCCTACCTTTGGCTAGGGGCAAGATGGAAATTAACAAAGGCAAAATGCCTTGAATGGTTCACACGTGGATCAAACAAGGACCTCCCTGAACATACACAATTGTGATACGTTGGGTTATACGCAAACGAATGCAAAAAAAAAACTGAACGTAAAAAAAATAAAAATGAATGTAAACTGTTTAAACAATGAAAATAGGAAAATGTGAACAGGAAAAATAATGTAACCTGTAGAAATATGAGCAAAAATACAAACTTTTTGTATTGATAAAACAATTACAATGTGCACCAGTCAGAACGCAGTTGTGAATTGGTTGCAAGGTGGATGTTTAGCCCCAATGGATGTGAATGGATGCTAGGAAATATAGGTATCTGGTTGCAGGTTCTATAGCATGACCAAGATTACCCTTGCTCTACATAACCAAGTCTGATGCCCAACGTATGAGATTGATGCCTATATTTCTTCAGTGTGTGAGATTTGAATGTTTCGAACCTTGATCTAGTGGAAAAACAAGAGATTTATAGGATTTTAGGCATGAGATTCGGATCTGAGAGAAGATCAGTGGTTGCGGGGTGAGAAAACTTCGGATCGGGTGACAGGTGTGTGCATTGCCAGATGCACAAAATGTTATCATGTACAGCGTGCAGTGTGACCAAGATTTCTTACGCTGACGTGTGTAATCCACAGCGTAAGATCTTGATACACTAAAAAATGCAAAAATGTATAAAGAATGTTAAAGTACAAGAGTGGATTTGGATGTCTGGCCTCCAAATCTGTAGATCTATGCTATGTTTGCTCCACCAAGGCCTCCAGTGTGTGTGGATTTGGCTTTGATGTGTGTGCAGCCTGTTCTGGCATCAGCGTCAATGTCTGGCGTCAATGTTAGCGTCAACGTCAACGTCACTAACAACATATGACCTGAAAACAATGAATTTTGAGCCCATTTTTGACCTGTGAGACCCATTTTTAGGGTGGATATGTATGCCATGGGTCATGAGGATTCTGTGTGACAAATTTGGGTTGATTTGGATGTTGTTTTGGCCCTATTTTGGTTGGTGACGCTGAGCCTTACGTTGAGCAGCATCTGAAAAATAACCCCAGCGTCACTAAGTCAAAGTGGCATATTTGAGGCCCAAATCTTGATTTTCTGGAGCCTGGGACTTGCTGGGGACCTTGGTGAAGGTCATGGGGGGTCCTTGTGCCTGATTTCAGCCTATTTTGGCTCAATTTCGGGGCTCCAAAAGTTGGTGACGCTGAGCCTTACGCTGAGTAGCATCTAAAAAATAACCCCAGCATCATCAAATCAAAATGGCATATTTGAGGCCCGAATCTTGATTTTTTGGAGGCTGGAAGCTATTGGGGACCTTAGCGAAGGTCATGGGGGGTCCTTGTGCTCGATTTCGGCCTATTTTGACTCAGTTTTGGGGCTCCAAAAGTAGGTGACGCTGAGCAGCGTCTAAAAATGTAGCCAAATTATACTTAGCCAAAACCAAGCATTTTGAGCCCAAAACTTTTGATTATGGATGCCAGAAAGTTGATGCAGCTGCCCATGGGCCACAGGGGGATCCTGCCTATTGAATCGTGGACCATCGGGGGCTGTTTCAGAGACCTCCAAGTTTGGTGATACTGTATTCATGCTTGGGTGGCTGCATGACTCAGCTTGAATCTTCTTTGAAAGTGCTAGGCCAAAATTTTGTGGTGTTTTAGTAGAGATCAATGCTGAGCATGCAGAGGTGGAGTTGGAAAGACTCCAAGAAAGGCTCTTCACCCTGCAAGCTGCATAGCAGGATCCATCTCAATTCATCTCCACAGACTCGCTAGAATCTTTCAAGATAGAGAAACTCACTAAATTATTGGCAGATAATAAAAGAGTGGTGGAGAAGAAAGAGAAGGCCAATTAGGATGCTTCCAAGAAACAAGCGCAGACATATGCACATGCCAAAGCACTCAAGGCCTTACAAGAAGAGAATAAAAAACTTGCCATAGACAATATTAGGTTGACCACTGTGGAGAAACAAAAGAATGTTCTCAAAGAGAATTTTTAGGAGTTACAAGAATATTTAGTCAAGGTCAACTAGGACATGAATTTCTTAGCCAAAGAGAATCGAACCCTCTCAATGGAGGAGGTATGCGCAATTCGTCAAAAGATGGAAATTGAAATAAGGACATGGCAAAATGAGGCCAAGTGACATGAGAAACTAAAGGAGCACTTTAGAGATCAGGTGGGGATGTATAAGTAAGTCATTGAAAAAGAGATCCATATGGCCAAATCCCACATTAATACCTTTAGTGCTCAACACGCTAATCGGTGGGTCATACTGGATGTCTATGCATTCGTCCACCAAGCAGAGCTCAAAAGTCAAGACCTATAGATACAAGATCTTACGAAATGCATGGAATTGGCAATCCTACGGTATGCCAATTTAGCCATGTTAACAACAAGATGTTCAAGAATAGAGTTGGAGAAGCAGGTAGCTAGCACCTATGTAAAATATGAAACAAAATTTATGGGGCACAAGAAGATGTTGCAGAAGTTAGAAGTGGAAAATTCTAAGTTAGAGGTGGTCAAAACCAACTACGAGGAATAAAAGGATGTCATGGTAGACTTGGCTCGACAACTTATAGATTACTAGGAGTACAAGAATAAAGTCAAAGCCTACAAGGATGAATGACGACTATTTGTGGCCTGGTATGTCAAAGCAAATCAAATTTTCCTACAACTACCATGTCCATGGGAGGTGCTAACTCCATCAAACATTGGAGCATCAGCATGGATGGCATAGGATCCCCAAACTAAAGAGGAAAATATCCAGGCACTCCTTCAAAGCCATCAAATTCCAAAAAATGGAGCACAAGATAAGGGAAAGTGACCCATGGAGGAACCATCGCCACTTGGAACCACATGAGTTCCAACAAAGTTTTGTACTATTGTAATTTTATGTTCATGTCCCAATTTTGTTGTATGAAATCCTCCATTGCAACATGAATAAATTTTTTAGTCAATCAATAATCCCATACCTATCCACTGTGTAATCAATGGGAATTATTCTCATTTTTTTCGACTTGAGGATGAGTTTGCATTCAGTCGTGGGGTTATGATGAACAATGATTTATCAGGCTCCAATATTGGACCCTTGATATTGGATCCTTAATATCAGGTATGTAATATCATGGCCTCACTAGTGATATCGGATATGCGATATCATGGTTCCCATGTGGGCCTATAAATACACAATGGGATGCATGAGAAAGAGATAGGAAAAGTTAGTGTTAGAGTAGAGTCGTTTTGTCATTTTTCCTCTCAACTCCTTCCCCCAGTGCATGCTCGTAGTGTGATAATTATAATTTTACAACACCTTTATTCAAGTGTGACATACTTGGACGTGCACATGATCAACAATAAAGATTGAGATTACTTCATCATTGCATCATTCACTTAGTTTTAACTATTATTTATTGCTTTTTTACTTAATATCTCTATACCTTCCTCTCCTATCCCTATTATTAACACAGAATGAGTATGACTTAAGCATGAGCATTTAAGTGTGACTACTTGGTATCCTAGTAGCGTACCTAGGACATGCACTTGGTAATCCCAGTAGTAGTACATGAAGTCCAAGATATGTATGGATGATTAATGGATAGATGCTCATCGCACTTAGGCTAACTTAGACTCTCTTCACCCTTTCCCTATTAGCTTAACAAAGTTATTTCCATTGTCCCTAGGAGTAGCACTAGCTAGGACCACATCATACACCTCACTCTGGACTAAACTATACATGACAAAGCAAATACTAGTCCAAGTGGGAAGACAATGAACTTTGATCAACAAGTAACTCGGTATATATCATAACTAGTCCATCTACAGAGTTTGACTAGATCGTGCATGAACACTCGTATTCGTATGGTTGAGTGTAGGGGTACCTTGCCACTCATCAGTAATGATGAGCATCATGATCATTGTGGTGATTATGATGGGATTGAGAGTCATGTTGTGACTTTTGATGCCATTGTTAGTGAGAGGAAGACTAATAATGATAATTTTTTGATGATGATGATAATTTGAATAATCATTATGAGAAGGTCATTATTAATGTAAGTGAAGAAATTAGTAATGATATGATTTTTCAAAATTTGGAGATGCTTTCTATTGATTATAGTAATGATAAATTTATGAAGTGTGTTGATTGATTTTGTTATCTTGGCTATAAAATGGAAATGTAGCATGAAGGAAATCTACATGGTGATGATGAAAGGAAGCTAAGTGGTATTTTTCCAAACACCAAGAAGAAGAAGGTGAAGAAGAGGAAAATAAAGCAAAGAAAGGATGTTGGATTAAGAAAGCTTAATCCTTTTTCTATTTCTTATTCTTCATTTGTTTCAGGTTTGAGTCATCATGGGGATGCAAGGGAAGCATTCCAAGGAGATGATCAAATGAAGGAAGCATGGTGGGGCATGAGGACAAGCCCCATGAGTAAGTGAAGCTTAAAATCAAAACCTCCAATGATATTTATTCTCATGTTTTTAATTCATTAAGTCATGATTATTGTGATGGCCTTGAGTCATGGTGGCATGGTGCCTTCCAACTTGTAAGACGTCATGAAGCATGACATTTTTAAGGGTGGGAGAGCTGGTGTAGGGATACCTCTTCTGATTCCCTTGCTCTACCCTGCATACTATGTGTCTTTCTTGGATGATTTTTTTGAGGATGATTCTAGGATTTTTTGGAATGTTTCATGGTGTTTTGGACTCATTTTGATGAGTTTATGGGGTTTCAAGATCTATGGAAACTTGTTGGAAGGCATCTAGAAGCTTTTGATGTTAAAAGAAGCATTTTTATCTTTGGCACCTTTAGAAGAGATGTCTCCCTAAAAGGATAGATGTCTTCCCAAAGACATTTTTCCTAAAGTGTACACATCTCAAATCCAAAGGAGACATCTACCAAAAATAATAGACGTCTCTCCCATGAGGAAGGCTTTCATAGGAGACATCTACATGAAGCCAAAGATAACCCAAACACATGGGTAAGCTTCCAAAAACACCATTCCAATTTGGGAAATAGCCAAAGAAAAATGGAAATAAAAGGGGAGAAGGTAAGAAGACTTGGGAAATATCTAGGGAACCTCAAGTTGAGTTGAGAAAAGGTTTCTAGGAATTTTACCTTCTAATTACTTATAAATATTGATGTAATTCATCATTGTTAGTGTTGCAGTGCCAAATGGCCAAGGCCAAACATCCCAACAAAGGGCAAGAGAGAGAGCCCTTGAAGGAAGAGTGCTTGTGTAAGGAAGTTAAGTGAGAGGCAAGGAAGAGCACTTGAGAAAGATTAGGAAAATATCTTATAAGTGTCTTGTCTTGAGATTGGGATCCATTTTGAGCAATTGAGAATTAGGAGGGGACAAGTGTGGCCTCTAAGATCCTTGGGAGAGTTGTGAGCTGAGTTTGGCTCCTTCTCTTTGATGTATTTTCTATGTATTTTGAGAATTATCTTAATATAAAGAAGATTTTCTCTATTATATGGTACTTATTTTCTAAGCTAGATCTTCTTTGAAGTTATGGATTTGATCCTATTGGGGTCTATTAAGGTGCAATCCTTACACCATGGTCTCATTCTTACATGTTGCAATCTTGATGGTTGTCTTTTGCTTGATTGTCCTAACTTATTTGATGAATAGGTTTCTATTCTTTACTACTAATCTCCATACATCTATGCTTGCCTTAGCTAATTGTTCCTAGAGGTGCTTGAGGTAAATTTCCATTTGACCCTTCTTCTCAATCTTTAACAACCTTTAGTTTTTCTTCGATTAGTTCTCTATTCTCCTTGCATACTGTGGTGATGTTCTTATTTAATTCATTGACCATTACTATAAAAATTAATGCATTATATTTAGCCCTTTATTTTTCCATCTCCACCTCCTACTACTTGGCCTTTAGTTGATTAAGTACCTTATCTCTTGTGAGGCTAAACTTGTAGATGATTGGATCAAATAGCAAGGCATTAATTTGCACTATTTTATCTTTCAATTGCTAGTTTAGTAACTTTATTTATTACAATTAAGCCTTACTAATGACTAACGTTTCCTTTAATTCGATAAGATTACGCTAGGTTATGGTAATATCTTTGAAGATATTGAAGATATTTGGGATTATTATCTTGTTTTCAATAGTTTGTCCAACATTCCCTTGTGTTGGGATGTGCTCATCCTTCCTTGTGTACTTTTAGAACTAATCCCTATAAACATTTGAATATCTAACATCATAGCAAAGTTTACCATAAGTGCTATAAGGACCTTAAATGCATTTTCTATCCAATTTTTCATCATGTCTATAGTCATCTCCTATCCCTTATGTGACATCACCACCACCTTAGTTCCATTTCTCTTTTCTAGTATGATTCAAAAAATTGTAACATTGTTATATATTTTAGGATATTATTCAATGGGCATCATAGTTGCAACTCCTCTTGTGATAGGGTTCATCAACCAATGGCTTGACTTCTTTAGGACGTAAATAGGTTGGAAAAATCATTATGCTACCAAGTTATAATTTGAGAGATTTTATGCAAGTGGATCATGATAGGTCAATAATTTTCATTACCTTTTTCAAGTGCATGATGTGATGTTTCTAGTGCACCTACTCATTCTCTAGCATTGGCTATTTTAACTTCTTCTACTTCAATATTTATTGGAAAAAAATTTTCTTGAAACCTAAGTGAAGGATTTTGGATGCTCTTTGCATGATATCATTAGCATAACCAATACTCCTCCTATTTTTTAAATTTTTCTAATTAAGCATGGAAAGGGAAGTGTCTTCGTATCATTCTTATTCTCTTTGAGTCTCTTCTCTATTTCTAGAAAGAAACGTTTGGTAGGTTGACTAAGAAATTTTTATTAAGTGTTGCACATGCCCTTATAGAAAAGGATGTTATCTTATTGGATCATATCATTAAATACTTTATAGGGAATGAAGCTATCTTAAAGTACATTCTTTATACTTATTTAAGTGTATTGTATTCTTTCTTGTTCATACTATATGCACCTTGCATCCAGTTCTTTCTTTTAGCATCAAATTTTAAGAATATTATTGCTACTTTTGTTCTTGACATTAGAAATTCCATAAGATTTAATAATTTTCTTGATCAAATAAGAGATCATACTATCTTTTATTTTGATAGTGACATAATTTTAACAATTTTTCTAGAAGAGATATGTTTCACTCATGTATCACTTACCATTAGTTAAGATCATGGATCATAGGATGGATGCTTGAAGTTTCTCATGAATATATTAGATTGAAAACTCCAAGAATGATCCAAAGCTAGATTCCTAAAGAATTGAACTTTGAATCTTCTTCATTTGGATAATTTCTAGAAAGCCTTTCATAAGGGTCATCTCTAGGTTTGAACTTAGTTGAGATGCTTCATCTTGCATGAATTACCTATGTAAGCTATGGAAATCTATCAAATGGATTCTACCTTCTATTCTTTTCCTATGGGCCCTATCACATGTATGGCTTCTTATATTTCTTCTATCCATCCATGTTCACATCCTCATAAGTCCCTTCTTCTCCCTTAGTTGGAATGGACCTATTGCCTCATGAAACACATTTAGGTACCATATGTAATTACATAAATGATCAATTAATAGATTTTGTAATGGTTTATAACCATTTTATCCTAGACATAATAAACTTTTCCAATTTCAAGTTTCTAATAAGCCTTTATGCTTTCCTAATTTTAGAAAATTTTATCATTTAAACTATTAGGTAATCATGTTATGAGGTTTTGGACATCCTAGATAGTTAAATTTTCTAAACTTTTTTAATTAATTTTATCCTTTTTAGTGTAAGTTACCTTAATTATTCAAAAATAGACATTTCTAAAAGATTTTAAATCACTTTATAAGAATCCCTAGAATGTAGAGCCTGACTCCATGGGCTCATAGGTTTTTGAATGGGTTCAATAATGTTCAAGCTTTGAAAAATTAGAAAAACTCCTCTTGTGTGATTAAAAATAAATGAAAACTTTCTAAATGGTTAGCACCTATATATGTGAATTTTATAGCACATCAACATTAAAATGTTGATGAGGATGCATCAATAAAGCCAAAAGCATCCATGTTGCAATGTCAATAGGGTTGTAGTAAAAAATCTTCCTTTGATTTGAGTGACTTTCTTGGAATTTATGAGTCAATTTAGAGATATCAAAATGTGATGAAGTATCTAGTGGTAATTTGGTGTCTCTATGCAAGCCCATATGCACAAAATTTCTTTTGTATACTTAAACCTATGGTTTCAACTTATTTTGATGAATGATGATATATCTTTGGTGCTATCTCACATGGTATGTTACCTCATTATTTCTGTTACAGACCCAAAAACTATAAATACCCAAAGGAGATAACTCAAATGGAACATTTATTTAATCATTTTTTCTTTGTATTATTTTTTAAAAAATATTCTCATCCACCTTTGCATAAAGTCATTGCTTCATTGTGCAATGAGCCTTTATTAGAGTACTACCATGCTTTTATAGTCTAAAACCATTTAGTTTATGTGTAACTAAGTTTTTAAGTAATGAATAAAGCTCACTTTGATTTATAAAGTTTATTTTACTAAACCTTGCTAATACTATCTTATTAATAAATTTATTTATTAGATTTATGAATTATAATTTTATTAATTCCTTTAGATAGATTAGCATAGTTGTGTAAAATATACAATGATTTTTCCTTGTCTAATGATGTCATACTTGTATGAAATAGTGTTGGGCTATCAAGGGTATAACTAAGGAAATTTTATCACTTTCATGTATTAGTGTTGCACCTATCCCATAAGGGATTATATCATGATTTGCATGTGTGTTAAATTTCCATGTTACACTTGTCCTATAAGGGATTATGATTCAAAGGTGTATTCTAGTTTTTTCTATATACAAATGTTGCACCTATTCCACAAGGGATTACAACAATTTTTACTTATTTTTTATTTTTTACATATATAAAATACATAAACATAACAAAATTTATAAAAAATATCAATTTTCTATTGGTGCAATATAGGTTTCTTCACTTGTATTCATCATCATCCTAGCCTTGTTCTAATAAAATGGAATTGACTACATAAATTATTTTTCACCATTCACCTCTATGAAGAGTTAGATATTTATTTATTTATAGATTTTTCAAATCATCTTAGATCATTTCTTTTCCATGTCTTCTTTCATCTTGCTTTTGGTGGCTTTTTTAGAACAATGATGTAGCAACCTTTGTTTAGGATAATTGTCTAATATTCTTTGCATATGTACAAACTATCTAAGTTATTATTGTTATCAATGTTCTAGGTTTTCATCCAAAGTTTTGTTACTAGAATTACTTCTTTATCCACACCCATCCTTGATATGACAATTCTTCCCGATTTTTTACATGTAGGCAATAATGTTGTTTGTAGTTTTTCATTGATTTCCTAGCAAGCCCTTGCCCATTTTCCACAATAACGAGACCATGTGACTATTACACATTGCATCTAGGAAATGCTTAAGCATATACAAAATTTGAGAAAAAATTCCATCCATGAGATTTGACAAGGCTTTACACCCAACTGCAAACCCAATGCTAACTCTCCTCCTTTTATATCTAAGATTGGGATCAATATTTTTGAAGTTGTTTTTTCATTTGTATTATATGTACCATAATAATTTTATTTGTTAAACATAATATTATACACATATAAACTTTATAATTTATGTTACTGTCATCTCTGATGTTTATGAATAGTTCTCTATGCATATATTGATAGACCTCTTATGGTTTAAGGTTCCCATATTAAAAAGTTCATAAGTCATGAGAGATGTTTAGAATTCTCTTGGATTGATTGAATTGATGAATTGAATAAAATTTAAAGTCTTAGAATCAATTGTAATCTGGTATTTTTGAACAAAAAATACAATAAATGTAAGAAGAAATGATGAAATAATTATACCTAATGTTAAAGATTATAGCACTTAAATCTTTAGGAAAGTGTGGAATTAGCCCATGGACTATATCGACAAGAGTTATATAAGTGGGTCCTTCTCATAGTAGGCTCTTATCATAATGCCTTTGTAGAATCATTTAATAAGATATTCATGGGCATCTAGGAAATTGAATATTGGTCCAACCAATGTTCTAAAACACATGCAACTAATGTTATTGGAACCTTTCATTATACTAAATCAAATCATTAAATTCATAATTATGCATAGCAATGAGATTTAGTAAAGTTGGAGAAGCCTGCAAAACTAAGAATATGAGGTTCCTTACCATGTTTGTAATGCATCCTTTGTGTAAAGAAAGGTTAAGGTGAGCAACATACCTATCCATCAAGACTCTAAAACAAGTCCATATTACTTCTAATGACATTTCATTGTGTCATCCAAATCCCACCACTATGATTAATTACAATTACATGAAACCACCATCACTTAAGAAGGAAACTTAGGAAATATACATATACATTAAGTTTGTAGAATAATTAATTAATCATTAGCATGTGATGTATAGACCTTGGCCATTGGTTAGAGAAGTTACTTTAGGCAGGGGTCACATTTCTTTCAAGCAGTACTCAAAGAATTATTTTAACATATCTTAATTATTTAACTATTATCTTATTGCCTTTACTAGAGGACTACCTTCAAGCATGAGTAGCATGTCTTTCTAGTATCATAGTAAGATAAAAAATTGTTATAAAAATATATTTCCTAAAAAATAAAAATAGAAGGGATAATATCTAACAGGAGTAACAAAACCCATAGAGGAAATCCAAAGAATCAACAAATTCCCTTGATGTTACATCATTTTCCAATGCTCTTGGTCCTTACTATTTTCTATAAGGCATGATACTCATGGGTTATTTTTAGTTTTCACATATGTTAAAATCACATTACCCCCATGATAATAACTCCTTATTTATGAAAATAAATATGTGATTAATGTGATCTCACTACTTTTGCATCATTACTCATTCAACAATTTTCTAGTATAGAACACAATTCTAACAACAAGGTTGGTTCCTGCACAGAAGTGATATTTTTATCAATATAAATGAAAATATACTTAAAAAGACTTAAAGAAATTGAAAAATTATAAAAGAATTATAAATTATGAAGGAAAGAAAAACATACAAAAAAACTAACAAAAATAAAGGTAAGTGACAAATATTCAAGAAATTAGAAAATTATAGAAAATTGTAAAACAAAAACATGCAAAACAAACAAGGTTAAAAAGCATGTACTCATCTCAATTCAAATGATCTCCCATATAAATTAATTTTGAGAAGGAAGTTGAATATAGGTTTTGCTATAATGATTACTAAAGTATTTGAGGCATTGATTTAACAGGGTTTCCAAGATGGCTTGATTTGGTATATGTTTACCAAGATAAGCTTATCTAGGTTATATGAATGGTAAATATATAGATCTTTAAACCTCTAAACCAAGTGAACTACATAGGGTTCCTCCCAAATCATTTAAGACTTAGTGCATTAAGGTACATGATATATATTATAATAGAGGGCCTTATTACCAAGTCAAAGGTCTACGCATCGAATCTTATAGACTTTATGGACTTCATTATACATAAGGGATACTAAACTATCCTCACTTAGCACATTTAGTTTCATTAATATCTCATGTTTTGCTAAGGTAAGATCCAACTTTAAGTCATAGATAGTGTTGAATATTGAAGTTTCACTTATTTACGTAGTTTAAGTAATTTTTCATACACCATATCATAGGAAAAATAACTAGTGATAAGTTTTTAATTTAACCTATATGGCCAAATAGAATCATTAAGTTTGGTGCTTCAATTATTTCTATCTTTACTAACGATGTATTTTAGTATACATGTTATCTTATGATTTGTGACTTTGACCTATCCATTAACTTGGGGATGATGTTGTGTAGTTAGCTCATGTTTCACACCTAAGCATTACATTAATTTCTTGAAAGTTAGTCTTGCAAAATATGTATCATTATCTAATATTAATGCTCGTGGCATGTTAAACCTATTTACTTCTCAGTACTTAAAGAGTTTAGTAATAGATAATCAATAATTGTAGATACTCTAGCCTACTTTGTGTAATAGTTTATAGCAACCATTACATAGAATTTATCATTTAAAAATGGGATGATATATCCTATAAAATTAATTACTCATAGGTCAAAGGACACCAATGGTTGTAACAACTATTGTAGTCCTTCAAAACTTGTTCATGTCCTATAATCACATTAGAAGTGCTTATAGGACTTTGCAAAATGATGTATGTTATAGAAGAGTATTGGTCATAAATAACAAGCCATCAAGATTTTGATAGTTTTCCTCCTTTCCTTGTACTAATCTCTACATGTTCCCTCATGTGCACCCTAGAAAACTATTAGTTCTTTCTCCTCTAGAATAAACCAATGCATCAAGTCATCAATATAGATTTTTAAAGGTTTCCCTTTATTTCCGTAACTATTTTGGCTTAGTAAAAGAATTATTCAATCCTACATTTATATCATTTAAGAGGAATCTTCTACTCCTTTAAATACATGATATAATTAGTAAACTAAGGACTAGTTGCTAATAAGGACATAGTGATATCCTTTGCAAATAAAGGCTCATCTAGGAACTAATCTAACAACATTCCTCATCAGTCTTATTATCTCACCGTAATCTAGATAAATGACTTATCATTATATTTTTTGACCTTTGTGTTTTTTTTTATTTTAATGTTGAATTCTTACAAGATTACTATCCATTATATGATTTATGGACTTACCATTAGCTTATTCACAATCACATAGATTATGTTATGATTAGTGTGGACAAAGATTAGGTATGCAAGCATATAGTTTTAGAACTTTTTAAGATCATACACCACTACCATTAGTTTTTTTAGTTATGGTGTAGTTCAACTATGCACCAATGATGCTTCTACATAGTGCTAAAGATATTATGGGTATTTTTATCATCCATGTATGTAAACATGGCTTCTGATACATAGTTAGATGCATTAGTCATAATGCAAAATGGCCTAGACTAATCAAGTGCTTATAGGATTGAAGCTTCAACATGCCTCTATTTAAGGAACTTAAATGTCTTTTCATAAACCATTGTCTAGAAAAAGGATGCATACTTCTCTATGAGCTCTACCAATACCTTTATGATCTTTAAAAATTCTCAATAAAGTGTTGATAATACATCATATATTCATTATTTAAGCTCTCTGTATAATTCCTTAGATAACCTTAATATTTTCTAGATTAACTTAAATGCCTCTTTCTAAAATCCTATTCTTTAAAATGATGTCTTTCTAGATCATGAGATGATTTTTTTGCTAATTCAATTTCAAGTTTGTTTTTGCAAACCTTTGCAATACTTGTTCTAATCAATTTAATCCTTATTCCAATTCAAATTCATAGGTGGAAAAGTCTTTCATGAAAACTTCAATACCATTTCTGATCTACTTTTTGAAGATACTTAAAACCAAGCATTAGAAGGTAGTAGGCACATTGTACTTATCAATTGATATGCAAAAATCCCTTAGGAACTCATGAAAGTTATCTTGGCTTGATCTTCTACTATAATTTGGATTTGGTTATATTCATCATAACTATCTAAAAAGCTATAATATTTATGACTTATAGTTTTTTTCTAATACCTAACCAACAAATGATAATGGAAAGTAGTCCTTAAAGGTTGCAATGTTTAGTAATTTGAAATTGATGTAGATTCACCATTAACCTCATTTTTATATCATGATCACTAGTGAACTTACCCACTCATTATTTGTAATCAAGTAGATGAATCTAGCTTTCAAAAGTCTTTCAATATCCTTCTTTATAACATGCTTTAGTTTTGGATTCAATCTATGCTATGGTCGATATTTTGGCTTCAATATAATATCAATGTATAAGCAATATTGACATATACTTGGATTGATCCCAATGCTTTCATCGTAGGACCATACAAATGTTGTTGTTTACTTATTTACAAATTTTGTTTATACTCTTTTATCAGCTCCATATTAATTATTACTAGTTTACCATTTTCAAAAAAAGAATAATTTAATGACCTTGAAAATGTTTTTAGTTCAATTGGTTGGAATATAGGTTCTTATGAAATTTTCAATTCTTCCTAGCATTGTCTTCCTCTTACAAATACCCCACTTGGAAGAGTTATTATTTAGCTACTCCATCTCATTTCACTTTTATATATGAGTTGGTATGTGCTCCTTTCTATTCCACGTAGATTATGTATTTATAGCTTTTACTTGCTATTAGCAACTCAGTGCATTCGTATTTTACAATTGCTACATATGGGCACCTTTAAACATGCATTTATTCTTTACATGAACTACATGCTATGATGTTTCTATATTTAAAGGTCCAAAATTTCTTTGTGTAGTTGTACCCTATGTCACTATACATTATGCATGGAAGTTGCAACTTCTTAGAAACTTTATATTTATTCTTTTTGGAAACTTTCAAGGATAGGTCTTTAATTTCAAGTTTGGCATCAATTCTACTTAGCCAAGTCCTTCATGTAATAATGGAAAACTTCTATTTATAATTATCTACATGGATCACAATGAAATCAATAGGATATGTTCACTTACTAATGATGATTGCAGTGTCCTATACGAATTTCAAAGGAACAATGATGGATTGGTCTATAAGCTCTAATTAGATATTACACTTTCTAAGTGATAAAAAGTTGTTGGCCTTATATAATTTATGTAAGATTATGTTCACTTTGAAACTTGAATCTATGAGACCCTTGCATGATTATTTCCTATAATCTACAAATAAATAAGAGGACTTTCAAGATCATTTTTCTTCCTAGAATAATTACCTACTTTAATATATTTGATAATGACATGGGTCAATATGAAAATATGCAAATTAGTGCTTTTGTTTGAATGTTAATCTTGAGAATTATGGGATAATGTTAATGTTGCTATGTAATCCATAATCACAAATGCTTGCATGAGTTTAGGTGAACTAGTAGGCCTAAAGAAAGGGCATTTCTAGGGCTTACACTTAGAACCTCTTTAACTATCATCTACTTACATGTTTACAACTTGAGTAACACTTCTTTCTTGTACCTAGAAAGTAATCTCATGTTACATAGGTGAATGAATAGATGATAAAGGATTTGGATTATGTGATTGAAAGTGTTGAAAAGGATGAGAAGCATATGATGGATATTTAATTTGTAAAGTGATGAGTCTATGAAACTTAAGAGAATATTCAGTGATGAGTAGGAGCTTGATTAGTAGAGCAACTAGGAGACATATGTTTCTCAACATAGGATTCATATAGGTTTGATTTTCTACATGGACATTATTTTCTAAATGATGATATTCCCCATGAATGTGAGTCTTGCTACTACTACTAATAATATCTTTGAGATTTTAATAAAATTCCACTAATATTATATTATTTTTAGTGATAGAACTTCTAATAGTTTCCTTGATGATAAGACAACATCCTAGGTGTTTTCCTTTTAATAAATTTTAGGCTTAAGAAATAAGGCCTAGACTCTTGAAGATGAAACATAATTGGCAAAGACCCTTTGAATGTTTGTGACATCACATCCCCGGATGTCATGGAAAACATCAAATATATGATATATTAGAAATTATGTGTACAAAGAAAATATACCAAATGCAAAATATAAGTGATATTCAACATTATGTATATAGGAAATAATAGGAAAATTACAAAAAGAGAAGGAAAAGAATGCTTTATTGATATAGAATAGCGTATCTGGATCATGCTCTGAGAGTGTTCCTTAGGGTTTTCTTCCTTTGGCATCTATCCCTTAGAGGCAATCTAGCACTACCACCATGGTTAGGCCTATAACTTGGCTAGAAGAGATGGCAAGTCCACTTCCTGTCCCACTTCACCTAGCTTCCCATGACTTGCCTATACCAGCTTCGCCACCCAATGACTTGCATGTACTAGCTTCGCCATTTCATGTTGGCACAACCTCTAATCCCAAGTATAAATGCCTTAGGTCAAACCCCCAAAGGTTACCTTAAGAGACATGTCTATTATTATAGCATGCCCTTTGAGATCTTAATCACAACTACCCTTTTGGGTCTTGTTAAGAAAACAATCGCACTTGTTATGAAGAGACACCATCTTCATTAGGCAACAACATCATTTGGGAATCGGGATGTGAAAATCTACCTCCCTTAGGTTCCATTCGTCCTCGAACGAGTCCACGTTCTTTATCTTTTTCCAGCTCCAATGCTTTCTTTCATGATTATGTGCTCCAATAATTTGATTTCTTCTCTAAACTTGAAGTTGTTTCTTGCTTTTTCTACAAATAAGATATATGTAAGAAAAATATATGAAAAATTAAATATTACTTTCTTGATACTTACTTCATTTTCTAAGATAATGATAAGAAGTGAACAAATCTACCAACTACCAATCACCAATCCTAACCAGGGTCACACAATGTGCAACTCATATCTGGTTATCCAAGTGAAGGTAGGGCAAATTATTTATCCTCAATTTGCATTACCTTAGATATTTTATTAATCTAATTGAAATATAAATTGAATAATAAAGGAAATAATAAGATCATCAAGTAGAAGTAATAGTGAGACACTTCTTAATCTTGATCAACCTTATGAATTGATGGGAGTAATTGTAATTCTACCATAAATGGTATGTGATTAGATGATCTTGTTCAGGATGGCAAGGCTTGATCTTGATTCTTCTCAACTTCTTCTTTAGAAATTAGCTCTAGTAACTTAGTAACTTGAAAGAATTGGGCATCGTAACAAATATAATCCAAGGTCTCAATTAAGAATGTTGTTGATCCATCTTCATTAATCATTGCAGAGTAATTTGTAAACTATGGTTCTTGATGAGTGCTATCCATCAACATCATCTATTCTTGAATTCTAGAGTCTAATTTATCTACTGAAGCTTCAAAATAAGTAGAATATGCACTAGCTAATGGAATTGCATGCTGAATTAATGGAAACATCTTCTTCAAGTCAGGTTCATCTTCCAAAGATTTCTTTATAGATCCATATTTTAAGAATTGATAAACACTACTTCCAACTTTTGCATTGAAGTCTCCACAAAGAATAAATGGAACTAGATCAGTACAACATAGGAATAACTTCTTCTTCAAACTTTCTTCTATTTGCTTAATCAAGTATGCTCCTTGACAAAGTCTAACATCTCAACATGTTGTTTTGGCAATCAAATGTGTGTTAACCATGCATACACATCTTTCTGATAGATGAACTTTTAGAATCACTACTAAGGCTATGTGATTTTTTTGAAATCTTAACTATTCCTTCTTATCCATTGCTTGAATTTCTAGAATCTCAAAAATCATATTTTTCTAAAATCCATTCAAATCTTTGTACCAATTCAAACTTTTCTTCTTTATAAAAGATCGCACAACCATCCATGTTGTAATTTCTACAATATGCTAATATGTACGACTCAAAAGAAGAACTTCCGCAAGAACCTTTTTGCTTATAAATACCTCTATATCCCATTTTTTCCGAATCTAGTTGGAATTGATATAGAAATTCCCATGGTAACACTTCTTGTAAGCACAAGACATCAACATCCAAATCTTGTAATTTTGCTAAAATGTAGAGTATCGATATTCATGCCAATTCAAGGCCCATGATAGACATAGCAGATATTGTTTCTCACTCACTAAGGATCTTGGAAGCATGTTGTATGTTGCAAATTTTATTCTCATTCTTGGATTTTCTTTTAAATCATTTCTCTTCATGAGTATCATATTCTTTGTCGAAACAAGATTTTGAGTCTCCATGTTGTTTTTCCATATGTTTTGATTGCAGGATGGATTAATATATCCTTTTCTTTATGGTTGAAGATTGTTCTATTTCTTCAACTAATTCTCCAACTAATACATCAACTGATAATTAAATAATACATCAACTAATACTGATACATCAATTGATTCTCCAACTAATATATCTAATTTTATAATTACATTATCTAATTTTAGTAATATTTAACGACATTATATAATTTTATTAATATGTAACTATATTATTCAATTTTAGTAATATATAATTATATTACCTAATTTTTAGTAATATTTAACTATATTATTTTTTATGACCTTTCTACCCCCCTTGAGAACACTGACTCTGGCAATGTCATTAATGACATGCCATAGGGATCTTAAGACTATCTGCAAGGGTTATGCACTAAATCTTAAAGCTTAAAAGGTTAAATTTATGATATCATAAAATTATTGAATGTTCAAATGATAAATATGACCTCACCATTGAGTTTAGAAGGGTGAAAAATGTTAGAAATGACTATTCATATGTTGAAAATGGACATCATATGCTTGAGTTTAAACTTTTAATGATCTTGAGGTGCTATATCAAGCAAGGAGTAAAAACTAATCTTTCAGATTCCTTGGGATGGATCTGACTCCACCATTGGGCACAAAAGGTTGAAATCTATAGGAAACAACTCTTCATTCACCGAAAAAGTTTTCCAAAATCAAAAGTTATGGCTTTTGGAGTCTGAATACTTTGGTGTGAAAAATAAGAATTCTTGAGAGGTCACCCATCCCAGTTCTACTCTAGAATGTGTGTGCTTAATTATGAAAATTTTATCTCTATTCCTACCACTACCCCAAATTCTAATTTTGGAAACTATTTTTGCAAGTTTCTAATTTAGACTAACAATTCAATGATGGAAATTTCAAATTTTTTCGTTAGTTTATGAACAATTAAAAATTTTCTTTCATATGACAAAGGATTTGCCATTTTTTTTGTGAAGAATAGCAAGGACCATGGTGACACACCGTTTCAAGGTTCGAAAGGTGGTGTTGAAGGCAGTGATCAGCAACGCTAGAGGTGGTGATGGGTGACACTAAAGGTGATGATGGGTAGCACTAGAGGTAGTGATGGGTGACACTAGAGGTAGTGATGGGTGACACTAGTGGCAATGATGGGTAGCACTGGAGGTAGTGATGGGTGACACTAGTGGCAATGATGGGTGGCATTGGTGGCAATGATGGGTGGCATTGGTGGCAGTGAGGGGCGGAACTGGAGGCAATGATCTACAATGTCATTGATCTCTACAGGCACCATGGGTGGCCAAAAATCACTGTATATTTTTCAACAATAGCAATGGAAACAACAATGGTAGCAATGCAGTTAATGACAGTGGTGATGGTAGTGCAGATGCCAATGAAAATGGAAGGTGATAGACAATGAAAAATGTCATGAGGGTTTCAACAATAAGTGAGGGTTTGTGCAAGTGTGGATGGTGCAGTAGCAACCAAAGGGTTTCATCACGATGGCAAGCAGCGATAGCAAAGCAGGACATGATGCATAGCAGGCTATTGTAAGCAGTGGGTAGCAGCTGATAAAAAGCCAGGACATAGTGTGTAGTGGTGGTATTTGTATCAAGCCACACAGCTGGCATGAGTGCCTACGTGGCCAGCGTAGGGATCCATGCGACTAATGGTAGAGTGGCTGGCGAGTGGTAGTTGACAAATCGGTTGCAAGGAAATGACATGAGCAGCATAGCAAGAGTAAGTGAGAGGTGGGCACATGGGCGGAATGGCAGCGAAAGGTAGCATGTGGCAAAAAATAGTAGTAGATGGTAGCATGATGTGATACCCTTGGGGCTCGCCCAAGGGCCAATCCTTATTCACCAACCACAGTAACAAGTTAGCTATGACTGTGGCTAGCAACATAGTCAACCTTAGCTGGCAATTTTGCTGGCCTTGGTAGTTGGAAGGACTGGTCAAGGCCCTCCCAAGGGCTCGAAGCCCTCAAAGTTTTTTTTAATTTAATTTTATTATTTTATTAATATTATTTTTTAAAATAAATTTATTTTATTTCAATTTTTTTAAAAAATTATTTAAACTGTGAAGGGCTTGGTTTTGAACCCATGACCTCATAGTCATTTTTTTAAAATAATAATAAGTTCATACTTGAGGTTAAACCCACGACCTCCTAGTCATCATTTTTGAAAATAATAATATCTTATTTATATTATTATTATTATTTAATTAAAGTATTTTGGAGCACTAGATAAAACCTGTGACCTGCCCTTCGATAAGTATTTTAGAGGTTTTTTTAAAATTTTTATTATTATTTTATTCCACCTTACCTCAATGACTAACGTGGTGGTTCGGCCGATGATAGGGTAGGGGTTTGGTATAGGTAAACAACAATTTTGGGTTGATTCCCAACCCAAAAATTTTGAAATTTGTTTTTTGTAAATAATAATAATAATTTAATATTATTTTAATACACATATAATGAGGGATTTTAAACATCAATATCTCCCAAACCGCAAGTCCAATCGAGATGAAATTTGTACCATTAGAATCATCTCGACAAGTACTATGAGTTGGACATAGTTTTATGGTTCCAAAATGAAGTTGAGGTTTTAGGAATTAAAAGGACAAAACTAGCTATTTTGTTGAAATGAAATTTCTAGGTTGACATATGGTAACTTGGAATCTTCTCAATTACTTGAATAGTAAATTTCAACAAAACAAGATCAATTTAGGCCATGGTTACTAACTTTCTAGAAAGAAATTTAACAATGACCCTAATCAATTAATAATTATAGTATTAAGATGTGTAAAATTTACCTAGACTAATGTATCATTGTCTTAGCAACATCTCTACAATTCATGAATCTTGATGAGGTGTGATCAATCTTCATCAATTAATTATATCTATCAAAGAATTTTATTGGTTTTTGGGATCTAGATGCTTGATCCATTGTTTGTGAAGTCAATGGAAAGGTATCTTCTAACTTACATCACAAATATATGATACATCTGATGATGATCAATGGCTTTTCATGTGCTGTGGCTTCAAGGTTTATCATCAAGTTCATGTTGTAGTCAGCCCATGATTTTGAATGGCCCTTGGATCATGGTTTACTCTGATACCAATTGTGACATCTCATCCCTAAATGTCATGGAAAACATCAAATATATGATATATTAGGCATTATGCATACAAAGAAAATATACCAAATGTGAAATATAAGTGATATTCAACATTATGTATACAGGAAATAATAGGAAAATTGCAAAAAGTGAAAAAAAAGAATGCTTTATTGATATAGAATAACGTATCTGGATCATGTTGTGAGAGTGTTCCTTGGGGTTTTCTTCCTTTAGCATCTATCCATTAGAGGCAATCTAACACTGCCACCATAGTTAGGCCTATAACTTGGCTAGAAGAGATGGCCAGTCCACTTCCTATCCCACTTCACCCGGCTTCCTGTGACTTGCCTATACTGGCCCCACCACCCCATGACTTGCCTATACCATCTCCACCATTCCATGCTAGCACAACCTCTAACCCCAAGTATAAATGCCTTAGGTCAAACCTTCAAAGGTTACCTTAAGAGACACATCCATTATTACAACTTGCCCTTCTAGGTCTTAATCACAACTACCCTTTCGGGTCTTGTTAAGATAACAATAACACTTGCTATGAAGAGACACCATCTTCATTAGGCAATTGCATCATTTGGGAATGGGGATGTGACAATTTTCATATTGGTATATGTCATCATCATCATCATTTGAATATGAGTCTACAAGCTCTTCAACCATAGTTACTTTCTCTTTTTGCTAATAATAATCTCTATTTATGTTTTTCTTCTTCCTTTTATCTTTGTTTTTGGCTCTAACCAAATCTTATTTTTCCTTAATAATATTTAGTGCTAATTAAAATTTTTTATCTATGGAGTCTTACATTTTGTCAACCTTGGTTAAGATTTCAATAACAAATTTTTTCATTAGTAAGATCATTCACTAGACTACCTTTTCTAAGGATGCTTCTTCCTCTTGTTCATAGATAGATTTTCTTTTCATGGAGAGATAGATCTATGTTCTATTTCTCTATAGCATTTTACTTCTTTAGTTCTCCTTCTTCTTTCACTACCTAGTAAATAAGCCTTTGGATCTAATGAAGTCTTATCTCTAATAACCTTCCTTGGACATAAATCCCAAGAATCTCTTTGAGTCTATCTATGATATGTCTTAACCAATTTTAAGAAAAAGTGTGGCTTAGCCATCTATGCAAAAGAGAATAATTCAAAGATGCATCAAGAGATTCATTAATGTATTGTCATTACCCTTGAATCTATTTTTTCATATTAGAAATCCAAGAGTATGTTTGGTATTTATCATGAAATAGCTCTAGCATCATACTTCATCTTGTGATGGATTTCAATTCCAAGGACTAAGACCAACTTTCAGCCTCTTTGATGAGTATCTTTAGAAAAAATTTTAGCTTCTACCATTTATTTTTATATTATGCAAGAAGCAAAAATATTGGAAGGCTTGCAAGTAATGTTGAGAATCTATGTTGTAGTTTCCCCCAACTCTAGGGATGTTATTTATATCTAGTCATTTGATATGGTTGTCCATTTGATGCTTGGTTAAAATGTAGATAACCTACATTATGTTGATCATGATTCTTATTATTCATTATGACCCCTATCATGATCATGGCCTCTTCTATGTTATTTATTATGTCTTTGTTCATTTTTTGTCATATGTCATGGTCTTTATCTCTATCTCATTAACCATCCCTACCTTGATCTTGGTTATGATCCCTTCTATTATCTTCATCATATTGTCTATAATTTCTCTTCTTCCTTATTCATGCTCATCCTCATTAGATGCTAATTATAAGAATGATAAATATGAAGAACTAGAAGAGGCATGCTAGCTTACTCTCCTTCCATGATGGTGTAGTAACACCTCTTCCAATCCCATTTTTCATCTCTATGTGTGTGTTTTTGCAAGTTTGCAAACACTAGAGAGATGTCTTGAAAGTCCACAAGACATCTTGGCCAAGACTAAAAGTGTTAAGAGACATTTGGAGATGTCTTGTTGTTCATATTGATTTCTCAGGTGAGACATCTTTCCAGAAATTGAGATGTCTTAGATAAAATGTCTCCATTACAGCTAAGATGTCTCAAGCAAGATTTCTTGCAAGTGAATGAGATGTCTTGAAAATTTAGTAGACTTCTTAGTTGAGAGCTAGGTTGACATAGGGACATCTTTCCAAGGTTAGAGATGACCCATGTGGATGGGAAAACTTCTAACAACACTCATCCCAATTTGGCAAATAGTCAAAATGTAATGGAAAAAGATGGAAATAGCTAAGGAGAATGTGAGAAGGCATGGAAAACATTTTGAAAACCTCCAATTAAGTTGAGGAAAGGTTTCTAGGATTCTTAGGTTCCAATTTGACATAAATAGTGATGTATTCATCATTGTTGATGAGCATAAGTGAGAGAAAGAGCTCTTAAGGGTTAAGAGCTGAGCAAGAGAGAGTGGATGAGCACATTAAGTTAGTGAAATCAGTTATTGTAGCTCCAAGATCAACTTGTGGTGTGTTGGTCTTTGTTTTCTTTTCCCTTGTATCTTACTTGTGACTAAAATATCTCAGTCTCAAGTTATGGAAAATATTTCTATTGGTTATGTCTTACATTGAAAAAAACCATTATGTGGTTGTAGAGCTACTTGCTTTGCAATATCTTTTGAGTATGATAGTTTTTGGATATTTGTAGGTTGTGGAAATCCAATTGTAATCTTCTAATTACATTAATTGAAGATAGCTAGTTTTCTTATTTTCTAGTAAATAGTTTTGTCTTTTGCATCTTATCTAGATTTAGTATTTGAAGGTGATTATTTGTGTAGTGAACTTATTCTAGCATTATTGGTATCAGAGTCTAAGGTCTATTGTTACTTGTATTTTTGGTTAATAATTTTGTCAATTTTAGATGGCACCAAAGAAGAAACAAGTGCAAGCTATGAATCAAAACATGAAGAGCATGAATTCTACCTTCGAGATGATGGTTGCTTAATTGAGTGAAATCAATGCAAAGGTAGACCAAAATGTTGGTCCGAGCCATATCCAAACCCACAAAGGTGAAGAGCATGTACATTTAGATGAAGAAGTTTCATAGCCAAGTGGAGATGGAGTGGATGAAGACGAAGAATAATCTACCTATGGGAGTGTTAGAAACCATCAACCAAGGATTCCAATGGAAGAGAATTTGATTCCTCATATGAGAACTCCAAGTGTCCCAACAGTGTTCAATGCTACTTCTTCAAGGAAGCTTGATGAGGAAGATGAGGCAAGGCTTTCTAGAGTGTTTATGAATGCTATAAGACTTCTATACATGGATTTGAAGACTTTTAATAGTTTAGATGGTAGCAATGCTTTTTCAAGTTGGTTGAAGGCACTTGAGAAGCATTTTCAATAGGAAAAGATACTAAAGAACTTAAGGGTACGTATTGCCGAATCCAGATTAGATGGAATGGCTTCTACTTAATGTGAAAAGAATTTCTAGGGTTATGAAAGATCAAATGGTCAATCTATTAGAGATTGAAATCTGATGAAATACAAGTTGAAGAGAAAATTTGAACAATCTTGTTAAAGATAAGAAACCATTATGAAGCTAAAATTCCTAAGGCAAGGTGACAAGGATATTAAGAATTCTACATCAAATTTTTGGATCTATTCCATCAAGCTAAGTTAAACTAGAAAGAGTATGAACAAGCTTTAATCTTTTAGGAGGTCTTAAAATGACATACCAGTAGGAGTTCTCCTTTTATGAGCCATGAATCATTATTGATGCTTATGATTTAATACTCAAGGCTAAGAAGAAACTAGGTGGATTTGGAAATAGAAATAAATAAACTTCCAAAGGAAAGAAGAAGGGATCTAGATCTAATAAGGGATCCAAGTCCAAATCCAAAGACGAGGAAAGCCAAGACAAGAAGACTAAAAGAGGTGATGAGAAAGACAAAGCCAAGAAGGATCGAGGGAAGGGAGGCAAAGGTCAATGTAGCAACTCATCAAAAATTTAGTGCTTCAAGTATGAAGAATGGGGATACAAGCAATAGGAATGTCCACTACACAAAGTAGCCAAGGGTAAAAATGTGCAAACCATAGAGTTGGAGGAGACATCAAGTAAAGGTCTTCAAAGAGGTAATCCTAATGCTCCAAAAATTAAAAATGTCTCTTAATTAAATTCTTATGCATTCATGGGAAATGTCAATAGATGAGATCATCTTAATAGGAAATTATTGTTTCAGATTAGGTCTAGTTGTTTACTTACTAGGGAATGGATTCATGTTTTGATTGATGGGGTATCCTAAGAAAATGTTATTTCTTTTAGGGTAAGTGTTATATTGGGTTTGGATACAAAACCTCATCTAAGACCCTATAAGGTGTATTGGTTATCTAGAGATTTTTCCCAAGAGGTAAGGGAACAATGTACTTTGAAATTTAAAACTAGAAGTTTTCATGATATTCTGAAGTGTGATGTGCTTCCAATAGATTGTGATAATGTAATTGTTGGTAGACCTTGAAATTTTGACAATGATGCTTAGTTTGATGAAGCAAGAAATATATGGAGTATTACTAGACCTAATGGAATCCATGATTTGATTCCTATGTTAGCTAAATAAGGTAGCAAGGTTACTTAATGCTTCCTTAATCCTTTTTCAGAGAGCGAATATATTAAGAAACATGATGAAACTAGTTTTGGTTGTATTGGTATGACAATAGTTGCTACTAACCATGATGATGTTTAGGTTAGAATTCCTACACATGTTCTAGGCTTAAGGGAAAATTTTCCAAGGTATTTAAGGGAAAATTAAATAAACTACCACCGATGTGGAATATACAATATCATATTGACTTTATTCCTAGTGCTACCATTCAAAAGGCTAAATTGCAAAGACAAGTAGAGGAGTGACTTTCAAGTGGCTTCATGAGGGAATCCATTTCACCTTGTGCAAGTCTAGCAGTGCTAGTGCCAAAGAAGGATAGTTATGAATGGATGATGTCCATTGATTTCAAAAAAATGAAAAGGATAATAGCGAGTTACAAGTTTCCTATTCTAAGGATGGATGATATGCTTGACATCCGTACCAATGTAGAGATTTTTAGAAAATTTGGGTTGAAGAGTGGATACCATCAAATCAGAAGTAGGCCTAATTATGAGAGGAATATAGCTTTCAAAACATCAGATGGATTGTTTGAGTGATTAATGATGCCATTTAGGCTCACAATTTCACCTACTACATTTATGAAGTTGATGCATGGTGTATTAAAGGACTTAATTGGTAAGTGTTGCACTATATTTTTTGATAATATTTTGGTATATAGCTCTAATGAGGAAGATTACTTAGATCACTAAGGATGATGTGTCTTAATTTGGAGGCATAGCTAGTGATCAACATGGAGAAATGTCATTTCCTCAAGAGGAAAATCAAATATTTAGGACATGTGAATTCAAAAAACTAGATTTAGATGGAACCTACCAAGGTGAAGACCATTAAGGATTGGCCAACTCCAAAAAATGTACAGTTCATCAAAACATTTAGTGTCACTTCATGGGCTATGTTTTCTTTATTGGATAAAAATAAGAAATATTGATGGGATAATGAAACCTAAGGAAGCTTTGACTTATTGAAAGAAAAGATCACCGGTGAACCGATCCTTCCAATTGTAGATTTTTAGAAGCTTTTCTAGGTGGAGGTGGATGCAATTGGACTTGCCATTGCTGGGGTACTTTCACAAGAAGGTAGGAATGTTGCTTTCTTTTCTAAAATGTTAAATGATTCAAGGAAAAAACATAGTGTATATCAAAGGAAGTTGTATGCTTTTCTTCAAGCAATCAAGCATTGGAGGCATTACTTATTGTCCAAGGAAATCACCTTAATGATGGATCATAAAGCACTTTAATTTCTAAACTCAAAAAAGAATTTGAAAGAAAAGCACATAAAGTGGATTGCATAATTAAATGATTTCAATTTTATGTTGAAGCACAACATTGGAAAAGCCAATGTGATGCCTGATGCATTATTGAGGATGCATGTGGTAAATTTTAGCATGCCTCATGTAGAAGGTATGGGTGATTTTTCTTCTTTTTATGAGCATAATGTTGATTTTGAATAGGTTAAGTTCACCTAAGGCATATGATTTTTATCATTTTTGCATTTTATATTTTAAGTCACCTAAGAATACAAGATAATGAATAAAATAATTAAATTGCTAATTTAATCTAACTAGCTGCACCTAACTAATCCTAACACAATCATTCATTCCCACTTTCTATACACATCTTGAACATGTTTAACACTACTAGGTTACCAAACGTTAAGCGTTACTAGGATTAACAAGCACCAAGCATATGCTCAAAGTGGTTGTACTTATCTACTTAATTAATCACTATTTAATTTAGCATAATTGATTACTTAATTACTTAAAGCATTAAAGGAATTTGCATAAAACATTAAATTCATAAATAAACGATTAATCTATTTCAAAGTGCTGCAAGGTTTATTAGAAAGCTTGTCTTTATTAACACTCACATTGTCGTACTTAGGTACAACAATGCTTGAATAAAGATTTGTACACTCTTTAACTCCTTCTATGGATACTTAGAAAAATATTCTAACTTTCAAGTAAGAAAACTACAAGAGCTCTATTAGAACTATGACCAAAGATGTCATAAACACAATGGGTGAGTGCATATTCATAGGTGAAAATAGACATTGCATCAATGAGGCCACGTCAATGCATCAAATCCCACATCGACAAGGTCATGTTAACAGGCCCATGTCAATGACGCCTTGTCAATGTAACCCAAGAAAACATGACTCATCATACTTCGACAACTAAATGAAAACTCATCCTCAACTAGACAAAAGGACAAAGAAGCTTTCTACAAAATTTTGAAAAGGTATGGGATTATTGACTAACTACTAACATTCATAAACACAACCACTAAGTACCGAAGTGTATAGATTTACAATCATTACAAAATTTTGGTGTTTAGAACAACAAAATTGAACACTAGGACAAAAAATACAAATACAATTCCTTTGATAATGCAAAGATGAGGAAGAAGTTCAAATGGTCCCAGGTCATGGAGGTTCTTGAGGCTTCAAAGAACCTTCTCCTACTTCAAGTGCATGTGGTGGTTGAGGTGATTATGATTAGCCTATGACAATTGAAACTTCTAGTGGAAGATGGAGGCATCCAACAGTGCCTTCATCTTCTTTCCCTTACTCCTAAAATCATTCATTACCCATGCTGCATCGTAAATGTGGGCTAATGTGGGAACATCCCAAGGATAGGGCTTTGTTGGAAACAGCTCCTTTGCATTGATGAACCAAGTAGCAAAGATTTTACATTCAACATTGAATGCCTTTACTACATTTTTTAGCTCCTAGTAGTCACTTATTCTCCTATCTAGGTTCTAAGCTATAGACCATTGATCAATGAAGTGCTACCTGAGAATATCAAGTTTTGCATTTGCCACCTCAAGCATCTACTTGGTGTCTTTGTGTTGCTTGAACTCAGCTTCATACAACAAGTACAAAGTAGCCAGCTATTTCTCCAATTCAGACTACAACCATCTAGTAGTCAACATTACCAAATTTGCATAATGAAGATTGGAAAGCTCCATGTACTCCATCATCTTCTCGATTTGTAGCTCCTTCATGAGAATCTCTGCCTTATTATAGTCATTGAGCCCATCATAGATAGGCTTCCAAACATCACCTCCTTCCTTGAGCTATTGGAAGGCCTCATTAAATTTTTCCATCATCATCTAAATATGTTTCTCATTGATTTATTTTTGTAGACCCACCTGATCTCTGTAGCAATTTTTTACTCTCTCAAACTTGAGAGCCTCATTTTTCCAAGCAGATGCCTCTATTGCAAATTTCTAGCAAAGAGCTCAAACTTCATCCATGGAGATATTTCTATTTTCAGCTACTAATCTTCTTAGTTCATTGTTCACTCTAGCTAGATACTCCTACTATTGATGGATGAAGTCTTGCATTTTCTACTTCTACACATTAACATTCCATAGGCAATGATTTTCTACAGTCAAAGTTACATTTTCTTGGCAAGTCTAGTCTAAGGCCTTTTGGATATTATGTATGGTGGCATTGGCCAAGGACTAATCAAAGATGACCTTCTCCTTTGCATCTTCAACTTTCTTGAGCTTGTCTTGAAGTTGTTAAAAATCTTCATCACGGGTCAATGTAAGGTTAAGAAATGTAGGATTGACAAGGTGGGCTCTTAGTTTAGCAACCTCCATAGCCAAGCATTGGTTATGAGCTCAGGCTATTTTGAGTTGCCCCTCCATGATAATGCATTTGTCCCTTACTTTCAAAAGCTCCAACTAGGTTGCAATGATTATATCCAAAAGGTCAAAGACATCCAGAATTAGTTGCCTAGTTCCCACTAGTTAGTCCAGCAATTCCTTGTGTTGGGCTTCATTCAATCTATTGTTAACTATTCCTACAAACATCTACACATCTCTGAGTGCATAAATGTTTGGTACAGACACCATAGATGCATTCAATGCCTCATTGATTCTATTAGCAACCACATCTGCTACTGTCTCCTACCCATGGTGCTACATCACCAAGATAGTTACCCCCTCATCCTCCTCCAAACACACTAAGCCAAATATTTCTAGGAATTGCTACTATTATGAGAGAGATACCATTATCTCTCAGGTGCTAAGATTCAATCTCATGGGAAACTGCATTCTTTGGGCTAAGAAAATTAACCCACCTCCCTCCATATGGCTGATGGTTCGATTCACTTCATTGACATGACTCATTGCTAAGTGATACACAGATGGATCACCATAACTCATTCCTACTCACTACTCCTACTCATGAAAGAGCTGCTCTTGGATCTCGTGCATTCATTCAATCGTAGTGTAGGACTCCAAGGTTGTTTTATGAGTGGGTAGTAGAGGTGGCATTGCTACTCCTCTTTCTTGATTATGGCAGGGATCTTTTGTTTCATCATTTCTACCCAAGAAGCAAAAGGAGCATGCCTGATTGCATTATTTACATAGTGAAGTATTCCTACCCTTTTGCATAGTTTTCTAATTATGCAAGGAAAGGGGAGGGCCTTCCTTCCACATTCATTTTCCATAAATAACTTCTCTATCTCCAAATAGATTAGTTGTGGAAGGTTCATACAGAAGTTTCCACTTAAATCAGCACATGTACAAATGAAAAAGATGGTCACCTTGTTAGGCCTCATTATCAGATTGAGACGATAGGCTGCTATCTTGAAATATATGCATTCTGTCAAGGTGAGTGCACCACATTCTCTACAGTCCACTCCATAACATCATTGGGTCCACTTCTTCTTTGCCTTTGGACCTACTTTTGTGGAGATCTCTGCCAAATTTATTCCAATATTAGACATCCCAAGAGCCTGAACAATGGCCTCCACTGAGTAGGCTACTTGAATGTCCTTGAACTTTATAGTAGCTCTCGCTCCCTTATCATTTTAGAAGAGATATGTATTTTCCATGTACCATTCCCTACTAGAAGTGATGATTGGCCACATGGTAGAGTTCTACAACACTATTTTGACTTCTACTAAAGCATGTTCTAAGAATGGTCCAAAGTTCAATTCTTAAAGAACTGAAAGTTGGATGTCATGAGGCTTGATTTGCTCAAGGCAAGCATGAGTCAATGTGACCTCAAGTCTTGGCACTGGTCCTAGCACCTAATCTCAATGGAATTGTTTAGTTATGGTCACTTCCTTGGGAATATTTTAGATAGATTCCACTTCTGGCTCCTCCTAAAGACATCCTATCACATGAGTTTCTACTACTTGTTCTTGGGCTTGTTCTTGTTGATCTCCTCTAGCTCTAGGTTGTTTGTTCCTTAGTTAGGATGGTCCTCCCTCCTATGGATATTTCAATCTAGGTGTCATCTATAATCACAACATGACTAAGGATTAGCAAATAATGTGTAATTTAAAACATTTGGAATACCTTATCTCTTGGGGTAGTTACACTTGGTTAAGTTGTGATCATGGCTAGTTTGATTATTTTAATATTACTTGATTAAATAGGTTACCAAAGTGTGTTGGAAGGGTTTAAATCTCATTACTTAGTATTCTAATATTATTGATCTGTTAAATCCATGGGGGATTTGGTCATTGAAAACCTAAGATTTGTGGCCTCCACAACATGAAGTGTACCTCCAGAAGCTATAGGACTAAAGAATGGAGTGAATTAGATAAACAATTTGAAAGTTACAGGCTTTGGAAGGTTTTGAGCTTTGAAAAATTGCAAAAATTGCCCTTACATTTGAAGCAAATGGGAAAAATTCCCAAGTGGTGGGTAGTATATATATAGAATTTTTCCCATATGTCAACTAGGCCTCATCAACAAGGCTTAGTCAACATGGTCAGCTGTGTCGACTAGGCCTATTCGACGTAGCTATTGACCATAGTTTGACTAAGTCAAAATGAAAAATACAAGGATTTTTTGAGGAAAATTGGAATCAAATAGAAGCCCAAGAAGCCAAGAACATGATGAGATGCATGAAGAGGGCTTGATATTTCACAAAAGATGGAGATTAATTGGAGAAATTTCTTAAGGAACACACAGTTGGATGCAACCAATGGAGAATGCAAAATATTTAATTGCTAAAATGTCTAAGGATAAGGGACTTAACTACCCCAACCAAGAGACATGCAATTGGGTCCTTCTCATAACAAGCTCATGCCATTTTTTCCTTGCATAACCTTCAATAAGGAGTCTGTGGATCCCATAATTGATTCATGACTACAAAACGTTAAGGACCAAATCCAAAAGAATCTATCTAAGAATTTTAACACATCAAACTAAGACATTAAGTAAAACATGAAAATCGATAGTGATTTGAGTTATGGAAAGCATTGATGAATGAGAGAGGAATTGAAATGAAGTTCCTAATCATGGTCTCATGAAGTCCCTTGTGGATTCTATGGTTAAATGACCTAATAAAGTCCATCCTTAGTCTAGACCAAAACCAACCACATTAAATGAATTTGCATCACCACTCTAGGACAAGTCCACCCCCTTGAGAAACAAGAATGCTCCCACAAATAACCACCATTCCTTATTTGAGAAGAAAAGAGAAGCAAGAAGTGAGAAAGAGCCTTAGTTAGAGGGGACTTTTAGCCATGGGTAACATGTCTTTCTAGTCCCATAACTAGTGCTTATACCCTGTTATTTTGTCTAAGGGATGTGCTTTGAATTCCCATTATGTTTTTTTTAATGTTATTATGAGTTTTTTTGATAGGAACCAAACCATGAAAATACTTATTCAACTTCTTGTTATTGGTCAACATAGAACAGTAAGAAATCCATGAAAACACTCATGGACCCAAGTAAGTAGAGACACATAAAGAGTACTGAATTCCCTTGAAGTCATACTTTATTCAAACCTTTGAATCTTTCCCAAGTTTGAAAACTATCAAGGTCACGGGTTCGTTACAGTTTCATTCATGGAAAGGTATATTATATTTCCAAAACAAGAAAAATCGTAGAATTTGTGGATGGGTGGATGACATGGACTTGTTACCTATTTCATGAAAAAGAAACTTTATCTTTTTCATCAGTCATCAAAATTAAAAAATAAAATCTAGACATTAGTAATAAAAAAAATTAGGTACAAACCACCATTAGCAAACAACTACAACATCACTATGTCTTGTTGATAATAAAGTAATTTTATTAGAAAATAAGGAAAATTTACAACAAAATAAAGGAAAATATAAAATAAATTGTAAAATATTCAAGAAAAATAGAACATACTAATGATGTTGTAAAACAAATTTGGAAAAATAACAAAGTGTAAAACAAAAAAGTATAAAAATAAAGGAAGTGTAAAACAAAAAAGTAGAAAAACTAAAGAGCCACTTCTATGATCAGCACAAATGGCCATCTCCCCAATGACTAAGTTAAAAGGAGGAGATTTAAAAGATTGAGTGTGGTTGTACATCCAATGAGGTGTTGATGGTACTAGCTTGCCTAGGCTCATGAAAAGGTCTTAGTTGTTGCATGTTGACTAGCTATTTCTTGTTTGGGCTCTTAGGTTTCTAGATCAACATGACCCCAGAAGAAAAGGTTTCACAAATGATGTAATGCCCTTCCCACAATATCGGGAACCTCATTCATTGAGGTACATGTGTGGGGTTCTAGTAGAAGACCTTGTCTCTAGCTTGAATTTTACCTTCCATATTCTAAGGTCATGGTATTTTTTGTTGAATGTCTTATGTACTTCATTCAAGGATATGGCTACTAATGAATTTTCTTCTAGCACATTGAGGTTGATCAATCTCTCTTTCTATGCTAGGCTAAGATCAAGATCTAGATCACAATTTGTTGAAAGAGTATGGAGCTCAAATTAAATTGGAAGAGTTGGTAATTTTCTATACACTAGCTCATAGGTAGAGTAGCCTATAGGGAACTTCCATGTGAAGCCAGAGGCCCAAAGGGCATCATTTAGTTTTGTACTCTAGTCTCTCCTATATTTGCTAATTGTTCAAATTAAAATCTTAATGATCTCCCTATTCATAACTTCTACTTGGTCATTGGCTTGGGGATGGTATGGTATTATTAGTTTATGTTCAACCCCTAAGCGTTTCATGAGCTTGCAAAAAGTAACACGTATAAAATGAGTGCCATTGTCAAAAATTAGTGCACATGGCACTCCAAACTTGTTTATAACATTTTTTTGTATAAACCTAGTAGTGGAAGATGTATAGTCAATGATAGTTTTTTCTTCTACCCATTTGGTATAATAGTCAACAATGACTATTATGTCCATCTTTCTATTTGACATGGGCATGATGGGATCCATGAATTCTATGTCGTAGATGTCAAAGGATTCCAATGGTTGGATCCACTATTGAAGCTCCTCCATTTGAGCGATCATCCCACCATCTCATTGACAATGTTCATAAGAGTGGATGATGAATCGTGGTTTCCTAGGCCCCAATATTGGATACGCGATATCGCAACCTAGGTAACAATATCGAATACATGATATCATGATTCCTGTGTAGGCCTATAAATACAACATTCAGGTGCATAGGAAAGGATATTTTTGATGAAATATTAGGATAGAGTCTTTTTGTCATTTTTTAGTTAGTTTTTATTCTTTCCCCAATGCATGCCCACAGTCTGATGATTGTAATTGTACAGGACCTTTATTCAAGTGTGATGTACTTGGACACGCACATGATTAGCAATAAAGATCGAGATTACTCCATCATTGCAACATTCACTTAGACTTTAATTACATCAATTGTTAATTTTTATTTATTGTTTTCTATGTTAATATTTATTTATCATCATTTACTATTCTTATTTTTAAATGCAAAATAAATATGACTTAAAAATGAATATTTAAGTGCAACTACTTGGTAACCTAGTAGCATATCTAGGAGTGCTCAAGTAATGTGCACTTGGTAATCCCAGAAGTAGTACATGAGGTCTAAGATGTGTATGGATGATTAAATATGGATGCTCATCGCACTTAGGCTAGTTTAGAATTTGATTCTTATTACCTATTAGCTTAATACAAGATTATTTTTCATTGTATCTACGAGAAGCATTAGTTTAGGATCCCATCATTCACCTCATTCTGGACTAAACCATACATGACAAAGCAAATACTAGTCCAAGTGGAAAGATAGGGAATTGCAATCAATGTGTAACTATCTATATATCACAACTAGTCCATTTGCGGAGTTTGACCAAATCATGCGTACACACTCATATTCGTATGGTTGAGTGTAAGGGTATATTACCATTCATCATTGGCACTGTTGCTGGGGACGGTGCTAGTTATTTAGATTAGTTACATTATCCAAGATCACTATAATGAAGCTTTGATGATATATGTTTTAGAAAGAAAGTAATTGAAAATAAGTCACACATAATTCACAATAATTTCTTTCTCACAAGACTATGATAACGCAACAACTACTAAGGCAATTCATTGGAGAACCAACAAAATATATGATGATGAAGACAAATTTTGGAGCATTCAATCCTATGCAAGGGTCTCCTATGTTCATGAACACCCCAATGGTACTCAAGAACTCTTATCATCCAACTTTGACACCTCTAGTGAAGATGGAACATCCCATAGAATGAGGAGGTCCATAAGGCCTAAGACCTTCTCAAAGGTTAATAGGAATTTATCTAGGGATGATTGGGAGACTTAAAAAAGTCATGATGAGTATTTCAGTTCTTTCTCTTCTTCTACTCCCTCAACATCAAGTTGTGACATATATGACCATCTCTCAAGGGGTTAGCAGAGAAATAAAAATCAAGCCCATTGGCAAAGTTAGGAACGCCAACATGAACGAAGGCAACATCATCCCAACTCACAAATTCATAACCTACCTAGTGACAATGAACCCCTTCTAGCCACTAAGGGCCTAATGCATATACAAGAGATTGTTCGAATATCTCGTAGGCATTGCAAGGAAATTTGTCTACCAAGGCTTGATTTAAACAACTTTCCTAGGTTTTTAGGAGGGTATGATTTAGATCTACAACATCATTTACAAGCCTTCTACGACACCTATGCATGGAAAAATATTGATAATGGATGGAAAAAACTTAATCTCTTTCCTATGACACTTGTTAGCCAAGAAAAAGTATGGTACAGGTCTTTAAAGCTTAAATCAATTTGCAGTTGGCCGACAATGGTAGAACTCTTCACTGAAAGATATCAGACCTATGCAAGAGTGTTAGCCTTGAGAAGACAAATCCAAGAGTGGAAAAAAGGGCAACATGAATCCTTGGACATGGCCTTGGAAAGATATTATTTTTTTGTTAAAAAATTTCCCAAGCCATGGGTTCTCCAAGAAAAGGCTAATGTCTCACATCATGGATGGGCTTCACGATGAAACAAGGGAGACCCTAGGGATGTATGCCCTAGGTCAACTATATGAACTATGAACCCAAAAATTCCAAGAGTTTATTAAATAGGTAGTAAAAGAAGAAGGAGAAATAGCTAAATGGGAGAATGTTGAAAGCTCTCAATAGGACCAAAATCTCAAAATAGCAAAGGTCCATGATCAAGAAGAGGAGAAATCAACTCAACTCAAGGAGGTGGAATCATCTTTGCCAATACTACAATTATTAGATGAAACTAGGGCAAATATTAATAATATAATAGACTAGGTACATGAAAAATGTGGAGAATATGACAACATTATTTGAGGTAGAACCATGAAAAACTAAGAAACAGGATAGAACACCACTAGACAATCGAAAAAAAGGGTTGAAGAAAATAAGGATAGGCGCTCAACTGCAAATCATACATACCAATGTGACATTTTCCTGTACAATCATTCCAAAGGCCAATGCCCAATATTTTCACATTTACATGAGCATTGGGAAGAAATGTTACATCTCGATTTCATATAAAAATATTGGGTTCAACCACAATGGAAAAAATCCCAGTTGTGGGGGAGGCCACCGTCAAACTGGTCACACCCTTCATACCATCCGAACCCAAGAACTTATTATGTTCAACATCCTATTTGCCAAAATATATCAACATACTCTACTTCATCTCATCATTATCATTCTCTTGAGTACTATCAACCCATGTCCTCTCCAACAAGATCACCACCTCATGTTCTTTACACTTCTCCTCACCCTCAATATTCTCGTCCTTCATCTCCTTCCACATCACCACCAATTATTCCAGAAGGTTTTGTACCATAGTACCAACCCATGAATGTTACATGTGTTGCTACTGTCAATAGTAGTGGAGGTCCTCCACAATGTTGAAAGCATCCTTTCTTTAGTCATGTCCATAGAAAGAGATAGCATAGTTCCAAAACCATTACATCCTCCAACTCAGCACAAGTTCAACACTGTGATGCATCTTCCTCTTCAAACTCAATGCCTCTTGTTACCTTATCTAGGCCATCAATTAACGCTCCGAAAACCATGTGGTCCAATGAACATAATCACATAGGGAGACATATTGATCCTTGCATACCATCTTACAGTCACGAGTGCCATAATGGGTCAACTCCTTATCACATGACCACATCTTATAATTTTCCCCACTATGCCTACTTTAATTAAGTGTGTGCACCCCAATTTGGATACATTCCAACCACCACATCAAAAAACACATAATGGTTTGGATATCCAATATTTCCAACATTTCCAACATGCCTAGATCCAAAGTTTTCATTTACTAATTCTAGCCATACTCAAAGGATTATTTATGGGGGATATCCTCCATTCTAACAAGCGGAATTAGTGAATGTTTTTCCTTTTCTTTGATTTTACAAAATTTTGTTGTTGTTTTCCAGTTCTTCATTTTCAATTTTTTTTCAATTTTTTGTTTTATTTTTTTGAGGGTAATCTCATTGGTGAATAAAATACTCATGTGACTTGTCGATTAAGATGATGTTCTATGCTATCAAGTCTCAGGTAATTAATTATTTGGATAGTGAGCCCACAACATCTACGCATCCATTCTATCAATAATAAGAGGTTCTACTCTAGGTACGATGATATTCTTGTCATCATTAAAACTTAAAGTAGTTTGTGCTCATTATACCCAGAGCAAAGAATGATAGACTAAGACAGGAATGGCCAGGGTGTGACATCAAGGAGACTTGTGGATTCTCTTTGGTGACATTTGTAGGTGCTATCATGCAGCCTGGTTGTACAAAAAAATCCTTATAGATCTAACAAAATATGGGAGTAAGAGTAATAAAGGCACTCACTTAAGAATCCCAATGCTATTTTGGGGGTCCCACTGGAAAGACATGCACCCATGCCTAAAGGTTGGCAACTTCTCTAGATCACTTTTGGGAAAGACAAAGTGCCAAAGTAGCTAGATGAGAAAGCAAAAAAAAAAAAAGAGAATGAAAGAAAGAAAAATAAAAACACAAAGAAAAGATCAAGAAAAATGTGCTGCAAAGAAATTCCAAATCACGCCTCCCTTGGACAAAATACCAAGTGATCATACGCCTTGTTGTCATGGTGCTCTTATGGTTGTCCATCATTGGATGAAACAATGCGATGTCACAGATCAGAGGAATGGACTTGATCTTAATTTTGGAGCAACAAGCTAATGACACATTAATCATGCCCTACACTCAAGATTTACTATGCCCATGGTCAATTACCTCACGTCCCTATCTCTACAATCCCTTCTATGATTCGTCTCATCTCACTATCCATGTATTTTTGACTTGTGTCTTGTGTCACATAGAATTCATACCTCATTGCAGTGGTATTTACATGTGTGGGTTTTGTTGCACTAGTGCAAATTACATTTAACACTTTTAGTTCCTATATACATTTTAAGGTGTGGTTAAGGAAGAGCATGATAGGTAGGAACTTGCTTTGGGGAGGACCCACTTGCGTAACTTTTGTAATTTGCACTCATTGCACATCATCTTATACCCTCCAAGTATTGCATTGCTACAATAATCTTTTCCTTTATCATCATTTTAAATTCCAACATTCCTATGCACCACAACATGTCCTTTTTCCTCATCCTATTCATGAATTTCATTGTCCAATTCCACTTCATTACACTTTTAGTGCCTTTAGGTCTCTTCGATGTTACCCTAGATCTTTAAAATTAACCTTAAATCCTTCATTTTTTACCTTAGAAATTCAAAAATTCATCAATTTTTCCAAGTACCCTATTTTCAAAGGGACATGATATCGAGTACCCGATATCGGGTCCAACGCGATATCGGGTCCATGCTATTGGGTACGCAATATTGCATCTATAAAACCTACATATATGAACTCCCCCATGCATGTCAATGTCATTTTTCACTATTCATGTGATGGGAATTGTTGAAATTTTCTTCCACGAATTTTCTAGCTTGCGCACCCATCATTCAAACATCAATAACTTGCTCATTAATGCTCTGATTCCCATTCCAATCGAACTTGCTTAAACCCAAAGTGTTTAACTTAGTCGTGGGGGAAGGGTACGCTTCCAGTCACATGTAGTTTTTTCAAAATTTTTCATTGCCCAAAGGATATTATCAAGGGTAAGTGACCTTAAACAATGCTAAAAATGTTTGTCAAATTAATTTTATTTCTTTACCTAGACCATGAAAATTATTTCTTGGAGTCACCATATCAAAATTGGGCCCAATATCAAAACTCTTAAGGGAATTTTCATGAAAATATCTAACTTTGAATCACACTAAGCAAAAAATGAATCTATTAATGGTAAGGAGTAAGGTATTAATCTATTTTATAAATATCCTTACTAATAATCGGTACCATGTGATTACAGATGGCTCCTAAACAAGAACAACAAGGAGGACCCTCTCAGGGTGCATCCAAACGGTCGAGCAGAGGCAGAGGCCAAGTGCCTCCCAAAGAACATGCAAAGTAGGAAGTACAATCATTCAGCATTCATCAAGAAACTCCTATTACTGCATAATTAGGGCATGCCGAAGGAGGAGATGACAGGGCACTTGAACAGGGACAAGATCTCACATTGTCTCTAGAATGTGTTCAAGCAATTCGTGAAAGGTACACATCAGCAGTTGTGATTGTGGAACTTAATTTTGGACCCTTCACTAAATGTTGTCCTAAGGCAGTCAGAGACCAACTTAAAGGATCTCCCCTGTAGCTTGTTCTCTCTAAGAGTGGTGATTGGTACCTAGGGGAGACGTACCAATTTTGGCACAATAAGGAAGAAGGTACCACCGTTGATATTGGTGATATTTCTATTGATTTCTCTACTAAGGCCATTTTGGAAGTGTTGAATCTTCCAAACACAGGGCCCAAGGTTCCTCACCTATCCACTCGCTTTGATTCAGATGCGCGTAAGATATGGTTAAAAATATTGTACGGTAAGGAGGATAAAGCATATGGAAAGCTCACACTTGAAGACAGGATCTACTTCAAAATTGGCACATATCACATTTTCCTAACAAAAGGATTGAACAGAATTTCCACCTATGCGACTAGAGGAAGTGCCATCTTGATGGGCAAGGTTAATGCCAACTTACCCCATCTATATATCATAGAAATTTTAAGGAAATTTAAAGAATGTAAGATAGGGAAGTTCACATTTCCTTTTCCCTGCCTAATTAGGAAGCTGTGCTGACATGCTGAAATTCTGGGGTACACTAATGACATCCCAAAAAAGGCTCAAAATGCCTCATTTCCTAAATTACTAAAGCCACCAACCCTAAGGAAAAATACTAGTGAGACACTAGAGCCCAAGCAAGAATAGATGGTGGGGCCCACTACACCTCAAACTACAAGGTCCAATCAACAACAGGAAGTAGGGTGTAGCACACAACCTACAGACCAATAAGACCAACCACCACCACCATCGTAGGATTATCGACAGTTGATAAGCCATCTGAGGGCCATCGTTGAATCGGTCAGTTGGGGAAGCCATGATGAGGCAAATATCTTCAGGGTCATTGATGATTATGTATGATCCATAACCTAGATTGATCACACATGGGGTGAGGTGTCCATCCAAACAGGAGGAGGGGAATCACACTAGTCACAAAAAATCTTTGAAAATGCTACATCTCTTCAAGTTCAATTAGAAACTGGTGAAGGCACCATAGTAGTGGTCATGCAGTACCAGGATGCAGTAGGAGTAGTATGAGTGGTCACAAACCACATCAAAGAATCGTTTAATGTCCATGTTGTGCCACTGGTAGCTTTTACAGGAGCACGCGATGCTCAAACCTTGGCCAGTCCCACAATGACTCCTACGGATCATGAGGATGTTCTAGATCGGTTGTTGTAGATAGGAAAAGTGATGATGTCCTTATTTTACATTCCTCAAGATGTCACATCAACATAATTAGACCTCATCTCTACAAAAGAAAATTTGGTCATGGTAGAGGTTAGGGCTGAACATGCAAAGAAGGAGTTAAAAGGACCCCAAGAAAAGCTTGTTACCCTACAAGCTACATGGTGGGATTCATCCCAATTCATCCCTGCATACTACCTAGAATCTTTTTAGATAGAGAAGCTAACTAAATTATTGGCAAAGACTAAAAAAGTGGCAAAGGAAAAAGAGAAAGCTAATTGGGATGCTTCCAAGGAACAAGCTCAAACGTATGCACATGCCAAAGCACTCAAGGCCTCATAAGAAGAAAATAAACACCTCACCACCAAAAATCTCTAGTTAACCACAGTACAAAAACAAAAGAATGTTCTCAAGGAAAATTTTCAGCAATTGTTAGAATAATTAATAAGGATCAACCAGGATATGAATCACTTGGCCAAAGAGAATAGAACCCTCTCAATGGAGGAGGTATGATCAATCTGCCAAAAGATGGCGATTGAAATAAGTGCATGGTAGAATGACACCAAGCGACATGAAAATCTCAAGGAGCATTTTAGAGATCAGGTGGGGATGTACAAATAGGTGATAGAAAAAGAAATTCATATGGCTAAAGCCCATATTAACACTCTCAATGCTCAGAACACTGATTAGTGGGCCATATTGGATACTTATGCCTTCGCCCACCAAGCGGAACTGAAAAGCTAGGACCTATTAATACAAGATCTCATAGAGTACATGGAGTTGGCAAACCTACGATATGCCAACTTAGCCATGTTGATAGCAAGATGCTTGAAAATAAAATTAGAGAAGTAGGTAGCAATCACCTATGCTAAATATAAAAAAAATTTGCTAAACATAAGAAGATATTGCAGAGATTAGAAGTAGCAAAGTGTAAATTAGCGGTGGCCAAGACCAGCTACCAAGGATAAAAGAATGTCATGGTGGATTTGGCTCAATGGCTCATGGACTACCAAGAATGCAAAGACAAAGCTAGAGCCTATGTAGAGGAACGACGATTTTTTACAGCTTGGTATGTTAAGGCCAATCAGATGTTCCCATAACTGCCATGCCCATAGGAGGTGCCAACTCAATCAAACATTGGAGCATCAACATGGATGGCACAGGATCCCCAAACTAAAGAAGAAAAGCTTCAGGCGATCTTTTAGAGACATCCATTTCCAAAGCCTGAAGCATAAGATTAGGGGAAGAGACCCATGGAGGAGCCACCACCACCAGGAACTACATGAGTTCCAACAAATTTTACCTTTTGTAATTTTTTGTCTATGTCCCAATTTTGTTTTGTTCAATCCCACACTGCAACATGAGTAATTCCTAGTTAGTCAATAATCTCATACCTATCCACTATGCAATCAATTGAACTCATTCTTATTTTGTTTAACTCAAGGATGAGTTGTTATTTAGTCGTGGGGGTATGATGAATCATGGTTTGTCAGGTCCCAATATCAGATCCTTGATATCGAGTATGCGATATCACAGCCTAGATAATAATATAAAATACACGATATTGTAATTCCTTTATAGGCCTATAAATAAAACATTCGGGCTCATAGGAAAGGAGTTTTTTGGTGAATTCTTAGGATAGAATCTTTTTGTCATTCTTTAGTTAGTTTTCATTCTCTCCCTAGTGCATGCCCGCAGTGTGATAATTGTAATTGTATGGAACCTTTATTCAAGTGTGACATACTTGGACATGCACATGATCAACAATAAAGATCGAGATTACTCCATCCTTGCAGCGTTCACTTAGCCTTTAATTACTTTAATTGTTAATTGTTATTTATTGTTTTCTTTGTTAATATTTCTTTATCATCATTTACTATTGTTGTTGTTAAATGCAAAATGAGTACGACTTAATCACAAACATTTAAGTGTAACTACTTGGTAACCCAGCAGCATATCTAGGAATTCTCAAGTAATATGCACTTGGTAATCCCAAAAGTAGTACATGAGGTCCAAGATGTGCATGGATGATTAGGAATGGATGCTTATCGCACTTAGGCTAGTTTAGAATTTTCTTCTTATTGCCTATTAGCTTAAGACAAGATTATTTTCCATCGTATCTAGGAGTAGCATTAGTTTAGGATCCCATCATTCACCTCACTCTGGACTAAACCATATGTGACAAAGTAAATACTAGTCCAGTGGGAAGACAACGAACTGTGATCAACATGTAACTATCTGGATACCACAACTAGTCCATCTGCGGAGTTCAACCAAATCATGTGCACATGCTTATATTCGTATGATTGAGTGTAGGGTTATATTACCACTCATTAGTGGATAAAATAGTGACCATATTTGAATATTTTTGACCAGTAATACCCTACCATCAAGATCTTAGTGGCCATGTGTCTCCCTACATAGTGGTTGCCACAAGGACCCTCATGAGTGTCTTAGAGAACACGCAAGTAAGCAACATCAAAAACATACCAATGAACTAAGCCATCGATGCACACCTTGTAAAGGTATCTATTAATCTCCATGAAGCGTTTAGCCTAATAAAGAAACTATTATTTCTTTTAGAAGTCCAAGTCTTATGACATGCCCTAGTGAGAAGATAAGTGAGAATGCCATCATACCATTTTGGTTCAATGGACACTTGTTCATTTACTACTCCAAAAAAGAGGATTTCATCAAAAAATTAATTAGAGAATGGACTCTCATACTCTTTGTTGTCCCATTGTAATAGAGATAAGTGATCAATGACCACATTCTTAGTTTCCTTTCAATCTACCATTATAAGATCGAACTCCTACAAGATCACCAACCACTATATAACACGAGGGCTCACCGTTGGTTTATTCATTAGGAAGTGAGTGGCACTGTGGTTAATGTGTACAAATAATTTATATCCAAGCACATAGTTCCTGAACTTCTCTAAAGCATACACCATGGCCATTAGCTCTTTCTTCATTGTGATGTAACTGAGTTGTACATCCACAATGCTTAGGCTTGCATAGTGGATGTAATATGGACATTTTCAATTATCTAACTATGTAAGCATAGCTCCCAAGGCATAGTTTGATGCATCTTTCATAATGTAAAATGGTCACGACCAATTAGATGCTCATAAAATTAGAGTCTCTACAAGCTTCTCCTTAAGTTGCTAGAATGTCTTTTCACATTCCTTAGTCCATATGAATGGAGCATCTTTCTTTGTCAGCTTGACTAATAGTTTCATGATCTTAGAGAAATTCTCTATGAATTGCTAGTAGTAGCTAGTGTATCCAAGGAATGATCAGACATTTTTAACAATTTTTAATTAGCGGGTTATTCCATAGATGACCCTAATCTTTTCAAGGTTTACATTAGTCCCTACTTATGAGATTTTGTGCCCCAACACAATACCTTCTTGGGCCATGAGATGGCTCTTTTGCTAATTAAGATGAAGATTGGTCTCCATGCACCTTTTAAGCACTTGATCAATGTGATCTAGGACTTGCTCAAATGTATCACCATAGGTTGAAAATTCATCCATGAAAAATTCCACCCTGCTACCAATCTACCACTAAAAAATGCTCAGGATAAGGCATTGGAAAGTTGCAAGAGTATTGCATAAACCAAACAGTATCTTCCAATATGAAAAACTCCCCCAAGGGACTTGTGAACATAGTTTTGGCCTAATCCTCTAGTGTGATCTAAATCTAGTTATAGTCACTATAACCATCTAGAAAGCTATAATACCAATGCCTAGAGATAGTGTCTGACGCCTCGTCCACAAATGGCAATGGAAAATGATCTTTGAACATTACCATGTTCAAAGACCTAAAATGAATACACATCCTCCACTTTCCACTTTTCTTTGGCATAATTACAAGTGAGTTAATGCACTTTCTATCCACAATTGGATAAATGAACCCTGCCTTGAGGAGTTGTTCAATTTCCTCTTTGAAGATTTGCTTCAATTTGGGGTGCAACCACCGCTATAGTTGCCTCTTTGGCTTAATGGAAGGATTACTATAGATGCAATGCTAGCATATCCTAGGATCAATCCCAATGAGTTTAGGATATAACCAAGAAAATACTATTGGCCATTTGTTAACCACATTAAAAAGCTTCTCTTTTTATTTAGGATCAAGGTTGGCATTGATTATCACTAGCTTCTCATTTTTCAGAAATGCATACTCCATGCCAATAGGTAAAGTCTTTAACTCTATGGGCTCTTGTTTAAAAATGTCAAGGATTTCCAACAATCCCCAATTGGTATCATTACTTTCATCATCAAAGAATTGGTAATGAACTTGCTCCAGTTCATTTATGCCTTCAACATAGGCATAACTTAGGCTCTCAGTAGGTTCCATGCAAAGTGTGTTGCTTTCAAAATCAACTATTAGTGACTAATTGTCCTCCTATTTTTTGAATTTTTTGTATAGGTACTTTTGGATTTCATGTTCATCTACACATTGTCTACATGCTTTGATTGATGTGCTTTGGATAAACCAAGGCTTCTGCATGTAGTGGCACTCAATATCGTTGTACATAATGCATGGAACTCTCTTTTTCTTGATCTTTCCAAATGCATTTTTCTTGAAAATATCCAGAGAAAGATGTTTGATGTCCATTCATACATCAATAGTTCTCAACCGAGCCCTTCCCATAATGATTGGAAACTACCCCTTGCAATTATCAACTTTGATCACCAGGAAATCGGTAGGATACGACCACTCATAGATAATGGTTATAATGTCCTTCACTAATCCCAAGGAAATAGTGATGGACTAATATATAAATTCTAAATGTATATTGCTCTTCTTAACATAAGGTAAGTTCTATGCATTGTAAATTTCATGGAAAATCATATTAACACCAAAACCTAAATCAGCAAGAGCCTTGCATGACTCATTTCTTACAATTTGTAATTAGATGAGATGACTTCTAGGATCAGCTATTTTTGTGGGAAGCTTTCCAGCCTTGATCCAATCAAATACAATATGGGTTAATATAATTATGCAGATCTTGGTAGGTGTTTGGTTTTAAGGGCTCTCAAATGGAATGGATGCAATGGATGAGAGAGACACAAGGTGATCAACCACATAAGTCTGTGAGGGATTTGTAGGGCTATTGATTCAGAAGAATGGTCTTTTATGGAATTTGGATTTCAAACCACTCAGCTCTAGAACCGATTGTAAGTTAATGGCCCTAGTAGCATTACATTGTTGCAGCTATCTAGGAATTTCACCCTGCATGAATGAAGTAGGCAATAATTAGGTTGAGGATGGAGAAACATGTATTGAAAAATAAGGAGGGTGATAAGGATATGGGGATTCCCCTCTGGGAGATGGAGAATGACTTCTATAGTACTTTGAAGGGTAGTGGTGATGCTAAAAAGAAGCACAACTAAAAGAGTCACACAAAGACATGGGTTGCTAAACATGCTACCCATATGGATCTAGCTACCCATAAGGGTACTGCTACCTTGGTGATGGCATCCCCCATGATTACGAGTACTTCCATTAATGGTACTACTTGTACAATTGTGGCAGAGCTCCACTTGAATCGTAAGCTTGTTGTTGCTAGTGGAACTTCCTTGGATTGCCTTAAGGATAAGGGACCCTTCTAGGTGCTTGCCTTGATGCCAATTTAGGATTTAGAGCATATACCCTAGATTCTTGTAAGTGTGACACAATAGGGAAATATTCCTTAGGATGTTCATATTGGCAAACATCACACCCACCATCATCATCTGATTCTAACTTCATAAACTCTTCTATTGCAGTAGCTTTGCCCTTATCCATTTGGTAGGCACGTTCAGCTTCCTTCCTTTTCCTACAGTCATGATCACTACCTTACTCTTTGGATTCTTCTATAATTTTCAGAGATATTTGAAATTTTTCATCCAAAGATTCTCACATTTTGTTAACTTTAACCAAAATTTCAACCACAAATTTTTGAATTCGCAAGGTTTTTCACTGCACCACTTCATCAAATGGTGCCTCCCCCTCACTTTCACAAAATTGAACCTCCCTTTTCCTAATAGAAGGATCCCAATTATACTCCTTAGTACTTTCCCATTACCTCAACTCACCTTCTTCTTTTTTAAACCTACTAAATCAACCTTTAAATTTGATGGGTTGTTAGTTTTGATAGTCTCCCTGAGGCATAGACCTCAAGAGTTCTCCTCATTTCTAATTGAGGCCCATATATGATATGGTGAATCTCCTCCTATTAAGAATAACCATGGCTAGGAAATCTATGCAAAAGGTAATAATACCTACCCATGACTACGTCCAAGGGTTCATATGTTCCTTAGCACTAACCATGGATTTACTTTCTTAACTTGGACACTCTGGAGTACATCTAATATTTGTCATTGAATAGCTTAAGTATTGTACTCCACCTACAAATTGATTCCAACTCCAAGGAGTAGTACCAACTTTCTTCTTCTTTTATAACTATTCTGGGAAATAGCTAAAGTTTCTACCACTCATTTTCTATGTTCTACAAGGCATAGACATCATGAAAGGCTTGAAGATGGGTCTATGGATATGAGTTATATCCCCCTCAAATATAAAGATATTGTTGATATCCAACCTCTTGATTTTGCTATTTTGCACATGCCTGGTTGGAATTCTAACTACCTCTACAATGTTCAACATGCTTTGAGTTTTAAGCAAAGGTTCATCATCATCATAATTTTGATTATTCCTATGATGTCCCCTGCTACCCCTTCGTTCATGGTGAGGCCTACAATCATTATCTTGTCATTCATCTCCATCATGGTTTTGTCCTCTATGACATCAATTAGAACCAGAACAGGAAGAAGAAGATGAAAATGAAGAGGAAATAGAGTGAGGAGGACTACCACCACCATGGTGTCTACCACCTTTTCTCCACTTTTCTCGACCATGATCATCAGGTTTACCATCATCACGATGCTTGCTTGACACCCTGCCTTGACTCCCACTTTTGCTTGAACCTAGATTTTTAATAGTAAAGCATAAGTATGGGTTCAAGTCCCATTCACCAAAGTCAAGGGGTGGAGAATCTTCATGTTGATAATCCCCAGAGGAAGGATCCTCTTTGTCATTTTGGTTTAGCAAGAACAAGGGTTTAGTTTTCCCCTTCATAGCTTCATGGTGCTTCTCCTAGTGCTAATCTCATTTGCATTGTGTTTCTATGGGACAGTAGTCCCAATAGTCATGCTCTTACACAACATATTCATCATGGAGATCCTAGATTCCCAACCTCTTAAGAGTTTGGAGTAGCATTCTAGGAACAAATCGGTTGAGAGGCAACACAACATTACACTCCACATCTCTCCATCGTAGTTGTTCATCCTAATGTAGAATGAAGGTGAAATTAGGTACAAACTCATCTGGATGAGTGTACACCACTTTGAATTCTTGGGACACTATCAATTTTGATTCATCATGCCTATCAGAAGAAGCCATTTTGGATTAAAGAAAATTTAGTGCGCTTAAATTATAATTATAATTATTATTTTTATGAAGCATTGTGACCTTAGGGCTTGTTCCAATGATCTTAAATAATATTCACTAAGTCTTAGAATGTGCACGTATCAAACTACAAGTCCTCGACTATGGTACCAATGATGAGGGATGAGTAAACCCTACATCCAACCATACGAATCACTAAGCATTCACGTGTGATTCTATCGAATTCCATAGACATATAGCCTTCTAACTACACTAGTCTCAAGGAAGTTAAACTAACCATTGTAATCATTATCTTCCCAATTACACTTGTGAAATGCAAACGTATGGTTACGTGCAACTGAGGCATATGATTTTTACCATTTTTGCATTTTATGTTTTAAGTCATCAAAGAATAATGAATAATGAATAAAATAATTAAATTGCTAATTTAATCTGACCAACTACACCTGACTGATCCTAACATAAGCATCCATTCCCACTTTCCATACACATCCTGAACATGTTTAATGCTACTGGGTTACCAAACATTAAGCATTACTAGGATTACCAAGTGTCAAGCATATGCTCAAAGTGGTCCTACTTATTTGCTTATTAATAGCTATTTAATTTAGCTTAATTGATTATTTAATTACTTTAAGTATTAAATGAAATTTCATAAAACATTAAATACATAAATAAACAATTAATCTATTTCAAAGTACTACAAGGCTAATCAAAAAGCATATCTTTATTGTTGCACACATTGGCATGCTTAGGTACAACAATGCTTGAATAAAGACCTATATACTCTTTAACCCATTTTGTGAGCATTAGAAAAATATTCTAACTTTCAAGCAAGAAAACTACAAGAGCTCCTCTACAACTATGACCAAATATGTCATAAACACAGCAAGTAAGTATGTATATATAGGCAAAAATAAACACTGCATTCACAAGGTCATGTCAATGCATCGAATCCCACATCGACGCAGCCATGTCAACGGGGTTGCATCGATGGGGCTATGTCAACGAGGCCTCATCGACATAATCTAAGAAAACATGATACATCAATCATGAGAATCAAAAATCTTCAAAACCAAATTTTGATTCTAAAATAGTTCATTACCACATTAACCTTAGTGAAAGGAAAGCTTATCACAAAGGATATAAGTTATCTCCAATAGCTCTCTCAAAGATAAAACCATTTAGAACCATATTTTGGTTTTATTAAACTATAACAAAATAGAGAGCTATGCCACATCAACAAAGAAAAGGGAGCTTTATAAGCTTTAAAGGAGAAACGAGCTAATTATTATTATCTATAGCCTAAGCTATTTAGTTGGAGCTATAAAAAATTAAAGGTAAATATTCATAAGATAAAAAGCTCATTGCATCCAAAAGAACCATGAAACAAGGATTTAGAATACAACAAAGGTTAGATGTGGAGGGCCATTATTTGAAAGAATTAAAATGTTATATTATTACAATGGTTAGCTAAGCCCATTAACGAAATTATAGGAGTGGTTTGTCAAAGAAAATAGAATCATTATCTCTAGTACAAGAAGAGCATATTATTTCTATAGGAAGTAAAGGGATCTTTAGTGCTAAAAATGATGAATTTATTTCATTTTTATCAAGCTTTGATGCTTGTCTTATCTCAATGCCAAAAGAAGCAATAGAGGCTAGAATGTAACAAATATAGCTTCACATTCTTGTCCAATCCTTCCGAATGGATCTTCAATAATTATAGCTTCTTCCCTTTGATGCTTCTCCATAAAATCGATAATGGCTTCAAAAACAACTCTAAAATGACTATGGAAAGTGCTAGCTATAAAATGAAGTTGATGAAAAAGATATGAATGCAAATGAAGAAGAAAATGATGATGGTATCTCAACATCTAAACAAGTTGATGAAATTGAAAAAGAGTAGCTAGTTTCAACCAATGAGTCAAAAATAGAGCAAGTAGCTACACCCAATGGTGATTCTAAGAAGAAGAATGCAAAGGTTCATATCCATGATAAATATCCTTATGATATCTCTTAGACAAAGGATAAGGAGGAGAAAAGCTAAAACAATTGAACATGGATTATTAGTATGTTATCTTACCTTCTTCATTCCTCTAATAGTAAAAGAAGCTCTTGGGAATGAATAATTAGAGAAAGGTCATGGATGAAGCAATTAAACAAATTGAAAAGAATGATACTTGAAAGCTTGTTCCATGATTAAAATGAGCTAATGTTATTGGAACGAAGTGAATCTTTGCAAATAAGTTGAATAAACATGATGAAGTGATTCAAAACAAAGCAAACTTAGTAGCTAAAGACTTCCTCAAATTAAGGGACTAGACTTTCAGGACACTTTTTCTTTCATTGTAAGACTAGAATTCATTAGAGTGATTTTAGATTTTGCAACTTATCAAGGATTTAAGTTTATGAAATGGATATGAAAGAAACTTTTCTAAATAGGGAAATAAAAGAGACAGTGTATATTGAACAACTAGAAGGATATATTGACATTAAAAATTCAAATCATGTGTACTAGCTACACAAAGCTTTATATGACTTGAAACAAGCACCTAGGATATGGTATGCTAAGCTTGATTTATACTAAGCTATAAATGGGTATTTGAAAGATCCATTGGACAATAATCTTTATATTTAAAAGGATAATATAAGATTTTTATTACTTAGATCTATGTTGATAACATAATGTTTGGAGGAACAAGCTTAATTTTAGATAAATAATTCATTGAAGCTATGAAATCAAAATTTGAGATGTTTATAATAGGAGAGCTATCTCACTTTCTGGGCCTACATATTCAATAAAATATCTTATGTATATCAAACAAGTTACACAATAGATTCTAGGCCTACATTTGAGATTGTTAAGTATTTTGGTATGATAGAAGCTAGAACTTGTGTAACTTCTCTTAACAAAAATACACACTTATGCAAGGATAAAGATGGGTTAAAGATTAATGATGTACTATACAGATCCATAGTGGGAAGCTTGCTTTATGCTATCACTAATAGATAAGATATAGCTTTAGTAGTAGGCTTGATTTCAAGATTTTAGTTTAAATTGAAAGAATTATACTTAGTGGTAGCTAACCAAATTTTACAGTATCTAAAATGCAAAGCTAGTCACAGACTATGATAACTTATGAGAACATTACCTAGCCTTTGTGTAATCCTTAATGTATCTTGGATCTGTTTGTGTGTGTCTTCTTGTTTTGATCTTTTAATGATGATTCTATCATGTTTTTCCATGTTTGGGGGTGTTTTGGACTTATTTTGATAAGTCTAGAAGGTTTCGGGGCTATGTGAATTTGTTTGGAGCTGTCTAGAGGTTCCAAGCCTCAAAACAAGAATCTTTGTATTTTTCCCTTGCAAGTGAGATGTTGCAACTATTTTTAACACATCCCACATGATTTTAGAACATCCTAGCAACTAACAACCACTTTCAAATGATGCCCCACATGATTTCAAGACATCCCAACTATTCAAAGCCACATTTAGCCAAGATGCTCCATTCTTCTCCAAGACGTCCCATGTAGATTTTAATAGCCATCAAATTGAATGGAAATTCCTAAGGCTAATTAAGCTAATCATAGGAAGAAGGTTAGTATCAAGAAGAATAAAGTGAGAGAAGAAAGATCTGAGAAGTCTCTTGAGAGTTTGTGCAAGAAGAGTTTGAGTGAGAGGTAAGGAAGAGCACTTGAGAGAAGTTGAGAGAATCTCTTATAAGTATCTTGTCTTGAGCTTTAGCACCATTGTGAGCAATTAAGGATTTAGAGGGGACATGTGTGGCCTCTAAGATCCTTAGAAGAGGTGTGAGTTAAGATTGACTCCTTATCTTTGATGTAATTCTTTATATTTTGAGATTTCTCTTATAAAAAGAGGAATTTTTTCCAATTCATTATCTTTTCTTACTTCTAAGTTAAAGTTTGCTTAGGAAGCTTATAGAATGGATCCTTTTGGAGTATATTGAGATAGGCTTCACATCAATACCCAAAAATCATGACTTTCAAATTACAAGCATTTAGAGAGGTAGATTAGGTTGGAAATAAAGATGCTTAAAAATCCACCAATAAAAATTATCATTTTCTTAGTAATAGACTAGTATCATGGTTGAGCAAGAAGCAAAACTATGTAGTCTTATCTTTATCTGAAGCTAAATATGTTGCATCCTCACACTATTGTAAAAAAATTCTCTAGATGAGGGAAGTATTAAAGCTCTTTGGTATAACATTCACTAACCTTATAATTATTCATTGTAATAATGATGCAGGTAATTCTATTTCTAATAATCTAGATTTTCATGATAAAACTAAACATATTGAAATCAAATATCATTTTCTTTGAGATCAATTTGGGTTGCAAATAGTAAAATTATTGTATATTTCATCCACAGAATAGAGAATAAACATTTTTGCAAAGGATTTAAATTAAGAAAGATTTATATATTGAAGAACATTGGTGGATGTGACTACATTATCCAAATAGGATTAATTCCTCTTCTTTCTCTTAGTTTAGGAATTTGTTATAAGCTAGTTGGTTTTATTGTATGAGGGAGTATATATGTTTTTCTTTAACTTTGGCTATTATCTTATGATTATCTCTATATTTTCCTATTGCTTGTTAACTATGTGCTTAAGCTATATTTTTTGTCTGTGTGTTTTGAACTTGATTTGATTGATGATAGGAGGAGCTATCTTTCATCTTTTCTGAAAAAAAGGAAAAGTATACACTAATTTTTTATTTTTTATTTGGATTAGTTTTGTCAAAAAATTATTTCCTCATATGTATGTATGTTGATGCATTTTCTTTTAAGTGGTTATGATGGTGATCTCTCAAATTGCTCTATTTTCGTTCCTTTGGTGTTAACTAGCTCTAATTATTTGATTGAGTTATGAACTTAATTATTATAAGCTGGGTTGTAATACTGGTGTGCTCATCTTTATTCTAACTTACGTGATGCTATAAGATTGTAATGTTTCTAATGGTCTATATGATTCTTGTGCTTAGCTAGATTGCTTGACTAGATGTTTAGTTGTTAGGAGCTTGCTAATATAAGCCTAATAAGTCCTTCAATTATAATTTTTATGTATGAGATTAGATGATGTTATTTGGTTGTGTGGTGATTTCATGCATGTAGCTATTTGTATTGTATTTTTAAGCTATATTTGTGTGCCTTGGCTCTAAGTGATCTTATCTCTATTTTCTTCTATTCTAGCTAATGTAAGCTCTTCCAATCTCAAAAAGGGAAAGATTACTAGGTGTTTTAAGGTTAGTAGAGGCTTTGATGTAGAAAATAAAAATTGTAGAGGAGCTCATTTTCATCAAAAGGCTATGGTAAGTGAAACACCGTTAAAAATCACGAGTCGGCCTCAGGCAAAGATTAGCAATTCAGGCAAGGGCGCATCTCAGCATTCCAGAGGGGGGAATAAGACAGAGCAATGCTAAGAGGCGCATAGCATCAAGTCCGCAACTTCCTGGGTAGATTCCTAATCTTTCTATGCTTTTGTTGTTTACGCTATATCACGCGATATAACGTAATGACGCTCAGCGTGATGGTGTTTCGACATAGTTCGGCATCAGAAGGATAGTTGCTTCAGCATAGGGAGAAGCTTAAGCAGCGTGATATGCGATTTCTTGTGTATTTTCCTAAGTCTTTTGTTCAAGGACAAGTTTACGCTCTATCACGCACGGCAACGTAATGAGCGTAATAAACTCCAAAATAGTCGAAGGCAGAGTCCAGAGAAGCACAACAGTTCGACACTTTTTCTCGTGGCGCATGAATAACTTGTCTTTACGCTCGTTACGCGGCGGTGCGTATCATTGCGTATTTCATCACTAAGGCCAGACATTATTTATGCTTCGTTACTCGCAGTTGCGTAGTGAGCGTAAATTAGTCATTATCTACGCTTTGTTACGTGCAGCTACGTAGTGAGTGTAAGATAATTTTGAGCATGTTGTTTTTATACCGGATTACGCTCATACACGCAACACAATGCGAATGAGTGTAATACAGCCTGAAAGCGATTGAAGCACGTTCAACATATACATGTTCTTCACACGCACAACACGCAAACGAGCATGTTGTGCGTAGTCACAGTCTGACTTAAAATGGTCATGCCAACGGAACCCGAAATATCCGGGACCCACGTCATCAGGGTTGCGCCTTTTCCATGAAGCGTCGCGGCCTATAAATACCTCAGTTGACAAAGATACAAAGGTTGGCAAATCAGAGAAGCAGAGGCATTTTTCTGAGCACCAAAGCATTTATCACTTTGAGAGGCAGAAAATAAAAAGGGCAAGAGCATTTTCTGAGCAAGGAAGCACTTATCACCTTGAGCAGAGAAACGAAGAGCAACCTTTTGACAACTGCCGACAGCATCATCCTTCAGCGAGAACAGGGCACAGTGCGCTTGAGCCTTAGCAACAAGAGAGAGCATTCCATTAGCGATCGCTGCCCTGTGCAGAATTTGCTCGAAGCAAAGAAGCAGAACACGGATTGTGAGATTGTCTCGCCTAGTTTGCAGACTCTACCGGTCAGAAACAATTGATCGGCAGACCTCAGAGCTTGACCATCCTTGCATCCCAGCTTTGGCCTACGAGGTAGACCGGACTTCTGTCTAGACAGTTTCCTTGTTGTTTTGTGCTCATTTTTACATCAAGTTATCGGGGGTCTCTCCCATTGTAACGTAACATACATTCTTTCAAAAATCGAAACATAGATCTTTGAAAATCACGCGTTTCTCTCTTGATTAACGTCTCTTTGGCGTGTTTGACGTTATCAGCGTAGCGATCCATCCACGTCGTTTTCCTCCCGTTTCACGATCCCTCGAATCAAATCGCAGCATTCAAGGATTCGTAATCTTCATTGCTTTACTGACCCGTAAGTCCCTGTCTGATCGACAAGATCGTTCAGGGTGCCACGGATTCGCTTTTTCCAGCATAGCCCTCATGCGGGTCCATGGTTAAAACTGTATACACGGAATCTCGGTCGGTATTTCCAGCTGCCGACGTTTTCTGTTGCTACAGTTTTCTGGCGCTAGAAGGAGGGCCTTCAGGCTTTGATCCGGATATTTCGGGTAGCCCTGGTAGTGATCCATACCCTAAAACCATAGACGTAATACCTCTAAGGAAGTCTACAGTTAATCGCGTGGTATAGATCGGTCGCAAGGACGGTTTCTTTGAAATCCTACAGGGTAGAAAGCCTTTTTGTGCTTTTTGTTGCCAGCCATTTTCTTTTAGATCCGATTACCAGTCACCGTTGACTCCATCGATCAATGGATTCCTTTTACTCAAACACAACCGCCATGGTCACCACCGATCTGGGTGTCGCACCTATCAATCCTACAACAGTCACAGGACCAGCTCCTGGTGCAACGGGACCTCAGGGACCATTGCGCCATTCATTAAGGCTTCAAGGAAAAGAGCCTATCTTCATGGTTATAACCCCTGAGGAATACAACTTCATATGCATTAAGATCCAGGCGAGGCTGGCTCTCAGTGGAGCCGAGCTCGAAGCAAAGCGAAACTTTGAGGTGCCCCATCGAGGGGGCTATGATTTTAAGCCAACAGCCTATGACATAATCCCCTTGACCGAACACCAATACGAACTTATCGCACAGTTGGTCATGGCCAAAGGCCAGACTTCATAAGCTGTGGTGGAGCCCTAGCATGGGGAAGAGGAAGAGGACGAATTCGCGGCTCTGTCGGAACATTCGTTCCATACTCTGACGTCCCACACGTACGTGAATCCGTTGTTCCCTTTCAACAGAGAGGCAGCCTCTCTGGACTCAGCCATGACCGCGTAGACGCAAATCCCTATCCTTCCGCAGGCCAACGCACAGCCGTCTGGGTTGCAATCACAACTACCGCACCATAACGCGGGGGTGGTTCCGTCACAACAGGTAATTAGTATCCCAGCGGTGATCCCGGCCACCGCCGCGCCCCATTTCATCCCGTAGATACAACCCCATAACGTATCTGTAACGCGCCTGGCTCAGACCATGCCGCTTCCACATCCACAAACTCAACAGATGCCCACAACCGCTCAGCCACAAACATACGTCCAACAGCCTGCCGCAGGTCAGTGGGCCAACCCGACCACGCAACATACTCAGTCTGCGGTGTATGGCGTGCAGCCCCCGTTTGCACCTGCAGCGCAAGTTCCACAGAGGATCCCGCAGCATACCTTTCCCTATCTTGTGCAGCAGGCGACTGCCAACCCCTCTGCGCAAGCCAGCGGGTGGTGGTCTT
>MNCI01005813.1:12108-39248 GCA_015680685.1 Gnetum montanum
AATCTATCTCTGGAGGGGAAAAACTGCTAGAGTTTCACTACGGTTTAAGCCTAGGATGGGAAACAAGGGAGAGCTGCCTCTTATTTATAGATATGACAGCGCACCGCGATATCGTAAGGGATGCGATATCACGGCCGTCGCGATATCACATCCTTATTTTGCATACTAGAAAAATTGATTATGTAAAAATTTATCTATTATAATCTTCCAACATCATGTTATTCTCATCTTTTATTACGGAAGCACCTAGGAGAGAATTGAGCCTACAACATCAATATATCATTTACCTCACTTGGAGTTAAAAGCATACACTTGTGATGAGCTGTTCAAGGTACCCTAACTTCCAACCATACAAATCACAAAGCGTTCATGCACGATCTAGTTGAATTCTGCAGACTCTATAGCTTCCAATGCATTAGCCTTTTAGGAAGTGAACCTTGCCCTAATGATCGTTCATTGTCTTCCTAATTACACTTGTGATGCACATGATATGGTTAAGTGTAATAGAGGTATATAATTTTTATTGTTTGCATTTTATGGTCTTTGGTGCTTAAGGTAGAGGGATGAAGTAATTTAATAACTAATTTAATCAACTAACTAACTAATCTCTAACTAGTCCTAGCATAAGCATCTGGTTCCACTTTTCGTACACATCATGAACCCACATATCCACTGTTGGGTTACCAAGTGCTACGCTATTGGGTGCACCAAGCAATAATGCTGATGAGATTACCAAGCGAATACATGTTTATGCTCGAAGTAGTCATACTTATGTGTTTAAACTATTTAGCTTAATTAATTGACTAATCGCTCGAAGTCTAATCTAGCTTAATTAATGACATAATTAATGAAAATAATAAATGCATAAATAAATCATTAATCTATTCTAAGTGCTCCAAGGTTTATCAAGAAGCTCATTTTTATTGTCGTACACACTAGTGTGGTTCTTGTACAACAATGTTTCAATAAAGATCCATATAATTTTTGACTCATACTACGGGCACTTAGAGAAATATTCTAACTTTCAAATGGACAAATTGTAAGAAGTTTGCTACTACTATAACTTCTAATACTCATAAACACAGTTGGGAGCTCGTATTTATAGTTTTTTTGCTACAATACTACGTTGACAGGGCCCCATAGATGTAGCAAACACTACATTGATGTGGCCTTGTCGATAGGGCAACACCACGTAAACGGGGCCTTGTCAACGAGGCCACGTCAACAGGGCCCATGAATGTGACACTTTGATGCTCATCAACTTGTATTTCACTACCTTGAATTGGGAAGACAACGATCATGAACCGATTATCAGCCATTAGCGTACTCATATTGTCCATCCACGGATTACGATTTGGTCACACGTGAATGCTCATGACTTGTGTGGTAGAGTGTTGGAATACCCAATAGCTCATCATTTTGGGAAGACATTTGCTAGACGTGGATCTTGTTGCCAAAGTTGCAAAAGTTCAAGAGGGCCTTCATGTTTAAGAATTTAGTCATAGGATTGAAATACATAATGAAAATGAGAGACATCTTATTGGTTCTATCAATGCTTCATTAGACATCTTAGAGAAGAGTTACTACATGTGAAACAAAAACTTCCATAGTACCATTCAATCAACTAGTTGTTCTTTGTCATGACTTGGGAGTATATAGTTTAGTTCAAAAGAGTTTGAACACCAATGAACTATCATTTCAACAAAGCGAGCACTAGATTGGCTAACAAAAGCAATGGAAGAAACAATAGTAATGACAAAATTATCACTGCTACTCTCGGATTTAAAAATCAAACAAACTTGTAAGTGTCTAACAAAAAGATTTTAGTTGAGCATAAAGCCTAGACCTTGAAAGGTTTTAAACTCCATCTTCAATCAATAGTTGCAAAGAGACAGAATCTTTTATGGGTTAAAAATTTTATGCAAGTCATGTGCATTAGCTAAAGAGAGTTGGCAAAGACCGAACAAAATGGAGAAAAAGCAAAGAGACTGCAAAACATAGAAGATGTATAGTCTAATTAGAACTTTATAACTTAGCATTGCCCACTAGAGTTGAACCCATGACTTGCTGTTTTTAAATTAAGAGTCTTACCATAGAATGATCATCACGTATAGGCTTAATGCTCATCTTGCCAAGGTGGGGTCCTAGGAGGGAATGAGTGAAGCCTAACAGATTTTGAGTGGTTGTGCTTAGGCTTAAACGCAAATCTTAAAACTTGAGAAACAAGCACCTTACCATCACTCGAAATCGTGGTCTCTTAGTTGCTAAAGTTATTTTTCATCACTAGAAACCATGATTTGAAATTACACTTTTTTGGCAATGCATTTCACTTTGATGATTTTTTAAAACCAACCCCATTTTACGCCATTTTGCTAAGAGAAAGCTAGGAGAATGATGAATTAAAAAAATTCTTTGATGTATCAAAGCAATTTGTTAATTTCGTGCCTATTTTTCATTTTTGAATATTTTCCCCAAAAAATACGTGTAAAAATTTGTCTATTATCTAAAAAAATCTTGCAAAATTACTCCAACTTATCATGGATAATGTATATTAATTTCAATATATGTTCTGTGCATATATTTATATACCAATTTTAAAGGAGTAAAAAACAATAAACTACAATAAGAAAAGACAAACTAAATAGAGATATTACTGTATTGTTAATTAATCTTATGTTATTTTAATACCATGATTAGAACTGTTCGTGGGTGCTATGACGCCTACCATTGTTAGACCTATTATTGCTATAGGGCGGTGCATCACATTGGTTTCAAGTACTGAACAGCCATGCTTAAGCTTATCTAGTTTCATATATATTTACCTAAATTTAGTAAACTGTTAACTAATTCCTTCAAGTTTTCTATGATTTGCACGTTTTAAGGGGAAATTTGTCAAATAGTTGGCTCAATTTCCTTATGACTTACAACGAGCATATCATAGGAGGATAAATGCCGGACAGGCACCCTTGCCGTTAAAATTCACACCACCATGTACCAAAGGTCAGGCATAAAGGAATCTCTGTTATTTCACATTTAAGTCTCACTGATCTAAATCTCGAGTTTACGAACAAATATATTTGGATTCTGCTTTGCATACAGCAGATTCAATCTTAAAAGTTTGGTTCAATTGACCTTCGCGTATGTAATCGATGCCTTGCAATACCATGATGACTTGCAAATCATATCTACTTCGCAGCAGGAACCAGTTGACTGTCAAAATGATATTTGTTGCTCGCAGGGAGATGCCAGAAACATAAAAATTTTGTGTTTTAACCCAATCCAAACAATTTAAAATCTTTTTAGCGCCCCGAAGCGAAGTCATTTTCACAAACTATACTGCGTAAGAGTAAATGGATAAAATTTGTGTGTTTTTGAGCGTTGGCCTGAACAAGTGAAGCTCTTTGCTTAGCCATTACACTGTGGAATGGCTTTGGTAGCCATTCGGCCGCCCAGCATTCTGGGTTCCTGTGTCCAAAAACGCAGGCCTCTCAACTGTTACAGATACGGGCTATCAAATTCCATTCTACCCAGAAAATGCCCATGTTATCACAGACGCAAACCATTCGTTGTCTTGTTTTCCTCTAACGTGGCTGAAACGCAGGAGAAGAAAAATCTCTACCCATGGGAAATTGAGGAAGAAGAGCTTCAACCAGAAGCAGCAGAGAAATCATCCCCGAAGAACCCACAACAGAAATTCAGGCTCACGGATACCAGAAACACTGCTCGGCCAAAACCTAATCTGCCCACGGCTCCATGGATGCGGACCTGGAACAAGCAGCAACCCACCAAAGAAGTGAGAAAAACCATTCTTTCTTCTTCCTGCGGTGGATTACAGTCTTTGGGACTCCGGCAGCGGAGAAGAAAAAGAAGGCATTTCATTGGCCAAGAAATTCGAGAATGTTTCAGAGGCTCAGAGTTTGCAGCAGGAGGAGGCTCCGAGAAAGAAGGAAGTGATGCAGAGAATTATGGATAAACTCAGAAATGCTGGCCTTCTTGATGATAATCCCCAGGAAGAATCTGAGCCCCAACCTGATCCTGGTTCTGTGGAGGCAATTTTGAAGCCTGAGCCTGGATTTTTGCCCAATAGCAGAGGTGGGTTGGAGGCTGAGTCAAGCTGGAGTGCCCCTTTCAGAATAAATGATAGGGCTTTTCCATGGAAGGCCAAAAGCGGAGTTGTTTATGGGATGGACGAAGAACAGCCTAAACTAATGCTTAAGGAGCCTACTTTGGCAGAGCAGCATATTCCTGCGCCTGAGCTGAAGAGGTTGCAGAGATTGGGAATGAAAGAGCCCCACAATCAATAAGCTGTTTTTGGATAGAGTGCATGACAAGTGGAAGAGGTCCGAGATTGTGAAGATTAAGTGCGAGGGTAGCCCTGCACAATATATGAAGAGAACCCATCAGCTTCTGGAGGTTAGTGATGTTGGATCTGTAATTTTTGTGATTATTGATCATGTGTGAAGTTTGTTTGAATGGAGGCCTTGTCCTTGCAGAAGTTGGTTGGGATCCTCCCAGCTTAGAAATGTTGGTCTTTTTATCTTTTTTTTTTGGTTTTGGGGGGAGGGGGGTTGTGAGATTGTTTGAAATGATAAGTCAGTTGCTCTTTCAGGATATCTAAAACCCTATGGATATATTGAACCAGTTTAATTTTAACAATTTTGTCATAATGCTGGTACATTTCGGTGGCCTCTATTGGCATTGGACGTATGATTGATTTTTTCGATTGCAAACCACACACCCTAATCAATAAGGAGAATCATAATTTCTTATTGACACTTCATTGACCCTAGAATACTGGAATTTATTAAAGTGACATAAGTATGTAAAATGCCATATATGGTTTGGAGTTCCTTGAAAAGTACTAACAATAATGATTTTGCATTGTTTATGTTCGTTGAAATTTAATTTTATCTTGTGCCACCTTGTAATTAACTCATTTCTTGCTTTCTTCCCAACAGCGGAGACCAAAGGCTTTGTGGTTTGGAGGTCTGGAGGTAGCATTATCGTCCATAGGGGTCTAAATTATCAACCTCCTCAACGAAAACCTGGTATCCCTGCATCAGAGAACCAGTCTACTTTAACAAGTACAGACAGGGTAGCTGGTAGGGGGAATAATCAGGAAGACTCTGTATCTGTTCATGACTTGTTTTATCAAAATAATCGGTCAGGGAATTTTGACGAATATGAAAAGACTATAGATGAAATACTGGAAGGACTAGGTCCTTGATATACTTACTGGTGTGGTCAAGGACCCTTGCCAGTAGATGCCGATTTGTTGCCAACTGGTTACAAGACTCCTTACAGGCTTCTTCCTTATGGAGTGAGACCAAAATTGTCTAATACTGAAATGACAAAGCTAACAAGGCTTGCTAGAACAGTTCCTCCTCATTTTGTTCTAGGTAATTTCACTGTATTTTAATCACAACCGTTCAGTTTATCTCTTTGATACATTTCCGAAAAGTAATTCAATTTCTAGAGTATTATTGAGATATTTATTTTTTTCCCTTTTCTGAAAAAGGAAGATATAGGAATCATCAAGGATTAGCAGATGCTATGGTCAAGCTATGCGAAAAAACTGTGGTTGCAAAGATAGCAGTTAAACGAGGTGTTCAAAATACAAACAATGAATTGATGAGTGAGGAGGTTAAGGTAAGTGATTTAAATACTATAGCTTATTTTGCTAAGCTCAAAGGATTTTCTTAAGTTTGAATAAACAAATTTACTTAAATTAGTTAAACAGTTACTTCTCCTACCTGTGGTTGTTGAATTGCAACTTTAATTAAATTTGCTTTGAGTGATGTACAACTATAGTGTGTTCTTTCTTGTCTTTTCTATTACTGTAAAACTTTTGCTATGTGAGATGTCCATGTCTTTTTTAAAAATGTCCTATAAAATGCTTTGCTTCACATTAAACATTAAATAAAGCACTTTATGTATACATTCATGTAATTTGTTTGTTATCCGTTCTTGCATTCTGACTCTATTTTCCTGCTTATGATTTTTCATATTATCATTTGAGGAGGTATATTTCTACGACTTGGTTGTCTCTTTATTGTTCTTGGTTACGTTAAGATATGGATATTGTCAAGAAAATATGTACTTGCAAATGACCAAAGTGTCTATAGAGATTTGTGTAGATAGAAAATTACTTAATGGGTATGTTGATCCAAGTTTGGGAGAGATGATTGGACCCTGATAAACTTCACTGATCCAGGTTAGTGGGTAAAGCAACCCATCAGTAAATGATTCATAAAGTTTCATGGTCTACTAGTCTAACCTTGTCATAAAAGTTTCAACTTTAAATACAAATGATGGACAAGGATCTTTATAACTCTTGTAGAGGTATGCACCATAAATGATGACACCTGTGTTTTAATTTTATTGTTATTCTTATATGTGAAATCATCATGATGGGGTACATTATGATGCTTGTATCCCATCAATATAGGTTAAACCATTAAGGTAGATGAAAGTTGCCACAACTCCCAAAGGACCAAATTCCACACTCCACCAAGCCAATTAGGCTTTGGAGAAACAATAACACACAAAAATGGAGAAGAGAGAGAGACTTATAGGACAAGACAACACTTATAGGAGACTCTTTACCTCCCTTGGGTACTCTCTCCCTAAAGTGCTATCAATCTTGCCTCTCAATTCTCTCTCTTTCTCTCTTGTCTTTGCTTCTGAACTTTGGCACCCATTTATAGCTGCTTGAGTGACTCTTGGTCTTCCTTGATTATTGGTATTCCAATTAAAAATTATGCCTTTTTCAAAAAATAATTTTTCCTTTATTACGAGTGACTATGGCTTGCAGCCACCTTGCACTTCTTAGTTGGGAAGCAGATTGCAACTTGCACCATGCTTGCATTATTAAACTTGAAATATTTCTTCTTTGTTTTGATGTCGACTGTGACTGGTTGCGGCCTACAATCTCAAACTATGACCTCACTGCAACTCACAATGTCCCACAACTCACTCCCTGCTGGAAACTTCATTTTCTTTGTTATTTCACAACTCACTCCCTGCAATTTGCAGCAACCTGTAGTTTCAGGTTGCGTCTGATTGTGATCCATAGCAGCTTGCAGTTGCTTGCCCAATCTTTGAAAACAAGCCAAAACATATCCAAAAGACTCCTAAACACATCTTAACACTTCTAAGACACTTTGAGGATAAAATACACAAGGAAGGTAAGGGTGATGTCCTTATTAGGGAATGTGTATTATAATTGTACCTCCAAGTTGGCATGTGTCTCAGCATGCCCATATGTGATTGAACTTGTGGGTTGCAATCCACAAGCCACATGCTCTATCCAAAGTGAAAAATAAAGTTAGAATTTCACTCAAGATGGTCAATGTAATAGGCATTGAATTTCTAAAAGGGTAAAGTATTTTCATGAGCAAAAGAAAACAGAAAACAGAACTTTTTAGATCATAATCTTGGTGGCCATATATCTATGTAGGTTTTCAACATTGAAAAATTTGAGCTTCATAGTTCAATTCAAAACAAAAAAGAAAAAAAATGGTGCAAAAATGTAATCTGGCATTCTTTTGGTCGGTTTTGATATCCTATTCTGCAACAGTTTAATCCAAAACATTAAAGAATTAAGTGAACTTTTCTCATGATGAAGTTGTCTATTTATGATGCATCATTTTCAATTATTTAACTTCTGCATAACAAAAACATAACAAAAGCAGTTAAATCCTTAGTCACGGTCTAAATTCATTATAGATTGAATACATAAACACTATAGATAATACACGAAAGTTCAAATTCACTGTATACGCACACATGCACATGCATGTTCCCAAACACAAACTTAAATAACTGTTATGTTTTGCATTTTGTGATTTGATTTATAATCATCATCTTAACCTTGTCCCAACAAAATGGGATCAGTTACATTTTGTGAGTTAATCACTATGCTAAAATCCAGTTCCATAATTATACAGGTACAATTTTTATTATAATCTATGTTGAAAGCCTTTTCTTTGTTTCCTCATGTGCCGGTTAATGATATCTGTTCCAGAGGCTTACAGGAGGTGTTCTTCTTTCAAGAAATGAGGAACTTATTGTCTTCTACAGAGGGAAAGACTTTCTTTCACCTTCTGTTGCAGCTGCATTCATGGAGAGAGAAACATTAGCTAGAGCACTTCAAGAAGAAGAAGAGAAAACACAAAATCAAGCAAACATTGTGGTACCAGTTAACACTGAAAGCAGTGAATCAACCACTGGTATAGCCGGTACATTAGGTGAATCTTTGGAAGCAAATACCCAATGGGCTAGGTACATTGACAATGAGGAAAGAGATAAGTTGAGGTTGGAAGCAGCAAAGATCAAGAAAGCTGAATTGATTGCTAGGCTTGAGAAACAATTATATAGAGTAAGTTACAATGCTGCTTCTCTTCTCTAAAAAATTATGAAAACAGGTTGACTTCAGGGTTAGCATTTTTGCAGGGTTGTTATCTCTTATTTGCATCTACAAAACAGTTCATCCTTTTATATAATATAAAAGATATATCTGAGGGAAGTATTTTTAATTATGATTTTATTTTTATTGCAACTAAACACACTTATTCCAACTGTTATGCCATCAATTTAGGCTCGAGGAAAGATTGAGAAGGCTGAAAGGCAACTTGCTGCTGTAGAGGCGCTTTTGATCCCGGAAAATCCCACAGAGGATAATGAAACCATAACCAATGAAGAACGACATATGTTTCGTAGGCTTGGTTTAAGAATGAAGGCTTTCTTGTTGTTTGGTAAGTTTTTGTTGCAGAAGCTTTTTAGTACCTAATCTTACTAGTAATTAAGATTCAGGTATTTCACATCTTAAAGCTGATAGTTCCTTCTTGTGTTTATTATTAAAAGGGGACAAGGAATTTTTGGGGGTACTGTGGAAAACATGCATCTGCACTGGAAATATAGGGAACTGATAAAAATCATATCCAAGGAAAAGTCACTTGAGGAAGTTAGAGGCACTGCACTCATGCTAGAATCTCAAAGTGGAGGAATATTAGTTTCCGTGGATAAAACCAGTAAAGGCTATGCTAATGTTGTTTACCGAGGCAAAAACTATAAACGATCAGGTGTGATAAAGCCATGAAATCTCTTAACGAAAAGAGAAGCATATAAACGTTCAATCAAAATTCAATGGTGCAAGGTATTGGAATTTTTTTTAGCATGTCAAAATGTATAGAACTTTTTCACTCCACAAGTAATAAAATGGATGGAATACTAGGTTTTCGATACTATGCTGAAATGCTCTGTAATTTTTGGTTCTCCAAACATGTGACAGTCCTTCGAAGCATACATTGAAGCAGTGAAGTTAAATATTCAACATCTTCAAAATGATCTTGTAAGTATCTCATTGAGACTGAAAATGTCTATATTCCTTTTTCACTTAAGCACAGAGTTCAATTTTGTTGTGGTTATCCACAGGCCTTGGCTTAAATGCTCTTAAACTGAAATTTATTGATACTCTTGTTATATATTTTTTGGACTTTCAGAGAAGGTATGAAGATGTTGACAATGAAGGAATTGAGTCACTGAATGCAGAAATGGATGATACATATCCCTCAAGAGAGGCGTGACATTACTGTAGTAGCTTATGACCATTTTTGTTGAGCATTATTTTTGTTATAGTATTTATAGACGTTCTTTTTAAGTTGTATATTGTTAGAACCTTTTCTTTTTGTTTCCATCATTGGTTTAATGATTTAGATTCGTTTTCGTTACAGACACAAGATGATGATGAAACATCAGATGATGAACTGCTTGAACCCTATAATGCTAACAAAGATGAACTCGAGGACACTAATATAGTTACAAATCAAGAAACTGATTTTCAAGAGTATCAAAGAAATCTCAGTGATTATTCGTTGATGGATGCAAATGTTGATATGCAACTAAACTGAATATTAAGCAGGGATTACTTCCTAAAGGCCACACCTTCCAATATGAAAATGATGAAAGGCTCCTTGGATTGATTTTTGCCTAAAGATATGCAAGTTGAAATTGATGCATGGGTTCTTTGTCTCTCACACATCTAAAACATTTACAAACATGATGTTGATATCTGAACGGACATGGTTTGTGCCATGATGAGGTTTATTCCAATGTATAGAGCACTGGGGTGTTAAGAGTTTAAGGAGGAGGATACAATGTCATTTTTCTGGATGAATCATTGAGAAATTCACTTATTTGTCAGAAGAAGTAGTAAAATGCATGCCAATATGTTTGCTGAAGTTGGCAGAAAATACTGTATCTATGATATTAGCCATAATAGGAGGATGTATAGCGTTTGAAAGAGGATGTATAGTCTAGGGTTATTGCAATACTCGAATGTTTACGCACCTGTTTTTGAAGGTTGAAGGAAGTAAAAAGAAAATTTTACCAAGGGAAAAATAAGGTTTCAAGTATATACCAGAATTTTCTTGGGATCTTAAAAGATTAACCAGCATACTTGTTAATGATTCATTGCACACATTATCACAATGATATTCATCATATAGGAAAGCCATTCATCAACTTAGGAAGTCAAATTTTTATTTTATTTATTTGTTTATTTTGTTGTTGCAGGGGTTGGGATGGTGGGAATCAAACCCATGGCCTTTTGGCTTTATTGAGGATCTAATCATTGGCCACCAAATAAAACTTTTAGTTTCATAAGATTTTAAATTTTAGGATATGTTAAGTTCTATTTTATAGTTCATTTTCTTTTTCAAACTTTTTACTCTTGAGCCCTTTAAGTTTCTTATGAATGCTAGAAAGCATGTGGCATGTACCTTGTATTTTTCTTAGAGTTGATGATTATTGCATTGAATTACTTCAAGTTTTATTCTTAATTCTAATACGTGGAGGTGTGAAGGTCATTATAATGATGTGGTTTAAGTAACATGATAGGCAACTACACAAGTTGTTATATGTATAAAGTTGATCCGATCATTTTATGGTACTGTATACAATGCCCATTGATTTGTCCCAAGAAATCTTAAATAAGTTGTTAAAAACTTTAAATTTTATTTGGAGTGATCATAAGGTGCTTGTTTCTGAAGCTAAAAACATGGGTTCACGCTTGGTTGTAGCCACTTAAAAAGGTTAGGCTTTCACTCATCTACCAACCCTCCTAGGACCGTGTTTAGTGGAATGAGGATCGTGTTTAGTGGAATGAGGACTTTGCACTAGGTGATGATCCTTTTCTATAACATTGTGCTTGTCACTATACCTTGGAATGTTTTCTTTAGGATTGAATTCATTCATTTTTTAAGTATCCATAAAAGGAGGTTGTAAGGTTTCCTATGCCTTAAGATGGTTAACACAACTTTTATTAATCAAATTCTTTAAGTTGTTAATACATTAGATTCATATTCTATAATACTTGCATAGATTGCCCATTCATGTTTACATTTGTTTTGTAGGAATTTTTCAAAGATGACAAAAAAAGAAATATTGCATTCTTTATTTTAGAAAAAATTTTAAAATCGCTAATTCATGATGTTACATGCTGTAAAAGTAGCTATTAATTGTGATGGGGTATTTCCTTTTTTTATTACATGTAAAATAGGTCTTATTGCACTAATATTTGTTATGGTGGGATAATTTTTTTGATTACATGGAAATTTGAGTTGTTAGCATGACTATACTATAATAATAGGATAGATTAGATTCACTATAAGTATTTCTTACCACAAGGCTACGCCATTACCTAGATGTGAGTAAGTGAAGGTAAGCATTGAACTTGTGACCTTCCATATGAAAAAGTGTTTTGATGAGAAATAATTTTTTAAATATAATTTCTTGCTTCGTAATTTCAATCTTTGAAGTAATATGGCTTACAAGAATTTTGAAGAGATAGGTCAAGTCGATCATCTTGAACATAAGCTATGAAGGCTTGAAACCCTAAGATGGAAGAGAAAAAAAACCTAGACATTTTAAAAAAGGATTTTTTTTTTCAAAATAGTAGTTAGTCTACAATTGCCTCTACAAATCATTTTACATTTACATCTTAGATCTTTTGATACATAAATCACTATAAAATAATCCACTACCAAATACCAAAGACATATACAATAGAAATTTTAACAATACCAAGCTCTAATATGTTTTTCCAACAATACACTAATGAATTTTGCTAAAAATTTTGGTTAGTTCCCTTGCTGATTGTATTCCTCTATCAAATGTTATAGGTGCTTGGATTGTAACAACCTAGAAACCTTGGGGCATTCTCTTTTTTACTATTATGAATCTCACTCAAGGGCATTTTCTACTCTCTTTTTAAGAAGAAAGAAGAGGAAGAGAGGAAAAAAACATGCTCAACTAGTTCAAATAGAGCACTTGTGGGATGTTTACTATTTGATTCACTTTATTTGTCCATGGTCACTCTACTTTGATTTGAAAATAGCTTTCAATTGGTTCAATTTTTGATTGAATTTCTAGGTCTTTCAATTGCTTTACAATCATATGGAAATAAAATCACAAGTATGTTGTGTTGAGTTCTTCACATGGAATCCATGAAAGGCAAATGCAACAAAATAGATCTCAATAAAGAATTTCAAGAATTAATTGAAATAGAGATTGAAGTCATTAAAATTATGGAGTAAGAAATTAGATATTTGAAACTGCCTCACTCTTGTTACTATTGCCATCATCTAGGGTATATTACTAAAAACTACTATAGATGCCTAAAGCACAAGTGTCTCTAGCATTTGTATACCCTTATATCCATGAAGTAGCCATCCCTTAGTGCACAAAATTCCTAGAAGCAATAGAATACTAATTTTCGATTTTTTATTTCTTTTGTTCAACCTTCCAATTCTAGTACTCATGTTCCTACTACTACTATTCAAACTCAAGTAATTAGTGCATCTTGAAAAATTAGGTCCAAAACATTAACTAGTAATTTTACACTTGTTACATCCAAGTATAGTAGATGAAATTTGAAGCACATTGCTAGAAACTCACTTGCAATGAATATATCCAAAGCATATAATAATTAGAAACCCTTTTTTGCTTAGGTATCTAAAGTAGATGATATAAATGCTTAAAATCAATGGAAGCCTAGACCATTGACAATACAAACAATGGATTATGATCCATTCAATACCCTTGGAGAGTGAAAAGCAATGAGGTACCCCTACGCTCAACCATACGAATACAAGCATGTATGCATGATCTGAATGAACGTCGCAGATGGACTAGTTGTGGCACCTAAATAGTTACATATTGATCACAATTTGCTATCTTCCCACCTGGACTAGTAATTGCTTTGTCACGTATGGTTTAGTCTAGCATGAGGTGTATGATGTGATTTCCAACACTAGGCTACTCCTAGAGACAATGAAAAATAATCTTGATTAAGCTAATAAGCAATATGAAGTAAAATCTAAACTGGCTTAAGTACGATGAGCATCCATCCTTAATCATCTGTACACATCTTGGACCTCATGTATTACTGTTGTGATTACCAAGCACACATTACTTAAGCACTACTAGATACGCTACTGGGTTATCAAGTAGTTACACTTAAATGTTCGTGATTAAGATGTACTCATTTTGTGTTTAGCAATAGAAATAGTAAATGACAATAAAAGAAGTATTAACTAAAAAAATAATAGAAAATAATTAATAATTAAATAATTAAAAACTAAGTGAATGTTGCAATGATGGAGTAATCTCGATCTTTATTGTCGATTGTGTGCGTGTCCAAGTACGTCACACTCAAACAAAGGTTCCATACAATTACAAGCATCACATTATGGGCATGCACTTGGGAAAATAACTAAAAATTAACAAAAGGATTCTCAACTTCTAATGACTAACTAATGACTTACCAATTGACTCCTTTCCTATGCACCCAAGTGCTATATTTATAGGCTAACACAGAAATCACGATATTGTGTATACGATATTGTTACCCAGGCAGCGATATCGTGTACCTGATATCAAGTATTCGATATCAGGGCTTGGCAAATCACGATTTATCATATCCCCATGATTGAATAACAACTCGTCCTTGAGTCAAACAAACAAAATGAGAACGAGTTCATTTGATTACATAGTGGATAGGCATGGGATTATGGACTAACTACAAATTATTTCATGGTGTAGTGTGGAATTAAACAAAACAAAATTAGGACACCAACACAAAATACAAAAGATAAAATTATTGGAACTCATGTGGTTATTGGTGTTGGTGGCTCCTCCATGGGCCTCTTCCCTTTATCTTGTGCTCCAGGCTTTGGAAATGGATATCTCTGAAGGAGCACTTGAAGCTTTTCTCCTTTGGTTCAGAGATCGTGTGCCATCTATGCTAATGTTCCAATATTTAACAGAGTTGGCACCTCCCATGGACATGGTAGTTGTGGAAACATCTAATTGGCTTTGACGTACCAAGCCATAAATAACCATCATTCTTCCTTGTAGGCTCTAGCTTTATCTCTACATTCTTGATAATCTGTGAGCCATCAAGCCAAATCTACCACAACATCTTTTTACCCTTGGTAGCTAGCTTTGACCACCTCTAACTTAGAATTTGCTACCTCCAATTTCTGTAGTGTCTTTTTGTGTTCAACAAATTTTGCTTCATATATGGCATAGGTGGCCACAGCCTACTTTTCCAACTTTATCCTTGGGTGTCCTGCTGTTAACATGGCTAAGTTGGCAAATTGTAGGTTTTCCAACTCCATGTATTCGGTGAAATCCTAGATCTGTAGGTCTCGACTCTTTAGTCCTACTTGGTGGGCGAAGGCATAAGTGTCTAGTATGGCCCACTAGTTAGTGTTTTGAGCATTGAAAGAATTGATATGGGTCTTAGCCATATGGATTTCTTTTTCAATGATATGCTTGTACATCCCCACCTGGTCCCATAAATATTTTTTTACCTTTTCATGTTGCTTAGCCTCATTCTACCATGTGCTTATTTTAATGACCATCTTTTGACGGATGGTGCATACCTCCTCCATTGATAAGGTCAGTTTTTATTTAGCTAAGCGATTCATGTCTTGGTTGATCCTTATTAATTATCCTCGCATTTGTTGGAAATTCTCCTTGAGAACATTCTTTTATTTTTCAATTGTAACCAACCGGAGATTCTCAACAGCAAGGAGTTTATTTTCTTCTTGTAAGGCCTTGAGTGCTTTTGCATGTGCATATGTTTGGGCTTGTGCCTTCAAAGTATCCTAATCAGCCTTCTCTTTCTCCATTGCCACCCTTTTATTCTCTTCTAATAATTTATTCAGTTATTTCATTCGAAATAACTCTAGCTAGTTGGCTGGGATAAGTTGGAATGGATCCTGTTGTGCAACTTGTAGGATAATAAACTTCTCTTGGAGTCTTCTCAACTCATCTTCTATGTGTTCGACCCTAACCTCAACCATGACCAGCTTTCCTTTCATGGAAATGAGGTCTGATTATGTTGCTGTGACATCTTGAGGGATGTTAAACAAGAATGTCATTACTTGCCCTATTTGTAGCAATCAATCTAGAGCATTCTCATGTTCCATAGGAGTCATCAAGGAACTGGCTAGGACTTGAGCATTGTGTGCTCCTATGAGATCTACCGGTGGTATAATAGGAACATTAAATGATTTTTTGATGTGGTCTATGACCACTTCTATTGCTTCGGCTGCATCCTAGTGTTGCATGATCACTACTATGGCACCTTTACCAATTTCTAATTGCACTTGAAAAGATGCAGCATTTCCAAAAATTTGTTGTGACCAATGTGATTCCCCTCCTCCTGTTTGTATTGAGACATCACCCTATGCGTGATTAATTAAGATCGTGGGCTATAAAACATTGTTAATTACCTTAAAGAGGTTAGCTTCATTATGGCTTCCCCAATTGACCATTTTTGTGATGGCTCATTGAAGGTCGATAATCTTGTGGTAGGAGTGGTAGTTGATCTTGCTAGCCTATGGGCTACATGTTGGACCCTACTTTCTATCATTGACTAGGCCTTGTGATGAGTGGCAAGGTACTCCTACACTCAACCATACGAATACGAGTGTTACATGCATGATCCGGTCGAACTCCGCAAACTAAGTGCCTACACGCCTTATGGAACACTTAAGGATAATCAATCGTTGTCCTCCCAAGCTCACTTGTATTTTTCATGGTTGTATGGTTAAGTGTACTTGAGGTATATGATTTTTATATCTTTTATGTTTTATCACCTATGCTAAGAGAAGAAAGGGTGAAGAGACTAAGTAACTAACTTTAACTAACTAAGCCTTAATTATCGTAGCATCAGTATCCGTTTCCACGTGCCTTTTCACACCTTGAACCAATGCAACGCTGCTAGGATTACCAAATGCTATTCGTTATTGTGATTTCCAAACGCTATTTGTTACTGGGATTACCAAGCGTAACGCACGTGCTCGAAGTGGTTGTATTGAATGCACTTAACTATGAAAGTTGAGGGTTGAGAGAGATTAAGCCCTAAGAAAGCATTTAAACAATTAACAATAATTAAATCCTCATTAGCTTAGTCCATGCACTGTAAGGTTTATCCAAAAGTTCATCTTTATTGCCATACACAATTGTGTGCTTAGGTACAAAATTGCTTGAATAAAGATCCGTTCACTTTGGGACTCCTACTGCGGGCACATGGAAATTATTCTAACTTTGGAATGGAAAAATGGAAAGAGTTTGGCTATGGTCTAGATCTAGATGGAGAAACAAGGGAGAGTTGCCTCTTATTTATAGATTTGGTGGTACGCTGCAATATCGTGCATGTAATATTGCAAGAGAAGATGCGATATCACGTACAATACATCGCGTACATGATATCGCGGCCCATGCGATATCGCATCCTATCATACCCCCATGATTGAATAAAAACTCATCCTCGAGTTCCTTACAAAATATTGGAAAGGTATGGGATTATTGACTTGAATGGAACTAATGGTGAATGGGATGAGATGTGAATGGATCATCATTACAGAACATGACAAAACTGGTTTTCACGACAACAAGAGTGAACACTTTATACATTTGACATTTGGCCTTAGTTGGCAGCTAAGAGAGAGAAGAGAGAAGAGAGAAGAAGTCTGCTACTGCCAATGCCAAGATTTCACCTTTCGTTGTCTATCTGTAAGTGCACCATCCATCTTGTTCCTTGCATAGCTGCTTTAGCACCGATCCATTCCAAGTGTTCCCACCAGGTCCAATCGGTTGTTGTATGATTACCATCTGCACACACAACACAGTCTTTATATTAGCAAGGGTAAATGAATCACAATGCAGTTAATACCTTGCTTCGGTGAAAAGTCCATTGGCTGGGTTGTGGTATGGCTGATACGGGTCTAGAGATATAATAGTGGTGACTATCGAAGGTGTAGGGGTTAGGAGAAAATTGAAAAAATTAAAAAAATTGGGTCAGGACCTCCATAACTAAGAGCGAACCTCTGGTAGCGATAGAATGGAGAAAAAGAAAAGGAACAAGAAAGGTGGAGAAAAAGAGACAACCGTAATGTTAATGAAATGGATGTCAAGATGGAAATGAATAAAATAGAGTTGATTGCAAAAATGTTTAAGGGAAAGAATTTAACTAGTGTGCCAAATAGGAATGCTAGTGGATCCTCCCCAAAGCAGGCTCATGCCCTTAATGCCCTGACAAACCCTCATTCAAAGAGTCCATAGGCTCTAGGAATGTCATTTGGAAATAAGAGTTAAAGTCTTAACCACAAGAATTTACCAAAAAGAAAACAATGCATCAACCAAAGATATACACTAATGATACAATTGGCAATGAGGTGATCAATGGAGGAAGCATGATGGAAAGAAGAGAATGGAATGGAGTCTCAAGAACAAGGTGGTGTACAATCCCTTGTGTATTTAATGATTAATGTGACTTAGTAGATCCCATTCCAAGTTTGGCCGCAAACAAACCACATCCAGTGACTTTGCATCAATGCATTCAGCCAATCCATTCACCTAAAGTAACAAGAATGCCTTCCTCAAAGAGCCACCACCATTCTGACGAAATGAAAGATGAGAAAGTAGGAAGTCAGGAAAGGCCTTAGTTAGAGGGAATAGGTTTTTAGTTCCATAACCAATGCTTGTAGCCTAGATGATTATTCCATCTAAGGGATGTGCTTTGAATTCCCACTGTGTTGTTTTTTTTTTATGTTTTTGCGTGAGAACCACACCATGCAAAGACTTATTATTTTTATTTACTTAGCTTCCCGATAATTGGGTAACATCGAAATAGTAAGAAAACTCAAGAAGAAAACATCCAAGCCCCCAAGAGAATGGCCAACACAAATGCATCAAATCCCCTTGAAGCCACACCCTTTTCAATCCTTGAGTCCTTCCTTAGTTTGAGTAATATCCAATCATCGATTTGTTGATAGTTCTTATTATTTTGAAGAAAGGGACTGTACAGTTCCAAGCCAAGAGAGACCATAGCGATTTATGGATGCATGGATGATGTGGACTCATTTCCTACTATATCAAAAGAACCATATCTTAGTATCAACATTGTAACTTAAAGGTAAAAACCAAACATTAGAAACCAATAGAAAACAATTCATACCATTATTAGAGCACTTATTGGGTGAAAAAATTAACAAAATGGATAAATACACACACACACAAATAAACGGAAAAGTATGAATGATGTTGTAAAACAAAAATAAGAAAAGTTAAAGAAATTGTAAAAAAAAAATGTGTAAAACAAAAATGTAAAAGAATCGAGGGCCTCAATTGATTAGCACAGGTGGCCATCTTCCCCATGACTAAATTGAAAGGAAGAGATTTGAAATAGTGAGCGAGGTCATCCGCTATTAGAGGTGTAATTTGCACTAGCTGTTCTTAGTTCATGGAAGGGTTTTGTTTGTTGCACATTGACCAATAACCTCTTATCAGGGCTTTCAAGCTTGTATATTGTCATGGTTCCTAAGGGAAAAGTGGTATGAATAATGTAAGGTCCTTTCCACAATGTTTGGAATTTCATGCATTGTTGTACATGCGTGGGGTTCCAATAAAGGACCTTATCTCCTGGCTGGTACTTAACCTTTCAAATTCTTAAGTCATGACGTTGCTTGTTATGTGCCTTGTGCAACTCGTTTGATGACAGGGGAACCAATCGATTCTCGTCTAGCACGTTTAAAGTTGCCAATATTTGTTTTTGTGCTAGATCAAGATCAAGGTGGAGGTCACATGCCATGGATAGTGTATGAAGCTCGGTTTGAATTGGAAGATTTGGGAGTTTTCTGTACACTAACTCATAGGGAGAGTAGCCTGTATGGAGTTTCCAAGTGGAGCGGTATGCCCAGAGAGCATCATTCTGTTTAGTGCTCCAATCTCACCTATATTTGCTAATTGTCCTTGTTAGTATTCTAGTGATCTCCTGATTAGTGACCTCGGCTTGGCCATTAGCTTGGGGGGTGATAGGGTGTAGTCAATTTATGTTCAACCCCTAAGCGTTACATCAATTTTCGAAAGGTTGCACTTGTGAAATGCATTTTGTTATTCGAGATGAGTGCATGCGGCACACCAAACCTATTAATGACTTGTTGTTGTACAAATCGTGTAGCTGTAGATGATGTGCAGTCTATTACAGTAGTTGCTTCAGCCCATTTTGTTAGATAGTCAACAACAACAATGATATATACTTTTCCATTGGACATTGGTGTAATGGGCCTCATAAAGTCTATTCCCTAGATGTCAAAGGGTTCCAAAGGTTGAATCCATTATTGTGGATCCTCCATTCTAGCAATTATTCCACCATCATGTTGACAACACTAATATGATTGGACAAAATGATGGGCATCCCGAAATAGTGTTGGCTAGTAATATCCTGCAAGCAGGATCTTGATAGCTATTCATCTCCCTGCATAGTGACCCCCACAAGGGCCCTCATGAGCAGCCTGGAGAACTCTTATTTGGTCCACATCAGGTACACACCATCAAACCAAGCCATTAGGATAGACTTTGTAAAGTTGTCCTCTGATCTCCATGAAGTACTTGGTTTTGTGAAGAAATTGTTGCTTCTTCCTAAAGTCCAACCCCTATGGTGTTTGTTGGGAAAGGAGATAAGTGAGAATGCTACTATACCAATTCATGTCCATGGATTGGTTATTCACTACACCAGCAAAGAGGATTTCATCAGGAAAATGATCAAATATGGCATATTCGTCCTCTTTGTTGTCCCAGTGCAACCGAGATAAGTGATCTGCAACTACGTTCTCGGTTCCCTTTTGGTCTACTATTGTTAAGTTGAACTCCTGAAGGATTACCAACCAACGTATAATACGAGGGCTAACCATTGGCTTGTTCATGAGGAACCTAATTGCACTATGATCCGTATGAATGTACACTTTGTAGCCTAACACATAGTGCCTAAATTTGTCCAGTGCAAACACTACAGCCATTAATTCCTTTTCTGTAGTTGTGTAGTTGAGTTGTGCACCAGCGATACTCTTACTTGCATAGTGGATATAATAAGGGCATTTTTGTTCATCTAACTGTGTCAGTATGGCTCCTAAAGCATAATTAGATGCATCAGTCATTATATGGAATGGTCTGGGCCAGTCAGGGGCTTGTAGAATGGGAGTTTCCACAAGCCTTTGTTTTAAAGTTTGGAATGCTCATTTACATTCCCTGGTCCATTCGAATGGTGCATCCTTTTTCATTAATTCTACCAATAGTTTGGCAATTTTGGAGAAGTTCTCAATAAATCTCCTATAGTAGCCAGTGTGTCCAAGGAATGATTGAATGTCTTTGATAGTTTCTGGTTGTCGGGTGATTCCTTGGATGACTTTAACCTTTTTCGAGTCTACCTCTATTCTTGACTATGAAATCTTATGCCCCAGTACTACGCCCTCTTGAACCATCAAGTGGCTTTTTTGCCAGTTGAGCTTCAGGTTGGTTTCAACACATCATTTTAGCACTTTCTCTAATCGATCTAGGGCTTGATCAAAGCTTGTCCCATAAGTGGAGAAGTCGTCGATAAATACTTCCACTCCATTCCCTATTTGCTGTTGAAATATGCTTAGGGCTAAACGTTGAAACATGGCAGGGGCATTGCACAAGCCAAATGGCATTTGTTTATATGCAAACATTCCCCAGGGACTGGTGAACGTTGTTTTGGCTTGATCTTTTAGTGCTATTCGTATTTGATTATATCCACTATATCCATCTAGAAAACTATAATAGCAATGCCCTACTGTAGTGTCCAAGACTTGGTCAATGAATGGCAATGAAAAATGATCTTTGAATGTTTCCATGTTCACTAACTAGAGGACTAACCCATTCACTATAATCAATGGGATATATGAACCCGACCTTAAGGAGTTGTTCTATCTCTTCTTTTACTACTTGTTTCAATTTTAGGTTCAATCGCCTCTGTGGTTGTTTTCGAGGATTCATGGAGAGGTCTGTGTAAATCGTATGCTGGCATATCCTAGGGTCTATTCTGGTTAGCTTGGGATATGACCAGGTAAAGGCTTTTGACCATTTATTTATCACTTTCAATAGGATTTCTTTTTGCTTGGGGGCAAGTTTTGCATTGATAATTACCGGTTTTCCATTTTCAAGAGTCATATACTCCAGAACGATGGGCAATGCTTTCAGATTGAGGGGCTCTTATTTACATCTCTCAGGAATTTCCAACTTCCCCTAGTTGATGTTTTTGAGGCCAAGGTTGGGAAGTTGACAACGGACTTGCTCAAGTGTGTTTGTACTTCTAATGTAAGCACTAGTTATTCCCTCAGTTAATTCCATGCATGTTATTGAGTCACTCTCTTGATCAGCCATTAGCCACAGGGTGTCCTCTTGTCATGTGGCTGCTGCATAGAGGCACCTTTGTATATTAACTTCTTGTGCACACTAATTGCATGTAGGAAATGCTAAACTTTGCATAACCTATGATTTTTGCATGCAATGGCACCCGATGTTACTGTATGTGATGCATGGATCTTTCTTCCTCTCGATCTTTCCGAAAGTATTTTTCTTGGATATTTCTAGAGAAAGATTGCAGATTCCTAGGTGTGCATCTATCATACTTAGCCACGCTCTTCCCATTATTACTGGGAAGTTTCCCTTACTGTTAGTTACTTGGATCACTAGGAAATCCGTTGGATATGACCACCCACAAATAGTGGTAATGATGTCCTTCACCAGTTCCAAGGGGACAATGATGGACTGGTTGGCTAGCTCAAGTCGAATGTTACTCTTCCTTAATGGAGGTAGGTTCTAGGCTTTGTACATCTCCTACGATATTAGGTTTACCCTGAAACCTGAGTCCAGAAGAGCTTTACAAGGTTCATTCCTAATGACTTGAAGATAAATTAGGGGACTTCTTGGATCAGAGAATTTCTTGGGAAGGTGGCCCACCTTAATCCGGTCTGAGAAAGTATGGGTTAACATAACTGTGTGCATTGAGCTTGATTTTTGGATTGAAGAAGGTCCTAAAACTTTATTTGGTATGGAGGTGTTTAGATGTTCAACCACTTGTGAGGGTGAGGGATTAGTTGGATTGTTGGTTTTGAAGAAAGGTGTTTTTGGCATAAGCTTGTTAGGACCAATTGAGAATTGAGGATTGGAAGCCGTTGTGACATTGGGTTGTTGTGGTTGAGTGGGAAATACCCCTGGCATTTTTGGAGCAGTTGGTGGTGAATTTACTGGTGTAAAAGGTGTAGGTGGATTCGGAGGATGGTATGCATGTGGAGTGTCCCTTCTAGGAGAGGGAGTCTTAAAATACTCTTGAACTTGGTAGTGACATTGTGGAGTTGTGTGACCCATAGAGTCACTTAGAGAAACCGACTGCTGCACATAATAGCCATATGGGTTTGGTTTCCGGTAAGGGTATTGTTACCTAGGTAGTGACATCCCCCATGATTGTGGGTGTTTTCACTACTGGTGTTGCCCAATAGGTTGTGGTGGAGTTCCACTTGGATAATATGTTAACGGTTGGTGGAACTGCCTCTGGTTACCTTGGGGATAAGGTAACCTTCAGGGTGCTTACCATTTGTTAAGTCTTGGGTTGAGTGCATATACCTTGGACTCTTGTAGATGTGAGATGATTGGGCAACATCCCTTAGGATGGTCATATTGGAAGATCTCACATCCACTGTTATTGTCTGTATCTGAATCGACAACCTCATTGGCGATAGTCATTTTTCCCTTACCCTTACTAGGTGCATGGTCTGCATCTCTCCTCTTTTTCTTATCATGCTCACTACTTTGCTCCTTAGACTCTTCTATGATTTTCAAAATGGTTTCAAATCTACTATCTAAGGATTCCCACATTTGATCTACCTTAGCTAACATTTTAGTTGTTAGCTTTTGAAGCAGCAAGGTTTTCCTATTCACCAACTCCTTGAGTGGTGACTCATCCTCTTCCTCAAAAAATCTTACTTCCCTCTTTCGGAGGGAAGGATCATGGTTATACTCTTCTACGTTTTCTCTTTTCCATAGCTCCCCTTCTTCCTTAGCTACTTGCTCCAACAATCTATGAACATCATGGAACCTAAGTTCAGATAATCTCCCTTGGGCATATGTCCCAAGGGTTCTCCTAGTTTCGTGTCTTAGCCCATCTATGAGGTGGTGGAGTTGATCTTGTTGTGCATAACCATGGCCTGGGCAACGCTGTAGCAATGCATAATATTGGCCCATGGTAGCATCCAAGGGTTCATGAGTACCCTGCTTCCATCCTTGGATCTTCTTATGCAAGTTGGACACTCTAGAGTACGTTTGGTATTTATCGTTGAATAGTTCCAGCATGGTACTCCATCGTCTAATAGATTTCGGTTCTAAGGACCGGTACCAACTTTCTGCTTCTTTTATGAGTGTCCTTGAAAATAACTTTAACTTTTGCCACTTGTTTTCAATATTCTGCAAGGCACAGACATCGTGGAATGTCTGTAAGTGATTTTGCGGATCAGCATTGTATCTCCCCTCAAATTGGGGGATATTATTCATGTCTAGTATTTTGATCCGAATATCTTTCTGGTGCCTTGTAGGTATCCTCACAGCCTCCATAATGTCTAACATACTTCAAGTTGCTTATAGGGGTTCATCATGATCATCTCTCTCATGATGTCTATGATGCCTATGCGGTTCCCTACTTTCCATTCTATGCCTTGACTCTCTAGAATGCCCTCCTCGCTCTTGACTCTCGCGTCAAGGTCTCTCATTTTGGTTACCCTTACCCTCACCGTTGTGCTCTTTGTGACTGCATCCTGATGTGGAAGGAGAGGATGAATGATGTGATGAAGGGGAAGAAGAAGGGGAGCCATTGCTATGACAATGTTTCTTACCTTCTCTTCAGTGGCTATGGCCCCGATTGTGATGATGATTAGAATGCTTGCCCTTATCTTGTGTTTGTGTTCCCTCATTGAACACTTGGTATGCGTGGGAATCAGAACCAGGGTTGTGAATCGTAGAGTGCAAGTTCTGATACCCCACCTCCTCACTATCATTAGGAGGGGGAACATCATCTTATGGAGAACCTATTGAGATAGGCTCACCACCCTTAATTTCTCTTATGACAGGCAAAGCATTATGGGATCCTTTACCCTTCAACAATGTGTGGTAACTCTCTTGCCGTGCATCTTGTTGACATTGTGCCACTGTGGGATGGTAATCCCTTGTGTGGTAATCTTCTGCAATGTATTCAACATATAGCTGCATCATGTCTATTTGTGCAAGAGCATGAAGGAGCATGTTGGGGACTGCACGATTTAGAGGTAACACAATGTTACCTTGCAAATCTCGCCAATGCAGTTATTCATCCTAATGGAGGATAAAAGTAAAATCAGGTATATATTCATCAGGATGAGTATGCCCTACTTGATACTCTTGAGGAATTGGTGGATCTAGGTTACATGTGTTAGACTGTCGACTATTTCTTGTGTGATCCCTAGGTGGTGAAATGCTTTTATGAGAAGAAGAAGACATTGTTATCTTGTCGGTGTGCTATTGACCATTGTTGAAATTTTCTTCTGATTAACCCTAAGGGTTTGTTTAAGCTTCCCAACGATATGGATGATTTCCTATGTTCTACTTAGCGCACAAACAACTTAGTCCCCGACAATGATGCCAATGATGAGTGGCGAGGTACCCCTACACTCAACCATATGAATACGAGCATTGCGCACACAATCCGGTCGAACTCCGCAGACTAAGTGCCTACAAGCCTTATGGAACACTTAAGGTTGATCAATCATTGTCCTCCCAAGCTCACTTGTATTTGTCATGGTTGTATGGTTAAGTGAACTTGAGGTATATGATTTTTATATCTTTTATGTTTTATTGCCTATGCTAAGAGAGGAAAGGGTGAAGAGACTAAGTAACTAACTTTAACTAACTAAGCCTTAATTATCCTAGCATCAGTATTCATTTCCACCTGCCTTTTCACACCTTAAACCAATGCAACGCTGTTGGGATTACCAAATGCTATTCGTTACTGGGATTACCAAGCGTAACGCACGTGCTCAAAGTGGTCGTATTGAATGCACTTAACTATGAGAGTTGAGGGTTGAGAGAGATTAAGTCCTAAGAAAGCATTTAAATAATTAATAATAATTAAATCCTCATTAGCTTAGTCCATGCATTGTAAGGTTTATCCAAAATTTCATCTTTATTGCCGTACACAATTGTGTGCTCAGGTACAAAATTGCTGGAATAAAGATCCATTTACTTTGGGACTCCTACTGCGGGCACATGGAAATTATTCTAACTCTGGAATGAAAAAATGGCAAGAGTTTGGCTACAGTCTAGATCTAGATGGAGAAACAAGGGAAAGACACCTCTTATTTATAGATTTGACGATGCGCTGTGATATCACGTACGCTATATCACAGGAGAAGACGTGATATTGCGTACGCGATATCGCGGCTCATGCGATATTGTGTCCCATCACCTTATATCCAGAAGTTGGCTAGACCTTGCTGTTTGAGGTGTAATGGGCTTGATTGTCTGCTATTACTTAGGCTCCAGTGTTTCACTAGCATCTTTCCTTGGTGCTGGTGGCTTTAGTAATTCAACATATGAAGCATTTTGAGCTTTTTTGAGGATGTCATTAGTGTACCTTAGAATTCTAGCATGCTAGAATAGCTTCCTAATTGGATAGGGGAAAGGTAATGCAAACTTTCCTATCTTATGTTTTTTGAATTGCCTCAATATTTCTATTAAATATAGATGGGGAAAATTGGCATCAACCTTGCCCATTCATATTGCACTTCCTCTAATCACATAGGTGGAAATCTTATTTAGTTCTTTTGTTGGGAATATGTGATAGGTGCCAATTTTAAAATAAATTCTCTAATCAAGGGTGAGCTCCCCATATGTTTTTTCCTCCTTGTTGTACATCCTCTTTAGCGATATTTTTCGTGCATCAGTGTTAGTGCGAGTGGACAAATGAGAAACCTTGGGTCCTGTACTCAGAAGGTTTAGAACTTCTAAAATGGCCTTAGCAGAGAAATCAACTAAAATCCCACCAATATTAGTGGTGGTGCCTTATTCTTTATTATGCCAAAATTGGTAAGTCTCCCCCAAATACCATTCACTACTTTCTAAGAGGATAGGCCACAATGGAGATCCTTTGAGTTAATCTTTGACTAACTCAAGGGAAAATTTAGTAAAAGGTCCAAAATTAAGTTCCATGCTCACTGCAACTAATGTGGACCTTTTTCAAATTGTTTGAACACATTCCAAGGACAACATGAGATGTTGTCCGTGTTTAGGTGCCCTACCTTCTCCACCTTTTGCTTGCCTAGATTGTGCAGTAATAGGAGTTTCTTAATGAGTGTTGAATGATTGTGCCTCCTACTCTACATATTCTATAGGAGGTCCTTGGCCTCTACCTCTTCTTGGATGTTTGGATGCAACTTGAGAGGGTTCTCCCTGCTGTCCTCATTTAGGGGCCATCTGTAATCACACCAGGATCAATTGTTAGTAAGGTTATTTAACAAAATTATCTTATACCTTACTCATTGCCTTGAATGAATTTTGAATTCTTGCTTAGTGTGATTTTAGAGTTAGAAATGTTTAAGGAAATCCCCCTAAAATTTTTAATGTCGATCCCCATTTGATTAGGTGACTCCAATAATAATTTTCATGATTTGGGTGAAGAAGTAAAATTAGTTTGGCATAAGTTCTTAGCATTTCTTAAGATCACTTACCCCTATGATATCCTT
>MNCI01005813.1:39517-102268 GCA_015680685.1 Gnetum montanum
CATATATATAGATTTTATAGACATGATATCGTGTACGCGCTAGTGCAAACCTGATATTGTGTTGAACCTGATACTGGGTACCTGATATTGTGTCCCTTCCAAAATTGGGTACTTGGCAAAATTGATGAATTTTTGAGTTTTCATGGCCAAAAAATGAAGGGTTTAAGGTAAATTTGAAAGATTTGGGGTAATGTTGAATAGACATTAAGGCACCAAAGGTGTAATAAAGTGGAATTATATAATGAAGTTCTTGAATAGGGTGAGGAAAAAGGACATGTAGTGGTGCATAGGAATGTTTGGGTTGAAATGATGATACAGGAAAGAATAAATTCAGCAATGCAGTACTCGAAGGGTATAAGATGATGTGGTGGTGTGCAATAAGTGTAAATTACAAAAGTTACACAAGTGGGTTCTCCCCAAAGTAGGTTCCTACCTATCATGCCCTTACGTAACCACACCTTAAAATGTTTGTAGGAACTAGAAGGGTTAAATGTAATCTGCATTGGTGAGAAAACACACACATGTTAAATACCACTGTGATGAGGTATGAATTCTATGCCACACAAGACACAAGTTAGAAATACTCAGACAATGGGATGAGACGAATTATAGAAGGGATTGTAGAGATCGGGACATGAGGTAACTTACCCTAGGCACAATGAATTTAAGGTGTTGTGCATGATTAAGGTACCATTAGCCTTTTGCTCCAAGATCACAACCAAGTCCATACCTCTAATTAGTGACATTGCATTGTTTCATCCCCATGATAGAAAACCATAAGAGCATTACAACAACAAGGTGTACAATCACTTGGTGTTTTGTGCAAGGGAGGAGTCATTTGAATTTTTTAGTGGCATATTTTTCTTGATCTTTTCTTTGTCATTCTTCTTTCTTTTCTTTTTCTTCTTCTGGTTGCTCTGGCACTTTGTCTTTCCAATGGTGATTTGGAGAAGCCACCAACCTTTAGGCATGGGTGCATGTCTTTCCAGTGGGACCCTGTAGAACAACATTGAGTTTCTTTATTGAGTGTATTTATTACTCTTACTTCCATTTTTCATTAGATCTACAAGGATCTTAGTACAACCCAGCTGCATGATAGCACCTACAGATGTCACCAAAGAGAATCCACAAGTCTCCTTGATGTCACATCCTTTCCATTCCCTCTTAGTTTGTCACTCTTCACTCTAGGCATAATGAGTACAAAGTTACTTTAAGTTTTAATGATGACAAGAATATCATTATACCCAAAGTAGAACCTCTTATTAATAGCATAGGTGGGTGGATGTTGTGGGCTCATTGTCTAAATAAGTAGTCACCTGAGACTTGATAGCATAGAAAAACACCTCAATTAACAAGTCACATGAGTATTTTATTCATAGATGATATTACCATCAAAAAGATAAAATGATAAATTGAAAATGAAAAACTAGAAAAAAAATTTGTAAAATCAAAGAAAAGGAAAAACATTTACTAATTATGCTTGTTAGAATGAGGGATATCCCCCATGACTAAACGTTGAATCATGGTGAGAATTAATAAATGGAAAGTTTGGATCCATGCATGTTGGAAATATTGGGGTTTGGTCATATCCAAACCACTGGGTGTCTTTTGGTGTGGTGGCAAGAATGTATCCAAATTGGGGTTCACACACTTGATTAAAATAGGTATAGTGGGGTAGATTATAAGTTGTTGTCATGTGATAAGGAGCTAACCCACTATGGCACCCGTGACCATAAGATGGTATGCAAGGATCGATATGCCTCTTCATGTTGTCATGTTCATTGGGCTGCATGGTTGTTAGAGTGTTAATTGGTGGCCCAGATAAGGTAACAAGATGCATTAAGTTTGAAGAGGAAGGTGCATCACAGTGCTAGACTTGTATTGAGTTGGAGGGTGTAGTGGTTTTAGAACTGTGCAATCTCTTTCTATGGTCATGCCTAAAGAAAGGATGCTTTCAACGTTATGGAGGACTTCCATTGCTATTGATAGTAGCAGGACAAGTAACGTTTGTGGGTTGATGTTGCGGTGTAAAACCTTCTAGTACAACTAGTGGCGATGTAGAAGGAGGTGAAGGATGAGAATATTGAGGGCAAGTAGAAGTGTAAGGAACATGAGGTGGTGATCCCATGAAAGAGGACATGGGTTGATAGTACTTAGGAGAATGATAACGATGGGATGAAGTAGAGGATGTTGATCTAGTTGGAGAAATAAGCTGTTGAACATAATAAGCACTTGGTTTCAGATGGTATGAAGGATGTGGCTAGTTGACGATGGTCTTCCCCACGATTGGGGGTTTTGCCACTATGGTTGAACATGGTACTTTTGTAAAAAATTTGGATGCAACATTCTTTGCCAATGTTCATATAAGTGTGAAAAGATTGGGCATTGGCCTTTCGGATGATCATATAGGAAAACATCACATTGAAACTTATGATTTGTAGTTGAGCCCCTAGCCTAATTTCCTTTAGCCCTTCTCTTTGGTTGTCGAATGGTGTTCTATCCTACTTATTAGTTTGGCACCCTTTGTTTGTTCTAGGTGTTAGAGTGATCATGTGTGGTTTTACCTCTGATAATATTTGCATATTCTCCACATTTTTCATGTACCCACTCCATCATCTTATTGATTTTTGCCTCAATTTCATCTAGTGATTTTAGTATTGGCATAGATGGGGATGGTTCCACCTCCTTGAGGTGAGTTGATTTCTCCTCTTCATGATTAGGGACCTTTGTTATTTTAAGATTTTGGTCCTATTGAGATCTTTCAACATTCTCCCATTTGGCTATTTCTCCTTTTTTTGCTACCCACTTAATAAGCTCTTGGAATTGGTGGGAACATAGTTCATACAGTTGACCTGGGGCATACATCCCTAGGGTCTCCCTTGTTTCATTATGAAGCCCATTCATGATGTGATACACTAGCCTTTCCTTTGAGAACCCATGGCCTGGGCATTTGTTTAACAATGAATAATATCTTTCTAAGGCCATGTCCAAGGGTTCATGTTGCCCTTGTTTCCACTCTTGGATTTTTCTCCTCAAGCCTGACACTCTTGCATAGGTTTGATATCTTTCATTGAAGAGTTCCACCATTGTCGGCCAATGGCAAATTGATTTCAACTTTAAAGACATGTACCATACTTTTTCTTAGTGAATGAGCATCATAGGAAAGAGCTTAAGTCTTTTTCACCCATTATCAATATTATTCAATGCATAGGTATCATAGAAGGCTTGTAAATGATGTTGCGGATATAAATCATAGCCTCCTGAAAACTTGGAAAAGTTGTTTAAATCAAGCCTGGGTAGAAAGCTTTTCTTATGGTGCCTACAGGATATTTGAACAGCCTCTTATATATGCATTAGGCTCTTAGTGGCCAACAAGGGTTCATCATCACTAAGTAGGTTATGAGTTTGTCAGTTGGGATGATGTTTCCTTTGTTCATGTTAGCATTCTTGACCTTGCCCATGGGTTCAATTTTTATTTCTATGCTAACCCCTTGAGAAATAGTCATCCATGTCATGACCTGACATTGAAGGGGTGGAGGAGGAGAGAGAACTAGAAGACTTGTCATGACTTTTGTAGATCTCCTAGTCATCCCCTAATGTACTCTTGCTAACCATTGAGAAGGTCCTAGGCCTTATGGGCCCCCTCATTCTATGGGATGCCCCATCCTCACTAAAGGTGTCTAAGTTGAATGACAAGAGTCCTTGAGTATCGCTGGGGTGTCCATGAACATATGAAACTCTTGCATAAGATTGAGTACTCCACACTTCTTCATCGTCATAAATTGCATTGGTTCTCCAATGAATTACCTCACTAGTTGTTGTGTTATTATTGTCATGTGAGAAAGACATTGTTATAAATTATGGATGAATTAATTGAATTTAATCTCTTTTCTAAAAGATATATCATTAATACTTTGTTACAACGATCTTGTATGATATAGCTAACCTAGATAACTAGCACTATTCCTGGCAACGGTGCCAATGATGAGCGGCAAGGTACCCCTACCCTCAACCATATCAATATGAGCATGTATGCACGATCTGGTTGAACTTCATAGATGGACTAGTTGTGGCACCTAGATAGTTACACGTTGATCGCAGTTTGCTATCTTCCCACTTAGACTAGTAATTACTCTATCACATATGGTTTAGTCTAGCTTGAGGTGTATGATGTGATTTCTAACACTAGGATACTCCTAGAGACAATGAAAAATAATCTTGATTAAGCTAATAAGCAATATGAAGTAAAAGCTAAACTGGTTTAAGTTGATGGGCATCCATCCTTAATCATCGGTACACATCTTGGACCTTATGTACTACTGCTGGGATAACCAAGTGCACATTACTTAAGCACTACTAGATATGCTACTGGGTTACCAAGTAGTTACACTTAAATGTTCATGATTAAGATGTACTCATTTTGCATTTAGCAACAGAAATATTAAATTACAATAAAATAAATATTAACTAAGAAAATAATAGGAAATAATTAACAATTAAACAATTAAAAACTAAGTGAATGCTATAATGATGGAGTAATCTTGATCTTTATTGCTGATTGTGTGCATGTCCAAGTATGTCACACTTGAACAAAGGTTCCGTACAATTACAAGCATCACACTATAGGCATGCACTTGGGAAAAGAACTAAAAATTAACAAAAAGACTCTCAACTCCTAATGACTGACTAATGACTTATCAGTTTACTCCTTTCTTGTGCACCTGAGTGCTATATTTATAGGCTAACATAGGAATCACAACATTGTTTATACGATATTGTTACCTAGGTGGCGATATCGCGTACCCGATATCTAGTATCCGATATCGGGGCCTAGAAAATCATGATTCATCAGAGAGGTTGTTAATATTATGTCAAGGCTATTGTAATATAGAGAAAAATTAATGTTTTGTTTCCACAGGAAAAAAATTTAGATTTCTAATTACAAGATATGAGTTGTAACACATTATGATATAGTTGACTCAACTTATGTAATTGACTAGATTGTGATATCAATGTAAAAAAAATATAGCCATTAACTATGTCAAGCTATAAAGCCTAGTACGAACCCTAGCCTCATAATGTATGAAGAAGATTAGTTCCATCTTAGAGATAGTTCAGATCCCTAGAAGAAAAATGAGCTACATGAAGTTGATTTGCTAAGTTTTAAGCAACTTCTTGATTCTCTTCCTTTTATTTTTCCATTGCTATTATCATTTGATCTACATCTCATCATAAATGATATTATTTGGTTAAAGTGTAGTTGAACTCTTGTAGTTTATTTCTATAGTTTAGCAATAGTCAATGAGTATTTGCAATGTGAATTTGAGTTGATTGTATGACATCTTATTTGACTAACATTGTACCTAGACATAATCTATGTCTAACAATAATATTGAGATTGATTCTTATTGTTTATACCATTTTGACTTAGCATAGAATTTACCTATAATGCAATTTATTTTCCATGCAATTAAATTAATATTTACTTTTTCCTCACACATAGAATTTGATGGAATAAGCATGAACAGTGTTGAGTGTAAACACATATTCACTTAGAAATCCTAGTTAAGCTATTGCTTAGTTTACCAAGTAGCATAATGCTTGCTAATCCTAATAGTGGCCATATAAGTTTAGGATGTGTATGACAAGTTGCGAATAGACACTCATTGCCATAGGCTAGTTTAGGATTTAATTTCATTGTTAATTTGATTAAATAATTAATTTCTTTGTTATTGATTAGTTCAATTCAAGGCTTCAACAACATCAATCATCATGTGCCTCAACTATAGTTAACCATACACATTAAGGACCACTATGAGTATAGCTATGAATAAAATTACTTGTGATCTTATGTTTAACTATCTAAATATCACATTAGTCCTATTCATGAATTATGACATGTGATGAGTTATTGCTAGTTGGCTGCATTGATGAGGCCCCATCAATGCATCTTATCCTACATCAATGAGGCCTTGTCAACGCAGTGTCTATCCATCGCCTATAAATATGCATCTACCAACTGCATTTATGGTAATATAGATTTTTGTAGTGGCAAAGGTCTTGCGGTTTTTCCATTTAAAAGTTAGAGCTTTTTCTCCCAAGTGCTCGCAGCAAAAGTCATTGACTATACAGATCTTTATTCAAGCATTGTTGTACCTAAGCACAACAATCTGTGCAGTAATCAAGATGAACTTTTTGATAAACCTTGTAGCACTTTGGATAGATTAGCTATTTTATTTATGCATTTAATGTTTTTAGTTATTTATTAAATGTTTTCAATTAGTTATTAAATATTTCCCAATTATTGTGTTAATGAGATAATTAAGCAAGATAGATTGCACACATAAGTATAACCGCTTCAAGCATAACACATATTTGCTTGGTAATCCCAACAATGTTATTGCTTAGTATGCCCAGTAACGTAGCACTTGGTTGCCCAGTAGTGGATACTTGGGTTCAGAACATGTGTAGAAAGTGGGATCAGATGCTTATGTTAGGATTAGTTAAAAGCTAGTTAATTAATTAATTTAGATTAGTTAATCAAATTTCTTTTTATCTACATTTCAAGCACCTGACTATAAAACATAAAATTGATAAAAATTGAATGCCTCAGTTACACTTAACTATACTAATGAATGTTACAAGTGTAATTGGGAAGACAACAATTGACCTTAAAGCTAGATTCACTTCCTAAAGGGCTAGTGCATTGGAAATGATAAAGTCTATGGAATTTGACTGGATCACATATGAACACTTCATAATTCATATGGTTGGGCATAGGGGTACCTTGCCATTCATAATTGGAATTGTTATTGGGGACTTTGTTTGTGGAATGTGTGCTATTTAGGTCTAAGTGAATACCATTAATATCATTGTACGAACCTCAAAATTAATATAATTCCCACTATACATAAAAATTATAAAAAAACACTAACAATTTTACTTTGGTTTGCAAAATGTCTTCTTCTTTTCACAAGCACAAAGATAGCAAACCATCAATCCCACAAGAATGCAAAGTGGTATACACTCATCCAGATGAGTTTGTGTCAAATTTTACTTTTATCCTACATTAGGATGAATAGATGAAATTGTGGGATATGAAGGACACTGTCATCTTTCCCCCTAATAGATCTATGCCTGGGATGCTATTCAAAACTCTTAAGAAGTTGGGCATAGTAGATATTCATGAAGAATACATTGTGGATGGATATGACACTCAAAACTGCTATCCCACTGAAACACAACACAAATGAGATCAACGTTAGGAGAAACTCCATGAAGCTACAAAAGTGAAACATTACACTAATCCCTTATTCATACTAGATCAAGAGGACAATGAGGATCCTTCCTTGGAAGGTTCTTAACATGAAGATTTTCCACCCCCTGCTACTAATGGAAAGGGTGTGAAATTGACCCTGTGATTAACTATTCATAAATTGAGATCAAGAAAAAGTGATAGCCAAGGTAGGGACTTGGGTAAACATCATAACAACAAGGGATCTAAGGATGGTGATCGTAATAAGTGTAAGAGTGATGGTAGACATTGTAGTGGTGGTGGTGGTCCACATTCCTCTTCATCTAATGCCAAATGTTCTTCTTCATCTAACGGTTCTCATGGAAGCCACTATCGAAACAATTGTGATGAAGGTGATTGGAAAAACAACAATGACCGTGAAGGCCACCAAAATTGAAGGGTTGGTTGAAACCATCATTGATTTCATCAACATAGTGATGATGATGAACCATTATTGTAAACTTGAAGTATGCTCAACATTGTAGAGGCAGTAAGAATCCCAACTAGACATTTGAAGGATAGTCGGATCAACTTTCTCAACATGAACAAGATCTCAAGATTTGAGGAGAAATACAATTCTGATTTGTAGACACATCTACAAGATTTTCAAGATGCCTATGCCTTATAGAACATAGAAAATGAGTGGAAGAAACTTAAAATTTTCTCAAGGGCACTCATTAAGGAAGCTAAAAGTAGGTACCAGTCCTTAGAGCTAGAATCTATTTACAGATGGAGTACCATGTTAGAACTATTCAATGATAAATACTAGACATACTCTAGAGTGTCTAATTTGAGAAGGCAAATTCGAGGTTGGAAACAAGGAGCACATGAACCCTTGGATGCCACCATGGATTGATATTATTCACTCCTACACCAATGCCCTGGACATGGTTACTCTCAGAGGGAAAAAATTTGCCACATCATAGATGGGCTCAAAGTAGAAACAAGAAGAACCCTTGGGATGTATGCCCAAGGAAGGTTGTCTGAAATAAGAGATCATTATATTTAAAGGCTAATTGAGTAGGTAGAAAAAGAAGAAGGTGAGCTATGAAAAAGGGAAAGTGCTAAAGAGTATAACAAGGATCCTTCCATTAGAAAAAGAGAGGTTCCATTTTGTGATGAGGAGGAGTCACCACTTGATAAAGCGGTGAACAGAAAGACCTTGCCCATTCAAAAATCTATTTGTGATATTTTGTTCAAGGTTGAAAAGTTATGGAACTCTTTGAATGAAAAATTTCAAATTGCTTTGAAAATTGCTAAAGAATCTGAAGAGAAAAATAGTGATCATAATCGCAAGAGGTGAAAAGAAGCTGAACGTGCCTACCAAAGAGGTAAGGGCAAAGCTATTGTAGTAGAGGAAGTTGTGGAGTCTAACTCTGATGATGAAACTAAATGTGACATATGCTAATATGAGCATCCAAAGGGATGTTGCCTTGTGGTGTTACACTTACAAGAGTCTAGATTGTATGCCTTGAGTCCTTACCTAGCATGTAGGCAAGCTCCAAGATGATTGCCTTATCCTCAAGGTAATCCATGATAGTTCCACCAACAACAACAAGCTTACTACCCAAGTGGAACTCCTTCATAATCCTATGAACAATACCAACAATGGTACCAATCACAGTTGTGGGGAATGCCACTACCAAGGCAATAGTACCCTTATAGGTAACTAGATCCATACAGATACTATGTTCATCTCCCCTAGGAGTTCTGCAAGTCATGCATCACTCTAGCATCACTATTACCCTCTAGAGTACCATCGAACACATTCATCATCTACTTGAGGGAAAAACCCATATCTGTATCCTTATCATCCTCCATATCCCTCTACACCTACACTTGCACCTTCAACCTAATTACCTCTTGCTACATCTATGTAGGGTGAGATTTCTTGGTAGCTGCTATAAGGGCTATACACTCACAACTAGTTTTTGAACCAAGTGGTCCAAATAATTGATCAAGAAAATTACCTTTCTTCCAGCCCAATAGTCCTCTCCAGCCCTCACAACCTACTCTAGCTGATCATCCTACATCTCTATCATCATCATTCTCTACATCAAATATCTTCAAGTGTTCTTCAAACCAACTGCCACCTTGGATCTGCACTGTAATACTAACTCATGCTATTTTTAACTCCACTCATCTATCTAAAAATTACTAGACAAGAGCCATGTAAGGTTCTTCTTGATTTTTATTCTCAAGTTAACCTCATCTTCCATGACGTGTACAAGGCCTGGAACCTACCACCACTTAAGAAGAGCAACATCTATCTAGAATTAGTACATCAGTCGATTACTATTCCTCTAGGATTAGTAGAAGACATTATGACCATTGTTTATGGGTGGTCCTATCTTGTTGATTTTTTGGTAATCAAGGTGGACAACTGCAAAAGTGACTTTGCCATCATTATGGGAAGAGCTTGGTTAAGCACTACTGATGCAAGAATGGGTCTAAGGAACCTATCTCTTGAAATATCTAAGGAAAATGAGCTAGGAAAGATTGAGAAGAAGCATATTCCATGCATTGCATAGAGTGATAATGGGTGCAATTACATGTAATGGATTTGGTTAATCAAGAGCACATACATGAAAGTATGCAATCAATGTGCACAATAAATTAATATTCAAAGGTGTTTGTATGTAGTAGCCATAAAATAGGAGGGCACCTAGTGGTTGATAGCTAATTCAGATAGTAGCACAATATGTATGGAGCCAATTGAGAGCTTAAGATGTGCATATGGTAAAGGCATGGACAAAATTGAACAAGGTCATTCCCAACTCTCTAATGAAGATGATGATACCTATTGGGGAGAGTTAGAAATCCCTGATCACTTCAAGCAGGAGCCCTTAGAACTAAAAGCTTTATTGGCCGATATGGAGTATGCATTTTAAAAGAATGGTAAACTAGTCATTATTAATGCCAAACTTGCTCCTGAGTAAAAAGAAAAGTTGTTGGAAGTGGAGAATAAATGGTCAATGACCTTTGCTTGGTCATATCTAGATCTAATAGGAGTAAATTTGAGGATATGTTAGCATTGCATCTACATCAACCTAGCCATGAAACCTAGAAGGTAGTCATAAAGGCAGTTGAATCCTAAATTAAAGAAAATCATCAAGGAGCAGATAGAATAACTCCTCAAGGTGGGTTTCATCTATCTAATCATGGATAGTGAGTGGGTTAGCCCACTCGTAATTGTACCGAAGAAGGGTGGAAAATGGTAGGTTTGCATTGACTTTAGGTTGTTAAATATAATAACATTTAAATATCATTTTCCTTTTCTATTTGTAACTTATGTGTTAGATACCATATCCAGACATTGTTATTATAGTTTCTTGGATGGTTATAGTGGCTATAACCAAATCCAAATTGCACTTGAAAATTAGGCCAAGATAACATTCATGAGTCCCTGGGGGACTTTTGCATATTTTAAAATGCCATTTGACCTATGTAATGCCTTTGCAACATTTCAACACTTAGTCCTTAGTATCTTTCAATAGTAAATCAGTAGTGGTGTTGAAGTCTTCATGGATGACTATTCCACCTATGGAGCTACCTTTGAGTAAGCCTTGAACCGACTTGAGTAAGTATTGAAGAGATGTGTAGAAACAAACCTATAGCTCAACTGGAAAAAGAGCCATTTCATGGTCCAAGAAGGCATTATGTTAAGGCATCAAATTTTGTAAAAAGGGATTAAGGTAGACCTAGAAAAGATAAGGGTCATCCAAGGAATAACATGCCAACTAGAGACCATTAAAGATGTCCAGTCATTCCTTGGACACATTGATTACTACTAGAAATATATTAAGAATTTCTCTAAGATTGTAAAGCCATTGGTAGAACTTACAAAGAAAGATGCACCTTTCATTTGGACTAAGGAATGTGAACATGCATTTCAACAATTAAAGGAGAAACTCATAGAAACACCAATTCTACGAGTACCAAATTGGTCCAAACCATTCCATATCATGATAGATGCATCTAACTATGATTTGAGAGTAGTGCTCACATAGATGGACAATAAGAAACATATGTATTATATCCACTGCATGAGTAGAAGCATTGTGGAAGCATAGTTAAATTACACCATCATGGAGAAAGAATTAATGGCAGTGGTGTACGTGCTAGAAAATTTTAGGTACTAGTTGCTGGGTTACAAAGTGTTTGTACATACGGACAATAGTGCAATTCACTTCCTTATGAATAAGTTGACAGTTAGCCTTCATGTCATATGGTGGTGTGTGATATTGTAGGAATTAAATCTCACTATGGTAGATCAAAAAGGGACTGAGAATGTGATTGCTGACCACCTTTCTTACCTAAGATGGGATAACAAAGAGGAGGAGAGCTCGCTCTCTGATTAGTTTCCAAACAAACTCCTCTTTACTAGAGAAATAAATGAACAAACACCTAAAAAAGTAATATGGTATAATGGCATCCTCACATATCTTCTCACTCAAGTGATGCCACAAGATTTTGACTTTAGGAAAAAGCAATAATTTCTTCATTTGGTCAAATACTTCATGGAAATCAATAAACACCTTTACAAAGTGTGTGTCAATGGCTTGATTTGTTGGTGCATCCTTGATGAAGATCAATTGCGCATTCTCCAAGATGCTCATGAAGGACCTTGCAGAGGCCACTGTGCAGGGAAATGCACAACCATAAAAATCCTAATGGAAGGGCACTCTTGGCCTACAATCTTTAAGGATGCCCACTAGTTTATCAAGTCTTAATGTTATCAATGTAACAGGGGGATGATTGCTCGCATGGAAGGTCCTCAACGATGGATTCAATTATTGGAACCTTTCAACATATGTGGAATTGACTTTATGGATCCCATCACACCCATGTCTAACAGGAAAGCGTATATTATAGTAGTAGTTAACTATTGCAAAAAATGGGTAGAAGCAACAACTATTACTAATTGTACATCATCCACTATTGCCAAATTTATACAACAAAATATTGTGAATAGGTTTGGGGTGCCATGTTTACTAATTTTTAATAATGGAATTCATTTCACAAGTACCACATTTAGAATGTTAATGCAACACTTCAGGGTAGAAAATAAATTGACAACACCTTATCACCCCCAAGCCAATGGTCAAGTAGAGGTAACCAACCGGGAGATTACAAAAATACTAATGTGAACCATTAGCAAATATAGAAAGGACTAGGGTACTAAACATAACAATGCTCCTTAGGCTTATCATTCAACTTGGAAACTTTCTATTGGTTATTCTCCCTATGATTTAGTGTATGGGAGACTTCCAATGCTCTTAATTCAATTTAAGCTCTATACACTCTTGATGGCCTATGATCTAAACATTGACCTAAGTTTAGCATAGAAGAAAAGGTTAATTAATTTGAATTGCTAGATGAATGAGGTAAACAAGGTATTCAACAAGAAACATCATGACCTTAGAATCAGGAAAGTAAAACTTCAACCAGAAGATAAGGTTCTTTATTGAAACCCCACACATGTACCCCAAAAGATAAAATTACAAACATTGTGGGAGGGACCTTATATAATTGATCAAACCTTTTCCTCTAGGGTCATGTTAATCAACTTGGAAACTTTCTATTGATTATTCTCCCTATGAGTTAGTGTATGGGAAACTTCCAATGCTCTCAATTCAATTTGAGCTCTATACGCTCTTGACGGTGTATGATCTAAACATTGACCTAAGTCTAGCATAGAAGGAAAGGTTAATTAATTTGAATGTGCTAGATGAATGAGGTAAATAAGGTATTCAGCAAGCAACATCATGACCTTAGAATCAGGAAAGTAAANTTTTCCTAGAACCAGGAGAGGCTAGTATAAATACAACCTCAATAGATGGATAACCATGTTCTATTTTTCAAATTTTCTCCTTTCAATTTAGTCATGGGGGAGATGGCCATCTATGCTGACCATTACCATGGCCTCTTAGTTTTTCTACCTTTTTCTTTTTCACAGTTTTGATTTTCAAATTTTTCTAATTTTACACCATCTTTAGTACCTTTAAAATTTCTTGATTATTTTACACTTTCTTATATATTTTATTTTATTTTATTCAAGTATGATATTTTCTCATTTTTGCTAATAAATTTGCTTTATTGTCATAGGACACAATGTTGTTGTTGTTGTTTACTAATGATGGTTTGTGCTTAATGTGTGATTATTGATGTTTGGTTTCTATTTTTGAATTCTTATGTTTAATGAATTTGGCATGGTTTATTTTTCATGGAATAGGTGGTGAGTCCAATAAACTTTATGGTTTTTCTTGTTTTGGAAATTTGAATTTCCTTCCTTTAAAAGAAACTTTTAATTGATCGATGACCTTGGTAGTTTTGGAATTAGGAAGGATTCAAAAGTTTGTAAAGGGTATGACTTCAAGGGAACTTAATACTCTTTGTACTCTTCTACTTACTTTAGTTCTTGAGTGTTTTTCACAAACTTTTTTTTGTTCCATGCCAACCAATAATATGAAGACGAATAAGTCATTGCATGGTGTGGTTTCCATTCAGAAAAAAAAAGAAAAAGAAAAAAAGAAAAAAAATAATGGGAATTCAAAGCACACCCCTTCGACATGAATAAGTCCTTGCATGGTGTGGTTTCCATTTCAAAAAAAAAAAACAATGAAAATTCAAAGCACACCCCTTAGGCAAATAAAAGGCTACAAGCACTGGTTATGAGACTTGAACGACATGCACCTATACCTGACGGTCCCCTCTAACTAAGGCCCTCTCTCTTAGTTCCTACTTATCCTTTCTTCTCTTTGTGGAATGGTGGTTATTTTATGGAAGCACTCTTGTGTCTCATGTGGGTGGATTAGTCTTAGAGTGATGATGCAAAGTCATTAAAAGCAGATGGTTTTGGTTTGGATTGAGGATGGAACTTCCTAGGTCATTTTAACCACAAATTCCACAAGGGACTTCTTATGACCTCAACTTGGAACTCCATTTCAACTTGGAACTTACCTCACTACCATGTTTTGTGTTATGCTCCATGTCTTGGTCTGATGTGTTGGGATTCTTGAATGGATTCTTTCAGCTTGGTCTTTAACTCTTCATGACCATTAATTGACTATGGGTCCCATAGACTCCTTAGTTGAGGTTATGCAAGGGCACAAAGGGAATGAGCTTGTTATGGGGAGGACCCACTTACATAGCTTTTGGCTTGATTTGTTAAGGTTCCTTACCTTTGACATTGTTACAATCATATCTTTCTCATTTTCCATTGCGTAAACCACTTAGTACTCCTTAATCTTTCATTACATTCATCCATCAAATCAAATTTTCTCCATTTTTTCAAATTTATGAACTTCAACACTCTCTCCTCATGATTTCATACTATTGTTGGTCTTCTAAGCTTTCAATTGATCATAATTTCATTGAAAAATCTCTTGTATTTTGAAAGTTTGACCAAAGTCAATGGTAGTCAATGATGGTCAATAGCTGCATCGACAAGGCCTCGTCAATGCAGTTGACCATGTTGACAAGGCCTCATCAATGTAGTGCAAAAATACTATATATACTGCCACATAGTTAGGAATTTTTTGTAATTTACTCATAACACACTAGGACTTTTTGTAATTTTTCAAAGCCCAAAACATTCCAAAGCACATAACTTCCCAACTGTTTGTTCAAATCTCTCCATTTTTTGATCCTGCGCTTATTGGAAGTAAGATATTTATCATGGGGGCCACAAACCTTAAGGTTTCCATTGAAAAATTGATGGATTTTTTTTGGAAATTTTGCCAACTCCCCCAAAGGGTTAATAACCTTAACCATATATAAACATCAACTTTCTTCAAGTTAACCCTTCCAACAACCTCTTGGATGAATTATTCATAATAACACATAAAATAAATAATAATTGGATTAATTAAATCAACCATAATCACAACTTAGCGAAGTGTAACTCTCCTCAAGAGTTAAGGTATCCCAATTATTTTAAGGTTACACAATGATTACTAATCCATGGTCTCATGGTGATTACAAATGACATCCAAAAAAAAACATCCATAGGAAGAGGAACCCTCAAACCATGGGAGAAATGACCTAGAGCTAGAAAGTGCTAGCAAGAACAAGGCTAAGAACTACTAGAGGCGATCCATGCAATGGGACCTCTTTGGGAGGAGCCCAAAGTGGAATCTGTTTGATAGATTCTAGAGGAAGAAGTGCCAACCAAACAATGACAAAGAGGAGAAGTGCCCGGACCCATGCCAAGGCTTGAGGTCATGTTGACTCAAGCCTGCCTAGACATCATTTGGTCCCGAGACATTCAAAGATCAGTTCTTCAAGAGATCAACTTTGGGCCATTTTTAGAGAAAGCCCTAGAGGATGTCAAGACACAATTGCAGACCTCTCCTATGTGGCCAATCATCATGTCCAATGGAGAATGGTACATGGAAGATATCTATCTCTTTTGGAATAGCTAAATGCTAGGGTCCATTGTAAAAATTAAGGACATTCAAGTGTCCTACTTGGCGGAAGCTACTGCACAAGCATTTGGGTTGCCATACATTGGAATACAGTTGGTAGAGATATCAACAAAAGGTGATCTTGAGGCAAAAAGGGAATGGACCAAATGATGCTATGGGGTGGACCATAAGAAGTATGGTGTGCTCACATCGGTGGAGTAGATTTATTTCAAGATTTTCACCTATCACCTCAATCCAATGGTAAGGCTAAGTAAGGTGACTACTTTTTTTGCTCGAGCATGTGCTACTCTAAGAAAGAAATTTCCCATTGACCTTCCATAGCTAATATATTTGAAGATCAAAAAGCACTTTAAGGAGAATAAATGTGGAAGAAAGACCCTACCCTTTTCATGTTTCATTAGGAAACTTTGCAAAAGGGTAGGAATTGTTCGCTATTTTAACAATACCCTTAGGCATGCTTCCTTGGCCCCATGGTTAGAAACAATGAAAGAAAAGACACCAATGACCACTTAAGAAGAGGAGTTGCCACCGCCACTGCCTACTTAGGAGACAACACCAGAGGTCCATGTAGTCCTTAAGCATTTGCATCAAATCTGAGGATAGCTCTTGAGCGAACAAAAGCAACAAGCATGAATGAGTGGGGTAGATCCATCTATGTATTGGCCAGCAATGAGTCATCTTAATGAGTTGGCCTGAACAGTTAGCCAGATGGAGAAGGGTGGTCCCATTTTCTCTACCCAAAGAACATAGTTACCTTCAAGGTTAGATCCCAATGCTCAAGAGGTGACAGTGTAAGTAGTAACACATCATGTATTCCCAAAAATCTCTAGGAATGCTACCAATTTCTTGGTGTGGTTGGAGGAAGGTGAAGAGGCAACTATCTTGGTGATGCAGCACCAAGGGTAGGAGACAGTGGCAGAAGTGGTTGTTAACCATGTAGTAGAAGCATTAAATGCACTCATGATGTCTATACCAGACGTATCTACCATTCAAGATGTGCGGACATTCGTAGGCATGATCAGTAAGAAATTGAACATAGCCCAACATGAACAGTTGCTGGAACAACTAGTAGGAACTGGGTAGCTAGCTCCAAAAGTCTTTGATCTTCCAGAGAACATCACCACAACCCAATCGGAACTATTGAATGCAAGGGGTGGATGCATCATTTTGGAGGGGAAACTAGAAACAACCTAAGAGAAAAATCAATGCTTGGCCACAGAGGTTGCTGAACTTTATGCCCAACTTGTAGAATAAGCAATCCTTAGCCTAGTAATAACAAGAGATGAAGTTATCAAATAGCTTCAAGAATGATTTCAAAAAGCTAAGGAGGAAGCAGTAATGACCATCTTCAAATAGTCTATAGTAGATATTGAAATGTATTCCATCAAAAAGAACTTGAATCAAATGCACTAAGAGAATGAAGAATTGACCACACAAAATCATTGCCTCCAAAATGTTGATACTCAGAGAGATCAAATGCAAGAATTCATTCATCAATAGTAGGAGAAGCTTGCCAGAGTTAACATTGAATTGAGGAAATTGGCCACAGAGAACTGTAATTTGTCAGTGGAGGAGGTATGCACCTTGCGTCAAAAGTCTGTCATCGAGATCACCGCTTGAAAGAACAAAGCCCTCAAATTTGAGAAAGTAAAGAATCACTATAAGGACTAGGTTGGCTTGCAAAAGAAAGTTAATAAAAAAAAAATCTATATGGGAAAGGCAAAAATGAATGAAGCTCTTTAGAAACTCCAACAAGGAAGAGAGATGTGGCAGCCCATTCTTGATGGGATTGATGCCTACAACAAAGTAGAGATCTACTTGAAGGAGTTGCAAATTGAGGAAATGACAAAGTATATGGAGTTGAAAAATCTTCGTTATGCAAACCTGGCAATGCTAACAGTTGGATGACCATGGTTAGAATTGGAGAAACAAGTGGCTAGCTCATATTTGCTATATGAGGTTGAGTTCAAACACTACAAGGACACCAAGAAAAAGCTTGAGATTGCTAATGTTGTACTCGAAGTTCTCAAAGGGTGATTTAAAGATTAACGATCTATTACTAAGAACCTAGCTAGATGGATGAATGACTACCATGAGTTAAAAAACATAGTGAGAGCATTTAACATTGAACACAAATAGTTTGTTGCCTAGTTTGTTAATGTCAAGAAGTTGTTTTCAGCAATCTTGTGTCTTTGGAATGTGCTCATTCCAACCCACATTGTGGAAGTTGTGTGGATAGTGCATGATCCTAGGAGTAAGGAGGAAAAAATGATAGCACTGCTAGATGCTTTCCACCTCTTGCCTGAAGTTGTAGTAGTAGTAAGACAACCGTAGCCACCTCAACCATAGCTAGTGCGTGAAGTTGGTGAAGGTTCCTCGGAGCCTCAAGAACCACCACCGCCTAGGACTATTTGATCTTTTCCAACAAGATTCACACCATCAAGGAACGTGTTGTCTAATTTTTAAAGAGTTGAATCATGGTGTTCAATTTTGTGTCCTGAACACCTTCATTTTTTGTAATGTGTTGATTTGTACACCCGAGCACTCTTTTTTTGTCAAGTTAGTCAGTTTTTTTTGTTGAAGAAAAGTTAGTCAATAATCCCATACCTATCAATTTTGTAAAAGAATTTGAGGACGAGTTTTTATTCAATTGCGGGGGTATGATGAGTTGTTGCTAGTTGGCTACGTCGACGAGGCCTTGTCAACACATCTTATCCTGTATTGATGAGGCCTTGTTGAGGTAGTGTCTATCCATCACCTATAAATATTGATGAGTGGCGAGGTATCCCTATACTCAACCATACGAATACGAGTGTTACATGCACGATTCGGTCGAACTCCGTAGACTAAGTGCCTACACGCCTCATGGAACACTTAAGGTTAATCAATCATTGTCTTCTTAGACTTACTTGTATTTGTCATAGTTGTATGGTTAAGTAAGTCTAAGGTATGTGATTTTTATAGTTTTTATGTTTTATCTTCTATGCTAATGAGGTAAAGGGTGAAGAGACTAATTAACTAACTTTAACTAACTAACTAAAACTTAATTAACCTAGCATTAGCATCTGTTCCCACTTATCGTTCACACCCTGAACCAATGCAACCTTGGTTACCTAATGCTATTCGTTACTGGGATTACCAAGTGTAATGCACATGCTTGAAGCGATCGTACTGAATGCACTTAACTATGGGAGAAGGGTTGAGAGAGATTTAACCAACTAATAAAGCATTTAAATGATGAACAATAAATAACAGTAATTAAAATTGTAATTAGCTTAGTCCATGCACTGCAAGGTTTATCCAATAGTTCATCTTTATTTCCGTACACAAACTTGTGTTCAGGTACAATATTTGCTTGAATAAAGATTCGTTCTTTGGAGCTCCTACTGTGGGCACATGGAAATTATTCTATCTCTGGAGAGGTAAAACTGCTAGAGTTTCACTAAGGGTCTAGATCTAGATGGAGAAACAAGGGAGAGATGCCTCTTATTTATAGATTTGGTGGCATGCTACGATATGACGTATGTGATATCGCAGGGGAAGACACGATATCGCGTGGGGGATGCGATATCGCGGTCCACCGCGATATCGTGATCCATGCAATATCGTGTCCCATCATACCCCCATGACTAAATAAAAACTCATCCTCAAGTTCCTTACAAAACATTGGGAAGGTATAGGATTATTTACTTAGATGGAACTAATGGTGAATGGGATGACATGTGAACGGATCATCATTACAAAACATGACAAAACTGGTGTTCACAACAACAAGAGTGAACACCTTATACATTTGACATCAGGCTTTATTTGGCATTTGAAAGAGAATAGAGAGAGAAAGAATTTTTTTTGCTACCAATGCCAAGATTGCACCTTTCATTGTCTATCCGTAAGCACACCATCGATCTTGCTCCTTACATGACTGCTTCAGCACCGATCCATTTCAAGTGTTCATTCCAAATCCAATCCGTTGTTGCATGATTGCCATCTGCACACACAATACATTCTTATATTAGCAAGGGTAAATGAATCATAATGCAATTGATACCTTTCTTCAGTGTAAGGTCCATTGGCTGAGTTGTGGTATGGCTGATGCAGATATTGGAGATATAATAATGGTGACTACCAAAGGTGTAGGGGTTAGGCGAAAATTGAAAAAATTGGGTCAGGACTCCCATGACTAAGAGCGAACCTCCAGTAGTGGTAGAATGGAATAGGAAAAGAAACAAGAAAGATGGAGGGAAAATAGACAACTATAATGTTGATGAAATGGATGTCAAGATGGAAATGAACAAAATAGAGTGGATTGCAAAAATGTTAAGGGAAAGAGTTTAACTAGTGTACCAAATAGGAATGCCAGTGCATCCTCCCCAAAGTGGGCTCATGCCCTTAATGCCTTGACAAACCCACATTCAAAGAGTCTGTAGGCTCTGGCAATGTCATTTGGAACAAGAGTTAAAGTTTTAACCACAAGAATTTACCAAAAAAAAAAACAATGCATCCACCAAGATATACACTAATGATACAACCAGCAATGAGGTGAATAATGGAGGAAGGATGATGGAAAGAAGAGAATGGAATGGAATCTCAAGAACAAGGTGATGTACACCCCCTTGTGTAGTTAATGATTAATGTGACTCAGTAGATCTCATTCCAAGTCTAGCCTCAAACAAACCACATCCCGTGACTTCACATTAATGCATTCGGCCAATCCATCCACTTGAATAACAAGAATGCCTCCCCCAAGAGCTACCACCATTCCGACGAATGAAGGAGAAGAGAGAATAGGAAGCGAGAAGGGCCTTAGTTATATGGAACATATTTATTTTAGTTCCATTACTAGTGCTTGTAGCCTAAATGATTATTTCATCTAAGGGATGTGTTTTGAATTCTCACTTTTTTTTTATGTTTATGCGTGAGAACCACACCATGCAAAGACTTTGTTATTTTTATTCACTTAGCTTCCCGATAATTGGGTAGCGTTGAAATAGCAAGAAAACCCAAGAAGAAAATATTGAAGCACCCAAGAGAATGGCCAACACAAATGCATCAAGTTTCCTTGAAGTCACACCCTTTTCAATCCTTGAGTCCTTCCTTAGTTTGAGAAATGTCTAGTCACCAATTCATTATAGTTCGTATTATTAGGAAAAGGGACTGTACAATTCCAAGCCAAGAGAGACCATAGAAATTTGTGGATGAATGGATGACGTGGACTCATTGCCTGTCATATTAAAAGAACCATACCTTAGTATCAACATCATAACTTTAAGGTAAAAACCAAACATTAGCAATCAATAGGAAAACAGTTCATACCATCATGAAGAACACTTGTTAAATGAGAACTTGACAAGATGGATAACACAGACACACACTCACATAGAAAGAAATGAAAAAGAATAAATGATGTTGTAAAACAAAAAAAAGAAAAGTTAAAGAAATTTGTAAAAAAAAAATGTGTAGAAAAAAAAACTTAAAAGAACTGATGGCCTCAAATGATCAACATAGGTGGCCATTTTCCCCATGACTGAATGGAAAGGGAGAGATCCAAAATAACGAGTGAGGTTGTCCGGTATCAAAGGTGTAATTTGCACTGGCTGTTCTTGGTTCACGGAAGGGTTTTGTTTGTTGCACATTGACCAGTAACCTCTCATCCAGGCTTTCAAGCTTATATATTATCATAGCTCTTGAGGGAAAGGTCGTATGAATAATATAGGATCCTTCCCACAATGTTTGAAATTTCGTACACTGTGGTACATGCGTGGGGTTCCAGTAAAGGACCTTTTCTCCTGGTTGGTACTTAACCCTTTGAATTCTTAAGTCATGACACTGCTTGTTATGTGCCTTGTGCAACTCATTTGATGATAGAGCAACCAATCTATTCTTGTCTAGCATGTTTAGAGTTTCCAATCTTTGTTTTTGTGCTAGGTCAAGGTCAAGGTGAAGGTCACATGTCATGGATAGTGTACGGAGCTCAGTCTGTATTGGGAGCTTTGGAAGTTTTCCATGTACTAACTCATAGGGAGAGTAGCCTGTAGGGAGTTTCCAAGTGGAGCAGTACGCCCAGAGAGCGTTGTTCAGTTTTGTGCTCCAATCTTGTCTAAATTTGCTAATTTTTCTCATTAATATTCTCATAATCTCCCAATTAGTGACCTCAGCTTGGCCATTAGCTTGGGGGTGATAAGGTGTGGTTAATTTATGTTCAACCCCTAAGCGTTGCATCAACTTGCGAAAGGTTGCACCTGTAAAATGTGTTCCATTATCAGAGATGAGTGCACGTGGCACACCAAACCTGTTTACGATTTGTTGTTGTACAAATCGTGCAGCCATAGACAATGTGCAGTCCGTTACAGCAACTTCTTCAGCCCATTTGTTAAATAGTCAACAGCAACAACGATATAAGCTTTTCCATTGGACATTGGTGTAATGGGCCCCATAAAATCTATTCCCCAAATGTTGAAGGGTTCCAAAGGTTGAATCCATTGTTGCGGATCCTCCATTCTAGTAGTCATTACACCATCACGTTGGCAGCACTCACAGGATTGGAAAAATTGATGGGCATCCCAAAATAGTGTTGGCCAGTAGTATATTACAAGTAGGATCTTAATGGCTGTTCGTCTCCCTATATAGTGGCCCCCACAGGAACCCTTATGAGCATCCTGGAGAACTCTTAATTGATCCTCATTGGGCAAACACCAACAAACCAAGCCATTAGGATAAAATTTATAGAGTTGTCCCTTGATTTCGATGAAGTACTTGGTTTTGTGAAGAAACTGTTGCTTCTTCCGAAAGTCCAACCCTTGTGGTGTTTGTTGGGAAATGAGATAAGTAAGAATGCTACTATACTAATTTGTTCCCGTGGGTTGGTTATTCACTACACCGGCAAAGAGGGTTTCGTTAGGAAAATGATCAGATATGGCATACTCATCCTCTTTTTTTTCCAGCGCCACCGAGATAAATGATCAGCAACTACGTTCTCGGTGTCCTTTCGATCTACTATCGTTAGATCGAACTCATGAAGGATTACCAACCAACGTATAATACGAGGGCTAATTGTTGGTTTGTTCATAAGGAACCTAATTGCACTATGATCTGTATGAATGTACACTTTGTAGCCTAACACATAGTGCCTAAATTTGTCTAGTGCAAACACTACAACCATTAATTCCTTTTCTGTAGTTGTGTAGTTGAGTTGTGCATCGGCAATACTCTTACTCGTACAATGGATGTAATAAGGGCATTTTTGTTCATCTAACTGTGTTAGTATGGCTTCTAAGGGATAATTAGATGCATCGATCATTATATGGAATGGCTTGGACTAGTCAGGGGCTTGTAGAATAGGGGTTTCCACAAGCCTTTGTTTTAGAGTTTGGAATGCTTGTTCACATTCCCTGGTCCATTCGAAGGGTGCAAATTTTTTCATTAATTCTACCAATGGTTTGGAAATCTTGGAGAAGTTTTCAATAAATCTCCTATAGTAGCCAGTGTGTCCAAGGAATGACTGAATGTCCTTGACCGTTTCTAGTTGTCGAGTGATTCCTTGGATGACCTTAACTTTTTCTAGGTCTACCTCTATTCCTGATTGTGAAATCTTATGCCCCAGTACTACGCCCTCTTGAACCATTAAATGGCTTTTCTGCCAGTTGAGCTTTATGTTGGTTTCAACACATCGTTTCAGCACTTGTTCTAACTGGTCCAAGGCTTGATCAAAGCTTGTCCCATAAGTGGAGAAGTCATCCATAAAGACTTCTACTCCGTTACCTATTTACTATTGAAATATGCATAGAACTATTCGTTGAAACGTGGCAGGGGCATTGCACAAGACAAATGGCATTTGTTTATATGCAAACGTTCTCCAAGGATTGGTGAACGTTGTTTTGGCTTGGTATTTTGATGCGATCTGTATTTGGTTGTACCCACTATAACCATCCAGAAAACTGTAGTAGCGATGCCCCGCTATAGTGTCTAAGACCTAGTCAAAAAATGGCAATGGGAAGTGATCCTTGAATGTTGCCATATTTAATAGCCTAAAATCTATGCATACCCTCCATTTGCCTTCTTTTTTAGGTATGATTACTAGAGGACTAACCCATTCGCTATCAGCAATGGGATAGATGAACCCAACCTTGAGAAGTTGCTCTATTTCTTCTTTCACTATTTGTTTCAACTTTGGGTTCAATCACCTCTACGGTTGTTTTTGAGGCTTCATGGAGGGGTCCATGTAAATCCTATGCTGGCATATCCTAGGATCTATTCTGGTTAATTCAGGGTATGACCAGGCAAAGGCTGTTAACCATTTATTTATCACCTTCAGCAAACTCTCTTTTTTCTTGGGAGCAAGCTTTGCATTGATGATTACTGGTTTTCCATTTCCAGACCGGTGGGCATTGGTTTTAAATCTAGGGGCTCTTGTTTAAATTCATCAAGAATCTCCAACTTCCCCCAGTTAATGCTTTCAGAGTTAAGGGCTGGAAGTTCGCAACGGACTTGCTCAAGTGTGTCTATTCTTTCAATGTAAGCACTAGTTATCCCCTTAGTCAGTTTCATGCATGTTATCAAGTTGCTCTCTTGATTAGACATCAGCCACTGGGTGTTTTCTTGTTGTGTGGCTGCTGCATATAGGCATTTTTGTATGTCAATGTCTTGTGCACATCGATTGCATGCAGGCAATGTTAAACTTCACATCACCCATGATTTCTGCATGCAATGACACCCTATGTCACTATATGTGATGCATTGAACTTTCTTCTTCTCAATCTTTTCAAAAGTATTTTTCTTGGATATTTCTAGGAAAAGATTGCAGATTCCTAGGCATGCATCTATTGTACTTAGCCATGCCCTTCCCATTATTATCAGAAAGTTCCCTTTGTCATTATTTATTTGGATCACCAGGAAATCAGCTGGGTATGACCAATCATCCATGGTGGTAACAATGTCCTCAACCTGTCCCAAAGAAACAGTGATGGACTAGTCAACCAGTACTAAGTGAATATTTCTCTTCTTGAGTGGAGGCAGGTTCCAGGTTTCATACAATTCTTGTGAAATTAGGCTGACTCTAGAGCCTGAGTCAAGAAGAGCCTTATGAGGTTCATTCCCAGTGACTTGGAGATAAATTAGGGGGCTTCTAGGATTAGAGAATTTCTTGGAAAGGTGGCCTACCTTAATCCAGTTGGTAATGATATGTGTTAACATAACCGTGTGCATTGGACTCAATTTTTGGTTTGAAGGGGGTCCCAAAACCTTATTTGGTACGGAGGTGTTGAGATGTTAAACTGCTTGTGAGGGTGAGGGCTTGGTTGGATTGTTGGCTCTGAAGAAAGGTCTTTTAGGCATAAGATTGTCAGGATCAACTGAGAATTGAGGATTGGAAGCCCTCGTGACATTGGGTTGTTTCGGTTGAGTGGGAGATACCCTTGGCATTGTTGGAGTAGTTGGTGGTGGAGCTACCGACGTAAGAGGTGCGGATGGATTCGAAGGATGGTATGCATGTGGAGTATCTCTTCCAGGAGAGGGAGTCTAAAAATACTCCTGAATTGGATAGTAATGTTGTGGGGTTGTGTGACCCATAGAGTCACTTGGAAAAATTGGCTACTGCACGTAGTAGTCATATAGGTCTGGTTGTCGGTAAGGGTATTGTTGTCTAGGTGGTGGCATCCCCCATGACTGTGGGTGTTGCCACTGCTGATGTTGCCCGATAGGTTGTGGTGGAGTTCCACTTGGATAATATGTTAACAGTTGGTGGAACTACCTTGGGTTACCTTGGGGATAAGGTAACCTTCGAGGTGCCTATCGTCTGTTAAGTCTTGGGTTGAGTGCATACACCCCAGAATTTTGTAGATGTGAGATTATTGAGAAACATCCCTTAGGATGGTCATATTGGTAGATCTCACATCCATCGTCATTGTCTGTATCCAAATCCACAACCTCATCAGCGATAGTCATTTTTCCCTTACCCTTGTCACGTGCATGGCCTGAATCTCTCTGCTTTTTCTTACCATGATCACTACTTCGTTCCTCCTTAGACTCCTCTACAATTTTTAGGATAGTTTCAATTTTGCTATCTAAGGAGCTCCATATTTCATCTACCTTAGCCGATGCTTCTGTTGTTAGATTTTAAAGCGGCAAGGTTTTTCTATTCACCAACTCTTCGAGTGGTGACTCATCCTCTTCCTTACAGAATCTCACTCCCTTGTTTTGGAGGGAAGGATCGTGGTTGTACTCTTCTGCACTTTCTCTTTTCCATAGCTCCCCTTCTTCTTTAGCTACTTGCTCTAATAGTTGATGAATTTTTTGGGATCTAAGTTCAGATAATCTCCCTTGGGCATATGTCCCAAGGGTTCTCCTGGTCTCATGTCTTAGCCCATCTATGAGGTGGCGTAGTTGATCCCATTGTGCGTAACCATGGCTTGGGCAACAATGTAGCAATGCATAGTATCGGCCCATAGCAGCATCCAAGGGTTCATGAGTACCCTACTTTCATCCTTGGATCTGCTTACACAAGTTAGACACTCTGGAGTACGTTTGATATTTGTTGTTAAACAATTCTAGCATTGTACTCCACCTCCTAATGATTTTCAATTCTAAGGATTAGTACCAACTGTTTGCTTCCTTACGAGTGTCCTAGGAAACAACTTTAATTTTTGCCACTCGTTTTCAATATTTTGCAAGGCACAAGCATCGTGGAATGCTTGTAAATGATTCTGCAGATCAACATTGTATCCCCCTTCGAACCGTGAGATATTATTCATGTCTAGTCTTTTGATCCGACTATCTTTCTAGTGCCTTGTAGGTATTCTAACTGCCTCCGTAATATCTAATATACTTTGGGTGGCAAGTAGGGGTTTGTCATGATCATCTCTCTCACGACGTCTATGATGCCTATGTGGTTTTCTACTTTCCCTTCTTTCATGCCTTAACTCTCTAGAATGCCCTCGTTCTCGCTCTCGACTCTCGCGTCGAGGTCTCTCATTTCCTTTACCCTTATCCTCACCGTTGTGTTCTTTGTGACTGTGTCTTGATGTGGAAGGAGAGGGTGAATGGTGTGATGAAGGGAAAGAAGAAGGGGAACCATCGCCATGACAATGCTTCTTACCTTCTCTTTGGTGGCTACGGCCTCGATCATGATGATGATCAGAATGCTTACCCTTATCTTGTGCTTGTGTTCCCTCAGTGAACACTTGGTGTTTGTGGGAATTAGAACCAGGGTTGTGTATCGTGGAGCATAGGTTTTGATACCCTACCTCGACACTATTGTTAGGAGGAGGAACATCATCTTGTGGAGAACCTATTGAGATAGGTTCACCACCCCCAATTTCTCTTATGACGGGCAAAGCATTACGGGGGCCTTTGCCCTTCAACAATGTGTTGCAACTCTCTTGCCGTAAGTCTTGTTGACGTTGTACTTCTGTGGGATGGTAGTCCCTTGTGTCATAATCTTCTGCAACGTATTTAGCATATAGCTGCATCATGTCTATCTCTGCCAGAGCACGAAGGAGCATGTTAGGGACTGCTCGATCTGGGGGTAACACTATGTTACCTTGCAAGTCTCGCCAATGCAGTTGTTCATCCTGATGGAGGATAAAGGTGAAATCAGGTATATATTCATTGTGATGAGTATACACTACCCGATACTCTTGAGGAACTGGCAGATCTAGGTTACGTATGTTAGACTGCCGACGACCTCTTGTGTGATCCCTAGGTGGTGAAGTGCTTTTATGAGAAGAAAAAGACATTGTTATTTTATTCAGTGTGCTAATTAATAGTTATATAATTTTTTGTTTAACTAACCCTAAGGGTTCGTTTAAGCTCCCAACAATGTGGATAATTTCCTATGTTCTACTTAGTGCACAAACACTTAGTCCCCGGCAATGGCACCAATGATGAGTGGCGAGGTACCCCTNNNNCCTCATGGAACACTTAAGGTTAATCAATCATTGTCTTCCCAGACTTGTATTTGTCACAGTTGTATGGTTAAGTAAGTCTGAGATATGTGATTTTTATAGTTTTTATATTTTATCTCTTATGCTAATGAGGTAAAGGGTGAAGAGACTAATTAACTAACTTTAACTAACTAACTAAGCCTTAATTAACCTAGCATCAGCATCTGTTCCCACTTACCGTTCACACCTTGAACCAACGCAACCTTGGTTACCAAACGCTATTCGTTACTGGGATTATCAAACATAACACATGTGCTCGAAGCAGTATTGAATACACTTAACTATGGGAGAAGGGTTGAGAGAGATTTAACCAACTAATAAAGCATTTAAATGATGAACAATAAATAACAGTAATTAAAATCCTAATTAGCTTAGTCCATGCATTGTAAGGTTTATCCAACAGTTCGTCTTTATTTCTGTACACAAACTTGTGTTCAGGTACAATATTTGCTTGAATAAAGATCCATTCACTTTGGAGCTCCTACTGCGGGCACATGGAAATTAGTCTATCTCTCGAGAGGTAAAACTGCTAGAGTTTCGCTAAGGGTCTAGATCTAGATGGAGAAACAAGGGAGAACAACCTCTTATTTATAGATTTGGCAGTGCATTGCGATATCGCGTACGCGATATCACAGGGGAAGGCGCGCTATCGCGTATGCGATATCACGTCCCATCAAATATGCATGTACCAATTGCATTTATGGTAATTTAGATTTCAGTAGTAGCGAAGCTCTTACATTTTTTCCATTTGAAAGTTAGAATTTTTCCCCTTGAGTGCCCACAGCAAGAGTCATTGAGTGTATAGATCTTTATTCGAGCATTGGTGTACTTGAGCATGATAGTGTGTGCGGCAATAAAGACAAGCATTTTGATAAACCTTGTAGCACTTTGGATAGATTAGCTATTTTATTTATGGATTTAATGCTTTCAATTATTTATTAAATGTTTTCAATTAGTTATTAAATATTTCCTAGTTATTGTGTTAATGAGATAATTAAGCAAGATAGATTACACACATAAGTACAACCGCTTTGAGCATAACACATATTCGCTTGGTAATCCTAGTAGCATTATTGCTTGGTATGCTCAGTAACATAGTGCTTGGTCACCCAACAACGGATACATGGGTTTACGATTTGTGGAAAAAGTGGGATCAGATGATTATGTTAGGATTAGTTAAATGCTAGTCAATTAATTAATTTAGATTAGTCAATCAAATTCCTTTTTATCTACATTTCAAGCACCTGATTATAAAACATAAAAATGATAAAAATCAAATGCCTCAGTTACACTTAACCTTACCAATGAATGTCACAAGTGTAATTGGGAAGACAATGATTGACCTTAAAGCTAAATTCACTTCCTAAAGGGCTAGTGCACTAGAAATGATGAAGTCCACGGAATTCGATCAGATCGTGCGTAAACGCTTTGTGATTTGTATGGTTGGGCATATGGGTACCTCGTCGCTCATTAACATGGTCTATTGCGATACTTGTAGATTGTATGGTTAGGCATTGAGAACATTTGCCACTCATCATTGATGGAATATAATTTAACATTGCAATGCATTATAGATGAAATATGATTTTGTGCTATAGGATTATGATTAGTAGTTGGTTTCTTGACCAAAAGTAATTATGTAACTTATTTTGTATACTACTAAGAATAAGAATTAATTTTAGAAGGATGCATATTGTGTAGTAATGAAGTTCTTATAATTTTCTACACTAAATTTAGATTAGTTTATACTATTCTCCCCATTCTTGATCAAAGCTTCTATCTTACATATTTAATTTCATGGTTTCTTTATGTTTTAATTTCACGGTAAGGTCAAGATTGCTCAACGTATGTTTTAATTTATGGGTGGGCTTGACGAATACCGTGATTGGTGAGTCCAACAATGGCTATGCTGTCATTGTCAATGCAGGTGCACGTTAAAAAAATAGAAAAAAAAGAAGGTCCATTTTAGTTTATGGGTGACCTTGAGCAATGCCGTGATTGGTGGCTGTGTGCCGAAAGAATCGGCAACTTTGAATCACTTACGCGCTTTCTTACATTGCAGATCTAAAATTTGACTTTTCTTATTGAATAGCTTCTTTTAAAAACTTAACATTCTTAATAATTTTGGGAAATTTTTTTTTGCCCATCCAAAATTTCACTATGGATAACCAAAATACTTCCTTCATAGCATAGCGAACTACGGTGTTTGTGTTTACATTTTTTATCTTTGATTTTAGTCAATTTAATACCTATATTTTCTCCCTCTATTTCAATGACTAGTTATATAAATAAAGATAATAACAATATTTCCAACTTGACTATGAAGACCACGATAGTGTTTCTATCTTGATTTGACTCATGGTCTGTTAAGGGCATGAAACAAGAAAAGCTAACCCATATTTTAATAACCATAATTTCAACTTGGCTATAAAGGCCATCACAATGATTCCATCTTGATTTGACTCAGTTTATGTTAAGGGCTTGAATCAATAAAAGCCAACGTATGTTTTAAAAAGTGGTCAAAAAGTAGTCAATAATTGAGGATGGAAAAAATTTGGAACCCATCTTTTTTAAAAGTGGTAAAACAGTAGTCAATAATTGGGGATGAAAAAATTTGGAATTGCTTTGTCTTTTACATTGTTCCACCCATCTACCCATCTTTTAAAAAGTAGTTAATAATTGAGGGTATAAAAAATTTGGAATTACTTTGTCTTCTACATTGTTCCTCCCATATTTTAAAAAATTAACAATCCATATTTTAAAAAATTAACAATTGGAGATGGAAAAAATTTGGCATTGCTTTGCCTTCTACGTTGTTCCACAGCCGTCACCAATTGGCCATGACGCTTTATCGTTAGGCACCTGCAAGTATTGTAATATGGTTTTTTTATATATTCAGCTGAATTTACCAGTTACGTTACAAATGAAGTGAAGAAAAGATGAGGTTGCAGGATATGTATGACGTTCCCTAACTTTGCCTCGGGTGACTTTATTTTTGACCGAGGGATATTTCTAATAATAATATCAAATGGAAAATTTGTAACCTAAAGCGTACATATATCATACACAAAATCTTGTCCTGCCTTTGCTCCAATGCCTTTGCTCCAACACCTTAGCAGAGCATTCTGTGCACCTGTTCAAGTCCTCCTCATACTCCTGGTTGCCTTTGCCAACAATAATGGCATCCAACGTTTTGTCCTGCCATTCTGTTGTTGGATTTACATTGTTTGCATGGTTCCTGCTTCTTCATGTTGCTGTTTCTGGTCCCGCTTCTGCAACTGCAAATTATAATGATGCTGCTAATGATATGAGATCTTTAATTGCTTTCAAGAAATACATCACCAGTGATCCTCACTCTGTTTTAGAAGATTGGCGATCTGACTCTATCAATGCTTGTAACTTCACTGGAATTCAATGCTCTTCTACAGGTAGAATCATTTCGGTAGATCTTGACAGCAATGGTCTGCAGGGATCAATATCTCCAGCCATCGCAAATTTATCGATGTTGAAGGTACTCAATCTCTTTAACAATTCATTGTCTGGACTCATTCCACTTCAACTTGGCAGCCTTCCTAAACTTGAAGAACTTTGCCTTGCCACCAACGCCCTGCAAGGACTCATTCCTCCACAACTGGGCAATCTGTCTTCTTCGCTGCAGTATCTTTACCTTGCCAGCAATTTTCTGAATGGCACCATTCCCGCTTCTCTGGGAAAGCTCACCAGACTCAAGCAGCTGTACCTTTTCAACAACTCCCTCGGCGGTCCAATTCCAGAGTCCCTTGCTAAACTCACACACATGACTGAACTTGGCCTTTCTAACAACCATCTGAGGGCCCTGTTCCAGCTTCACTTGGACAGCTCACCACACTTGAGTTTCTCTATCTTTATGAGAATCGTCTTGATGGATGCATTCCACATCAATTGGGCAACCTCTCTTCCCTCAAAGTGCTTGATCTAAGCACCAATTCTCTCCAAGGCACTCTTCCCAGCTCTCTCATGAACTGCACTTCTCTCACCAAGTTATATTTCGAGGAGAATGAGTTTGAAGGAACGCTGCCAGCATCAATAGGAAGATTGAACAAATTGCAAGAGCTCAATCTCTTCTTGAACTTCTTCAGGGGAAGCATTCCAAAGTCCATGGCCAACCTTACTTCTTTAACATTCCTGAATCTGAATTATAACAGTATGCAAGGTACTTTGCCTGCCTATATCTCAACCTTCCCCCAATTAAAATATCTGTATTTCTCAGTTAATCAATTCTCTGGAGCACTACCAGACTCATGGATGAACAGATCGTCTCTTATTGAATTAACAATTGACAACAACTCTTTGCAAGGAACCCTTCCTAACTGGCTCGGCAATCTTTCTCAGCTGCAATGGCTTCACTTGGGAGACAATAACTTTACAAGTGAGGGAACTAGCTATGATCAATCCATTTCCATTTTAAAAGTCCTCTTCAATTGCAGGCGGTTGAAGTTCTTAGGTATGGAATACATGAAATTAAGAGGAATCTTACCTTCAAACATTGGTTCTCACTGGCCAAATCTTAAACAACTATATTTAAATGGCAATATCATCTATGGCAGAGTTCCTTGCAGCATTGGCAACCTCTCATCACTTTATGAGCTTGAGTTGGGAGAAAATGTTTTAGATGGCAACATCCCTTCACAGATAGGAAAGATGAGTTCTATTCAGTATATCGACCTCAGTCACAACAAACTGCAAGGCAGCATTCCAAGTGAACTGGCTCTTGCAAACACCACTCTTGCGTACCTTTATCTCGACCGCAACAACTTATCAGGCCCCATTTCTCCCGCCATAGGTGATCTGGCATATTTGCGTCAGCTTAGTCTCCGGATGAATTCTTTCTTTGGGAAAATTCCTCCAGAGATGGGTAATTGTTTGCTTTTGGAAGATTTGGATCTTTCTGCAAACAAGTTGTCCGGAGAAATCCCACCAGAGGTTGCTGGTCTAAAAGGCATTCAATTTGGGTTTAATTTATCCAGAAATGCTTTAACAGGGAGAGTGTCTGAAAACATAGGAGGTATGCAGATGGCCCAGTATATTGATCTTGCAAACAACCATCTCTCAGGGAGCATTGGCATTCACATTGTAGAATGGTTAAATGCAGTGGAGGTCAATCTCTCTTTCAACAAGTTCATTGGAAATCTGTCAGAAAAAATTGGGTACAAGTTAACACAACTGCAAAACATGGATCTTTCCTGTAATTCTTTCACAGGAGCAGTGCCTGAGTCATTGTCCAACCTTTCTCATCTACAGTTTTTGAATTTCTCCTACAATAATTTTGAAGGGCGCATACCATGTAGACAGGGCATAGTGAAGGTTCTTTCACTGGAAATTCTTTGCTATGCGGTGGATGCTTTGGTCTCATGGAATGCAAGATAGGGAAACACCATACTTCTCACAAGTTGAGCGTTCTCAAAGTAGTGCTGATAATCATCACCTCCTTGTGTGGAGTTTTTCTTCTCAGTCTTTCCATTTGGATCTTATTGACAAAGTGGAACAGTTTTAAATCAGCTTCTTTTTTAGTCCTCGACCTCCAGAATCCATTCATGAAATTATCAATGGAAGAATTAAAAAGAGCCACCCAATGTTTTAGTGCAGCTAACTTAATTGGCCAAGGAAGGTATGGGAAGGTTTATTATGGGACATTAAGCCAGGGGCAACGAGTAGCTGCAAAAGTATTCTTGCCCTTAAATGAAAACAGATCTGAAATCAGTTTCAGGAAGGAATGTCAGGTATTGGGAAAGTTGCGCCACAGGAACCTTATCAGGATTTTAACTGTGGTTTATTCTGGTGATTTCAAAGCCATAGTGATGCCATATATGAGCAATGGTTCTCTTCATTCACTTCTTTACGATCAACATGAAGGACAATTCATATCATTATGTTTACAAATGAGGCTATGCATATTGAAAGAGTTGGCAGGGGCACTCAAATATCTTCATCATGATTGCAGTTTCCCAGTAATTCACTGTGATGTCAAACCACATAATGTGTTGTTGGATGAAGGCATGACGGTGAAACTCTCTGATTTTGGCATAGCTCATTTTGTGGCACAGCAGAGAGAAGCAACATCATCTTCCTCATCATATGCAATCAAAGGCACTGTAGGATATGTTGCTCCTGGTATATATATAATGTTAAACTAATGTTTTAGCTATGTTTTGGTATTTTTAATATTGGATGGTTAATTATCATTTAGCTTTAATCATATATCTTTACTAATATATTGCTGCTTGTTATTGAGATAGAGTACGGAATTGGACGAGAGGTGTCCATAAAAGGAGATATCTATAGCTTTGGAGTGATAGTGTTAGAAGTCATGACCAGGAAAGAGCCCACAGATGAAATGTTTGGTCCTCATCTAACTTTACCAGATTGGGTATCTACAGTGTTTCACACAAACATAGAAGAGGAAAAGATAGAGAGAATTAGACATATTTTAAACAGAGTAAATGACAACAGTGAAGGGATTGAAATTCAGAAAGAAAAAGATTTGGAGGCAGTTGAAGGTATATTGAGGGTAGCTGTGCTGTGCACAAGCAAAGATGTTGTATTGAGGCCATCCATGAAAGTAGTGGAGTCGATTCTGTCAAAGATATATGATTCATACACATCTTTGTCATCCACAATTGATATTGAAGATCAAGTCGGACTTCCCTTCAATAATCTGGATGAAGTAGTAAAGAAAGTGGAGACACAGCCACCTCTAAACAAATATAGGAATGCAGAAATACAAGAGGTATCATCCAGCCAAACCTTTTAATGATATTGTTTTTGCTTTGCTTCCATCTTTGATCACAAAATCTCACCTCTTCTTATTCTAGTAAACAAAATCTCACCTCTTCTTATTCTAGTAAACTGTATTAGACTAGAGTCTCTGACAATGTGTTTAAGTCGGTGCATTGAAATTTAAAGGTTTTACTACGTTCTGGATTTTTCATTAATTATAAACATTGATCAAGAAAAAAGGGAAATCCATCGAAGAATTGTTTTAGCTTGTTTTGTTTTTAGGTGAAATGTAATTTTTCCCAAATAGAATGATGGCATTCTTGCATGCTGAGATCTGTTTTTGAATTCTCGTTGCTACTACATCTGTAACATTTTCTATGCATTTAAGATCTTGTAACACTTCACATTAAATGTAATTGAATGCATCAATTATACTTGGCTAGTGACTTTCTCAGAATATATAATGTTTTTGACATTCTGATATGCAAAATGGCATGTTTATATTATTCCTTAAAAGCCTGTTTCTTTGAAGTTGCCAATTTCTGGTTAATATTTAGTTCAGCTTACTTAACTCTTACCATGAATTATGAAGAAACATGATGGCCAGAATTAATCAATCCATAAGAGAAAAACAAAAGATAAATTTCTCAAAGCAGAGTATGTGAATACCGAATAAGTGCAGTTTAACGATGGCAAACAGGGGATAAAATTAATAATTTGTGAACTGTTTCAGTCTGCTAAAAGTGATAAAATTAATACTGTAAGGTGTTCCCATGCTACGCAACAACACATTCGCCTCGCCATAAACCCACACGATCTTCAATTTTAATAATAATATAATCTACTAGATTTGTTACCTGATTCAACTTTCTCTCTATTGATTCAACTTTCTCTCTATTGAGTATATCATCTGTAATTAGTATGGATATTGTGGGCCTTAGTTTCCCTGTGAAGGCTGTGTGGTAAGAAGGGTTTCCAACTACCCACTTACAAGACACCACCAATGATGGTGGATCTGATACTATTAAAATTCATTTACCCTACTTGTAGCATGCAAAAATGTAATTTCAATGTTAATGAAATGATACAATGATTAGTTTGGAAAATTCACACTTAAAATATTTTTCATGATAAAGTTCTTTCCGTTTTTTTTTTCATAAACTTTGAAAGCAAAGTTTATATAAGTATATTCTTCATTTCAATGATTTATACTATCTTTTTATTTCACCTAAAAAAAAGTGTAAGCTCATTTAAAACCTAAGTAATCTGATTTTTTTTATTGTATTGGGATGGTAGAAGATATATACTTTAGACTTCTACCAAAATAACTTATTCAAATGCGCTAAATATAAAGTTTATTTTCTCTTGTATTTCATTTTATGTGTTTGCTAAAAATTTTCTTTGAAACGCCTAGGATTAACTTGGAAGAAATAAGAGAGGAAAGATGCAAGATAACAATAGGTCATAGGTCCTTCATTTATAGCACTTCATGTACAACTTAAAGCTTCTTAAGGGATCATTTTTAGGTAACCCTAACTTGCTTAAAGACAAGTACATTTGCCATTTTCTCATTAGAAATTCTATCCTTAGGCATTATCTTTATTTATGCCATGATCTAATTTAAGCTGTAATCTAACTTTAATTTTACTATAACTTTAGTTAATACCTAAGCTTAACAAGTGAAATAAAATGAAGTAATCAACTTCTTTCATTTTACCCATAGATATAATGTTTCCTAACTTTTCTCTAATCTAGGATTTTGGTAAAGATGCTAGCTACAAGGTCTTTACTTTGAACTTAGATTGACTCTAAATGTTTGATCGTTGAGGGATGGGGGAGTGGAGAAGGGGAGAGGGTGTTGTTGAAACTAGAGCTAGTACCTATATGTATTCCAAAAAATATAATGAACACAAAACTCTTGTAGAGCTTTATAACTTAGTGCTACCTATAGGAATCAAACCCACAAAACAAAACAAAACAAAATAGAACTATGTGTAGCACCTTCACATTCCTAGTGACAATGGCTCCTCCAATTTTTGGAACTAGTACTTGTTTAGCAGTGCTATGAACTTCTCTTCTTCTATTTTGGGATCATGCATCATTTATTTGAATTCAATGATGTTTGTAGGAGTTGACACTTCCTAGGAACATGGCAGCTATGGAAACATTTTAGTACCCTTAACATACCATGCTGCAAATTATGTTCATTCTACCTCAAAGGCTATAGCCATTGAAACATCTCAAAGAAATCCAGTGGCGAACAAGGAAGCATTGTAACCAAATTTTGTGATGTAATTCTAATCAAATTTGAGAGAAAACATAAATACCTTAATTTTCCTTTAGAAAATCAATCTTGTAGCCTTGTTTTGTCAAAATTCCGAGGTATTTTTAATTTATAAGGTGTAATTCATGGTATGAGATGTAAAAACAATGCCATGAATTATGTTAAAGAAGCATAATTAATGTTCAAACTATCAAAAATGCTAGCTTTCCTAGTACGTTGATAAAAAATGTTGTAGTAAAAAATGCTATAATTTTGGGCTATGAAAAGTATGAAAAATGATGACATTCCAAGTCAAATTACTCAAAGACATTGGTAATAAAAATGTTGCAGTTTTGTGGCACAAAAATGGTCAAAATGCTTTGTAACCACCTAGAAAACTTGTTGAAACCTAAACAATGGAGAAATAGTAAATTGTGGTCTATTTAAGCTAGAATTAGCATCATTTTCAATATCCCTTTTAGTAAGAAGAACTTTTTTTTTGGCAATTGAGCACAAAGAGACTTTTGTAGTCTTTAGAGCCTTCATTCAGTGTTGATCACGGAGAATAGAGAGAACCTTTTATAATATTTATCTTAAGGCAAACCAAAAACACAACACCATGCCTACTTGCACTAGATCTTAAAAGACAGTTTCGAAGAGATATATAAACTATTTGTATTCTTAAGCTTTTGAAAGCTAGTTGATATGTACTCTTTAAACCTTTGTTTTACAATTTTTACAATCTTTAATACAAAGTTTGCAATTTGTTTTGGCCACATCTTTTCTCATCTCTTTTGTCTTTCTTGTGTTAACTCATTTCACTCGATAATAGACCCAAGTCCTTAGGTGATTGACCAGACCACCTAAGACACTTTAGATCTTTTCCAAGGCTTGTGGATCTTGAGGTAAAACTATTTTACATGGATCAATTTAATTTCCAGCTCAAATTTTTTTATTGTTATAGTTTTTTGGTATTAGAAGAAGGGCCTCTATTTGATTTCTTCATTCAAACCTAAGTGTAGATACAATTTGCCTAATTTAGCACTTTCATAGTAGCATATTTAGCATATAGGAGTTATTTCTTGTGAACTACAACACCAATGTATTTGAGTTTTAGTGCTTTATTTTTGGGGTTTTTTCTATGTTAGTGTTTTTATCTGTCTTCAAACTCTTTGGTGCAGTCAAACCTTGTAGATACATTGGCCTTAAGTTTCCTAAAATCTCAAAAACTGCTTTGATTTCCCTTGTAATCCTAGCATTGGTTTAAAAATGTTGTGGTTAAAATGTTATAGCATGTTTATAGTTTTTTAGTTATAAGAAATTATTTTTACAATTGTAGTGCATTGTACCTTTTCTATTTTATGTATTTATAGTTTACAACTTTTTTTCCTTATTTAAGCTATAGCTATTTTTCCATTTTGTGTTGCCTCAAATACATTGGGATAAATACGTTGTAGCCATTTTCTACTTCTTTCCTAGTGTTTTCTCAGATATGTAGGGATAAATACATTATATCCATTTTAACCTTTTATTCCAATGCTACCATAAAAATGCTCTGTTTAACATTATGCATTATATAAATTATGTTGTGCTTTAAGTTACGCTACCTCATTCTCCAGTTTTTGCATTTGTAGTTAGAGTCACAATTGTAGTTTCATCTACAGTATTGTAGTTTCTACACCATTTTCAAATTTATAGTTACAATCCTAATTACAGTTTTATTTATTGTGTTTTAGTTTTTACACTATAATAGTAATTGCATTCCATAGCATGCCACATTTACACAGTTATAGTATATGTGCTACATCTACCAATCAGATTTGCACTATTTTATACCTATCATGTCTAATGTATTACTTAAGGAGATTATCAACATGGCCTCAAACTAAAACCTTGCTCTTATCTATGATCCTAAAGACCCAACCATTGTCGAACATTATCAAATTCTTAGGCATGTCTACCAAAATCCCCTATATACGAACATAAATGAGGATTATTACAATTTTATTTGTGAGAAGATACAAGTTGGTTTGTGTATCCCTCGCAAAGAATTAGACTTCAAGCACCAATTTGAAATTATTCATAGGAACGAGGAGTGCATTTCCTCCCCCTGTGATCATATTGAGTTGATGGAACCTTATGTGTACATGCTAGTATAATTGGTAAAGGCTAACAATGGGAATGAAATGAGTGAGGAAGGCAACCTTGAGTAAGACCAAGAGGAGCAAGATGAATTTTGGGCTTATTATGAGATAGATACGCACCTAGGGAACCTTTTCCAATGATCTATCCTTGAAGTAACCATGCTCAACTCTATGCCTCCTATCTTCATAATAAACCAAATGCCGCCCATGACCTCCACAAACTAAGTGTCATAACCTACTTCTCTATTTGCTTCCTTGTTCATCTTAATCCCTTTCATCATTGCATCTTAGCCTTTATTAGTAATCCCTCCTATGCCACAAACATACCAATTCAAACCTCATTCTCCATATTTAATTCCCTTGCAATGGTAGCCACACGACCTCTCTAGTTCATACTATTACCTACTTCATGACCTCAAATAGTTCAACCATTTGTTCAACCATCAATACAATCCATAGTGTAGCATATAGGAGTATCTCAAGGTTTGGATCAAGCCTTTTAATTGATCCAAAGCCTTACTGAGAAGTTGAAAAAGCTTGAAGCCAACACCACTCAAATGATAAAAGTTATGGACTTTTACTAAGATGATCCTATTAGTCCCACTATCCACAAATCATCCTTTTTATAGGCATTCCCATTTTTCACTTTACTAAATATAGCAATGAAGGTGATTTTAATGCTCACCGCATTACCTTTCGTTCTGAGTGCCTACTATTATAAGCTTGGCCACATATGGTATTGCTCATCTTCCCCATATCTTTGACTAGAAAAGCCTTAGACTAGTATTGTATACTATGTAGAGGTTTCATTTCCTCCATAGATGACTTGATTGCTTAATTTGTTAACCATTTTAAGTATAACTTAAGGCTTGACACAACATTAGATGAGCTCATGAAAGTGAGATAGGGATCCCTTGAAGCTTTCCAAAAGTTCATTCGATAAAGGAATGCAATCCTCAATGAAATTTTCAAGCTCATCTTTGAAATGCACCTTTTGACCATATTTAAGAAAGTGATTATTGAATTTATCAAGTCTAACTTTAACTATTTAGATCCTTGATCACTCAGTTAAGTCTTTCTCCAAATAAAAAAACATATAAGAAAACCTAGTAATGACCCTGCTTACATGACATGCAAGAACCAACACACAAAGAGGAATAGGGAAATGAAAAATTAACCCATATAACCATAGTCATAGTGGCCAAAGATCCAAAAATGATAGAGGGACCAAGGACATCAAGACCTAAAGCCCCTACCACTACTACTCAACCATCAACCTTCGTTGCTTTGACATCTAACCCCTTGAAGCCTAACTTTGAATGAAAGGATTGGTCTAGGTACACCAAATTGCATATGAAACCATTAGAGCTTCTTGATTAGTTACTCAAAAGTAGCTACATTTAACACATGTAGCTGTCTGAGAATGCTTGTAAGAGATATGATCTTTTTTACAAAATTGCTAAAGATCCTACAGTAGTCATAAAAGATGATCCTCCCATGCTTGAGTACATCAAGATGGACTGATTTTGCCACTATCATTAGCTTCTTGGTCATGATACTAATTTTTTCTTGGCCTTGATGGATGACCTTTAGAAGATAATAGATAGTAAGGAATTAGTCCTAGATGCATCTAACCCCATTAGGCCTTAGAACCAGTCCATGCAGGTGTACAAGGACCTTCTCAAGTCTAGTAATGATCCATTAATGATAGCTACATTTAACATTTCCAACAAGCCTAAACCTAATAAGGAGCTATTGGTAGTTAGGGTATCCCCATGCAATGATTAGAATTCTACTTCCACAAGTTCAAGAACTCTGTTCATTATAAGGGTACCACCACCTGCACCTCCTAAAGAACATTTCATCATCAGAGTTCCTCCCCCTTCTATCAAGAAGCCCATAGTCCATGTTGACCAATAGTTCCTTGGTCCCTCTATCATTCTATCAATATAACAATAAAAAGTCACCAACAAAGTAGCAGAAAACATAAGCCCCTAAGCCAAAGGCTAAGGAGAGTAACCAACTAAAAATCTAAAAAGAAGTAGGTCTACCAAAACCTATTCCAATCTTAGCTATACCTATGAACCATACCACTCAAACTACTTTAACTAGCTAGCCTAAAGAAAACCATAGGTAAGAGAAAAACAAAGGGCCAAAATAACACATGTTAAGACACAAGGTTAAGATCCTAGGCAAGATGAAGGAAATAAAAGCCAATAAAATAGAGAAATCATCCATCAATAATAAAGACTTCTTCACTATCATGGAATAGGTGAAACTTACGTTAAAAATTGAAAAATACTTTCCTAAGCCTCTATGACTTGGTCATGACCTCTCCTACTCATCGTGAAGCTTTTTTCAAAATGCTAACTTCAATTCCTCTAAGTGAGGACATTCCTACCAACAAGAAGTCCATCCACTCCATCATAGTGCCACCTCTACCTAAGGAAGAAGTAAAACAAACTACTTTGACATTCCATGATAGTGAAGTAAAGATTAATCCATAAAGTGATGAAGTGTTACGAGCTCCTCTTTTTGTAACCATTAGAGTTGGTCAATACAAGATGTATTAGGTAAATGTTGATGATGGAGTAGCTACAAATGTTATCCCCTATCATTATTTAACATTTTTGCTTGGTTGAGAACATTCAAGACACCTTCACCTACATATTTTAATCCTTTAACTAGTTCTGGGTAGTAGTGAGAGGGTTAATTTCATTAAACTTTATGATAAGGGAATAGTTCCTCACATTTGCAGACTTTCTAGTTGTTGAGGAAACACCAAGCTTCAATTTAGTCCTAGGACAGCCATGGTTGGATAAGTTGAGAGTAGTTTCTTCTTTGATCCACCAAGGGATTCATCTACCTTATGAGGGAGGTAAGATCATTATCCATAGAGACAACATAGCCTCCTTGTCAATAAAGAATATTGACATAGAACAAGAATCGAGGGTAGAGTTCCAAGAGAAAACTCCCATAGCCAAAAATGAAACCAAAGACCATAACAAACTCAAGAAAGCCAAAGCTAATAACATAGATGCCTAGAACAAATCTTGGGAGGAACTCCCATTTAGTATCATGAATGAAGGAAATGAAGAATATAAAATCGTGCAACAAAGGTCTTACCAGTTTCCTAATCTATCAAAAATTAGGAAGTAATTACATAATTAATGTATTCTCTCTTTTCTTTCTTTATGTATGCATGATGGCCTTTTTTACTTTATGCATTATTTATAGGTTTTACTTTTATTTTGTATCTTATTTTTACATTTTTCATGTTGTTACATTATGTTTGCAAATTTTACTTTATTTCCTTGTTTTTTTTTCACTTTTTTTTAATTCATAACACAAATTTTTAGCTTTACATAAAATTTAGAAATCATAAAAAAATATAAAACATAAAAACAAAACTAAAAAGTGTAGCCATGTAATAGTGTGAGAGTCAAAATTGAAATGTAGCCTCATATAACCAAGAAAAACCATAACAACAGTTATGGTTACACTGTGTAATAATTAACAAACCACATGTAGTCTATAAAAATCATAATATTTAATAAAATAGTAAAAACCATGTAACCAAAACATCAAAAATAACAAGTCCATCGTCATAATTAGTAGCCAAACTAAGGTATAGGAGGAGGGGGAGAATCATCAAAACCATCACGATAATCACCTAGGGCCTTTAAAGAATAAACAATCCAACCATTAGTAACCATAGTAACCATCAAAATAGCCATAAAAGAATAAAAATTGCCATGACATAAAATAGAAAACAAAATTTTACAGACTTGAGAAGGTTTGGGAGTAATGTCTTCAAAAGCCAATCTTGAGATATTAGCCTCTAACTTACAAAGAATTTCTTCTTTGCTCATGTTAGCCTAATTAATGTCTTCTAAATCCACTCCTGCTAAAAATTTTCCTTGCTCCACATCTATCCACTTAGGAGAAGCATAGGAAAAGGTAGTCATAAAGGTCTCCCTAGATGTAGTTATGATCTAAGGAGTGGAAGAATTAATAATGACTACGAACTCCTTGAATTTGCTGAAAACATATTCTGCACCTATGCCTTGCAAGAATAAATCATGTGTACATTGCACCATAGTTGCCTCATGCTAAGATTTCATGTAATTCTTCTTCTTCATCTTGTACAACACTTTGTAAGCTTTCTATTTCTTAATCCACTCTAACACCCAAGCATGGTAGTCTTGCCACTCCTATGTCTTGTGAATGATCATTTCCAGTTCTGAGTCCTTCCTTCAGCTACTCCTAGTTATAGCAACCTTTCCTTAGATGACATTCTAGTAGCAAGATGATTTAATCTCCTTTGTACACAAGGAGTTCTTATTGGCCACACTAGCCTCTATGAACTCCTTTCAATTTTCCAAACCCCCATGTTCATCTGATAGCTTCTTAACTTTCTTTTCTAGCATCACAAAGCATTTCCAAAAGAATGAATTTAAAAGTTAAGATTTCCAAAATGATTCTATACATAAGGCAACACATTTTGTAGCACCTCATATAGTTTTCATAGAAAATTCTCCAAATCAAGTGGTAGCACATGGAATTGATAAAACTCAATGTCTCAAGAAGAATTTCATCTAATCTTGGAAATTGTCATCCATAGAAAAAAAAGCAAAAAAATTATTAAAATCATTAAAATCATAAAACCATGAAAATAAATAAACACAAAAATATTAGTAAAAGTGCTAAATAAAATTATTGACTTTTCTCAATGATGCCAAGAACTAGCTACTATAGCCTATCTATCATATTATCCATCATTCCCCTCATGAACTCATCTTGTTTGGTGCCTTCGTCCAAGGTTTAGAACATAATGAAAATGTTTTTGGAGAAGGCTCATTCCCTATAATAGCCATAACAATTAACATCATCTATGCCTATAATGTAAATAAACAAAGCAAAAAAGAAACATAATACAAATAAAATTTTTTTCAAAGTGACCAAAAATTATTAGGAAGATCATGAGATGTGTCCATTAGATGATTGCCTTCTAAAGGTAAATCATCTAAGATGGAACCTAAAATATCATGTGCTTCATGAGCCATCATCTCCTCTTCTTCTTTACCCCATTGCTCCTCCTTTGTAGCAGCCTTGGCTGCTAATTCTTGCTTCTTCACAGTGATAAAATCATAGCCAAATAAAAAAATAAATTAGTAAATATTTTATGCATCATGTTTAACAAAAATTATGATAAAACCAAAAATTTAAAAATTTAATATACATAACTTCAACAAATTCATTAGCCTCTTTAAGCCTTCCAAGTTTTCTAGGTGCCTTCTAGCTTGGAATTGTAACATTTTCTTCAACTCTTGACCTCTTTATTCATTTCTTAGTAGCACCATATGCCTCCACATGTAACCTCTTGGTTCTTTCCACATTTCCACATGGAGCATGGGGCTCAATCCCCATGCTATCAAGAGAATAACCATGAATACCACTTATGTACCTAGTGGTAATAGAGAGTGACTCTCCTACATCCTCCATGGTGAGCCTTGGACATGTATTGAAGGAACAAGATGTTTAGCCCAAGGTCTAAAAAGTTGGAAAAAATCACATGCTACCTACCTTTCATCTGATTTTAACATAAAAAACTCTACAAACAATATAAGATATACATTAAAAAATAAAAAATAAAGATGATACACTAAATTAAGATTTTTACAAAGTTTTTGTATCTCACTTCTTAAACCAGTAACAAACAAAGTGATCCAATTAATGAGTGATGTAGCATCCAAAACTCAACCATACAAGTCACAAGTGTTCATGCATGACTTGATCGTAATTTGTAGATGGACAATGTTATTATGCTAGTAATTAAGTTTAAGTTCATGATCGTTGTCTTCCCACCTTTAGATAGTGAGGTACAAGTGTATGGCTTAACTATTAGTGAGGCATATGATAATTGATGTTGTAAGGCCACTAATGCTCCTAGTAGTAAACATAGTGAAAATGGAAGTAAGTGCTAAGTCTAAGTACTAATAGAAATGTAAGTCTAGTCTTAGCCTATAGTGATGGACTTCAATTCTTAGTCTGCCATTCACATCTTGGACTCATGTAGCTATCATTGGGATTACCAAGTGGGATTACTACTATATGTACCAAGCAATTCCACTATTGGGTTATTAGATAGTTACACTTAATGCTCAAAAGTAGTTTTATCTATACTACTTTTACTAATTAGACATGTAAAGTAAAATACTTGGAAAAGTAGAGTATTAACTAAGAAAATAGAGAAATTATTCTGAGTAGAAAAAAAGAAAAATAAGTGATGCTACAATGATGGAAAACAACTTCAATCTTTATTATTGTGAATAAACTGTGTCCAAGTATAATTTACTCGAATAAAGGCTTCGGTTGATTGTCTAACATCACACTATAGGCATTTACACTATTGCTAAAACTATGGAATGAAACTGCAAGCGTTTGGGTAAGGTATGGAATGAAAAGTTGTTAGATTGTGCACCCAAGTGTTGTATCTATAGGGCTGCACACATCCCAGGAAATAATATTAATGATGACATAGCATGAGTGGTGACATGATATCAACAACATTGTTGATACAATGTCATTACTACAATGTCATTTTTATGATAAAAGTTGACTTTATCATATCCCCATGACTGATTGGAAACTCATCCTCAAGTTAAAACAAAACGAGGATGGAGTTCCTTACAAAATTAGGATGTAGATTTGATTATTCATAGTTGATGGTCTATCTACATGGCTCAGAATGCTACAGTGGTGTTTTTACAAAATTGACACAATTATATGACAAAACGTAATTAGAAAAACAAAAAATTGGGATAGCTCGATGTAGCCTATGTGCTTGGTGGTGGTGGTTCTTCCATTGGCTACTTTCCCTTGTCATCAAGCTTCTTGAATTAATACCTATTTAGTAATGCCTAAAGCTTTTTCTCCCCTGTCCTGGGATCATGTACCGACCATGCATGTTGAACAATGTGTGATGGAGCTAGTACATCTCATGGGCATGATAGTTGTGAAAACATATAATTGGCCTTCATGTACCAAGCTGCAAACTACTATTATTCTTCCTCAAAATCCCTAGTTATTTTTCTCAATTTCTAATAATTAGACATTGTACGAGCCAAGTTAGCTGCCACATCTTTTTGGCCCTAATAGCTAGCTTTCACAATTTTGAGTTCAAAATTTGCCACATGTATTTTTTGTAGTGCATCTTTCTTGTTTACAAATTCTTTCTTGTACAATACATAAACTACTACTACTTGTTGTTCTAATTCATTCTTGGGCCTACTTGTTGTTAACATTGCTAGATTAGCATACCAAAGATTTTCTAATCCCATGTATTCTATTAAATCCTCAATCTATTGGTCTTTGTTCTTTATTTTCTCCTAGTGGACATGGGCAAGACTATCTAGAATTGGTTGCCAATTAGGATTCTATGTAGAAATGGAGTTGATTTTAGCTTTTGCCATCTAGATCCCTTTTTGATCAATTTTTTTATACATGCTCACCTAGTCTCTAAAATGCTCCTTGAGTCATTTATGTTTCTTGGCCTTCTTCTTTAGCGTGTTTATTTTGATTGCAGATTTTTATCAAATAGTGCATACTTCTTCCATTGACAAGGCTTGATTCTCATGGGTCAAGTGACTCATGTCTTGGTCAACGTGGATTAATTTCTCTTGAAGTTGCTGGATTCTCTCCTTGAGAACATTCTTTTGCCTCTCAATGTTGGTCAACTGAACATTGTTAGCAACTAGTTGCTTATTTTCCTTTACAAGGCGATGAGTGCTTTGGCATGTGCATACATTTGAGCTTCCACCACTAATGCATCCCATACCATATTCTCCTTGTTCTTTTCCATATTTATATTATGATCAATGAGGCATCTAACATGGTCTTTCCTAAATTGTTTGAGTTGGTGCAATGCAACAAACTACATCGAATCTCTTCTTTAAGCTCTTAGGGTGGCTAGCCCTTATTGTAATCTTTGAACTTCATTTTCTACATGGTCTACCTTGGTCCCCACCATGAACAACTTCACCTTGATGGCAATTAACTTAGAATGTACTGTGATGATATCACTAGGAATATCAAAGAGATTCTGCATGACTTATCTTATCTACAGTAGTCTGTCTAGTATTCCTCATGTTTAGCTAGAGTCATTGAAATACCAGCAAGCATTTAAGTGTCTCTCACTTCAAAAATATCAGCTGGTGATACAACAAGGATATTGAATAATTCTTTGATGTGATTCGTGATCACTTTAGTAGCTCGTGCTGCATCTTGATGCTGCATAACCACAACTGTGGCTCCTCCTCCTATTTCTAGCATCACTTGGAATGATGCAGTATTTCTTCAGATCTATTATGACCAATCATCCCCTCCTCTTGACTACAGTGAAATTTTCCCACTTGCAAGGTTTGTTGAAATTATGGGTATAATGACACTTTCTCTAACTCTATAAAGATTGGCTCCCTCTCTTCTTTCCTAGCTTATTACATTTGCAATTTATTGCAAATGGTTCGTTGAAGGTCTACACTCCTATGGCGGTAGTGGTGGAACTTATTAATATTATTTTTTTGTTCAGCTGGTGGCTAGCTACTGGGTCTTGTTTACTATTGTTAACTAGTAGTTTTGATGGTATCAATAGGAGTTGAGCCTGTAGCTCCCTTGGTACTTGCTTTTTTTTTCCAGCTAATCCTTTTTAGGAGGCATTGGTTTTGAAATTTTTGGATATGAAACATTTTGGGCTTTTCTTAAAACATCATTTGTGTAACCAAATATGCCTACCTATTTGCACAACTTACTTATTAGGCAAGGGAGTGGTAGTGTTGGTTTCCCTACCTTCTTCTCTTCGAATTGCCTCTAAATTTTGAGGAAGTAAACATGGATGATGTTGGTGTTAAATATCCCCATCTAAATGATGCTTCCTCTAGCTACATAGGTTGATATTCTATTAGGCCTTTTGGTTAGGAACAAATGATAGGTTCCAATCTTAAAATAAATCTTATCTTTAGTAGTCATCTCACTATATTCCTTATCTTCCTTACCTTAGGCTCTATATAGCTACAATCTTTTGACATCTGTATTAGACCTTGTGGAAATTTGTGTTAAATTAGCCCCTTCATTTGAAAGATTTAGGACTTTAGCAATTGCCTTTGTAGAATATGACACTAAAACTCCTTCTATTTTAACAATGGCATTGACTTGATTATTTTGCTAGAACTAAAGAGTTTTCCATACATACCATTCATCATTGGTTGATAATGTATGCCATAGGGGAGGTGCTTGAAGTTGTGTCATTATGGCCTTTTGGAGAAAACTCCATGAAAGGGCCAAAATTTAACTCCATAATGACTACAAACATGATTGCTTTCTCTTGGATGGCCTCGAGGCATTTTGGTGATAGTGTGAAGTGTTGTCCTTGCTTAGGTGCTTGAGGTGCCTCTACATTTTCTTGTGTAGATTGTACAATATTAGGTGTCCACTGATGAATATTGAATGATTGGACTTCCTGCTCTACATGCTCCGCTGGTGGAGTCTATTCTCTAGTTTGGCCTCTTTTGTGGCCTCTTGGTCTTTTGACATCATGTTGCAAAGGTCCTCCTTCTGTTGGTCTTTTTGGGATCATCTATAATCAATCAAGAGTTTAGGATTACCAAAGTGTTTAAATTGGTGCTTAAAGATTCATAATTCTTTTTTTACTCTTGGTTAGATCACATTCTTAGTTCATGATGATTGTAGAATTAGAAAAATTTTCAAAATGATAACCCCTAAGTGTTGCATCTTTAATTTTCATGACCTTCCACACTTATTATATTTCTGCTTATAATGCTTTAGAATAGTTAGAATGGTTTATTAGAAGAATTCATGGAATTATTTGACATAAATTTAATTAGCTTATGATAATGTCTTTAGCATTTTATCTTACTTACCCTTATTCTTTCTTCCAGCGTTAGAAAATTTTTGAAAAGTTTAGCTCAAATTTCCTTGATGTCACCCCCTACAACTATGTTGAGTGCTCTAGGATTAACAAGATTCAAAATTTTTGAAAATCGAAGCTGTGGGGACAAAGTTACTGTTTTTGGAAGTTAGCTTGTTGGAGTTTAGAAAGAAAATGAAAAAAGGTCCCCTTGTTGCAATTTGGAAGAATGAAAAATTTGCTAACTCCATATGCACATATATAGTATTTTTATTGGTGCAACATCATTGATATAACATCATATCAGTGACGTATGAGGGTCTCATACATCATATCAATGATGTCACCTCAAAAAATTTCAAATTTGTGATCAATTTCTCATGGAAAAAATGAGTCAAATAGAATGATTGGAAGATAGTAAGCATTTCCATAGGGTCTTGGAATAGTGATGATGCTTAGATTTCAAAAATTAAATGTTTAAAGTCCATAAAGAAGGATTTTTAGGCTATGAAAGTTTATTAAGTGAATAGAAGATGGATGAAGGGTTATAGGTGCATGGACAAATTTTTGAAAGCAAGGGAAGTATTTATTAAATTTTTGGATGCTCTTGGAAGACATAAGATGATGTGGAATTGTTTGCAAAGTATGAAATATAAGAGTTATACAGGTAGATCCTCCCCAAAGCAGGCTCCAGCCCTTAGCATCCTTGAATAACCACACCAAAAAGTGTCTGTAGGTACTTAAGGAGTTGAATGTAAGAAATACCTATTTTTTAAAAAACACACATATTAGTATCTCTAGATTGGAAAAATAATGTTATATTACACCAAACCACAAGTTATGATTACATATACAGTTACATGAGATGAATTGTAGAAAGGATTGCTAAAACTAGAACATGAGGTATCTTATCATAGGCATAATGAATCCCTGTGTGTAATCAATGGTTAAAGTAATCATTAGCCTTTCTTTCCAAGATTCAAACCAAGTTTAGACCACATTCCAATGACATCGTAGTGTTTCATCTCTTAGGTTCACAACCACAATACTATCACTGATGCAAAGAGAATTACCACTTGACATATTGTTGAAGGGAGGAGTTTATTCATTGCACTATTTATTATTATTTTTTTAGATTTCTGAGAAACTACCTACCTTCAGGAATGGGTAAGATTTCTTTCTAGTGGAACCCCGAGAGATTTATTATATGCACAAATCTTATTTTGGACTATATCAACCTTACTAGAAGATTACCTTCAGGCATGGGTAACATGTGTTTTCAATGAAATGGTAAGGAAAAACTTATTCTACTCATACTTCCATTTTTCATTAGATCTGCAAAAATATAATACATATTTAGCAATAGGATAGAACTCATAGTAGTAATCAAAGAGAAAATACAAATCTCCTTAATGTCATAACCTTTACATTTCCACTTGGTTCTTCACTCTTCAATCTAGGCATAATGACCACAAGTTTATTCTTAGTTTTATTATTAGAAGAATATCATCATGACCATGGTAAGAACCTCTTATTGTTGGAATGGGTGGATGGATGTTATTGTCTCACTATATAGATAATCCATTCATTATGATTGATAATATAAAGAAATCTTCATCTTATTGGGACTTCTTCTTGCCTTATTCAATGTGTTTTATTGAAAATTAACAAAAATATGTACAAGTAAAATGAAGACAAAGTATGAAAAATTAGAAAAGACATCAAGAATTAAAAAGATAAAAAGAAGGAAAAATTATTGAAGAATTAGAAAATATCAAAAAATATCAAAAGTTTAAGAAATGAAAAAGTATAAAAGAAAAGGAAAATTTATCAAGAAATTAGAAAAAAGTAATAAGAAAGTGGAAAATTTAGAACGTACCTACATGTCCTAGTGGACACTCCCACAACTATGGTTAGGATCAATAAACCAGAAAAGTGAACAAGTAGAGGATATTTGGAAAGATTGTATGGAATCCTTAGTTGAGTTGGGATATTGATGATAAGGTTTGACTTGCTGGATGTTTATGAGGATAAGCTTATGTGGACTAGACAGATGGTGAATATGCATGACACTAGGAGGGTAAGTTTAGTGAACAATGTAGGGCCCCTCCCAAAGTGTTTGAAACTTGGCCTTTTGTTTGGCATGATTAGGGTTATAATAGAGGACCTTGTCACCTAGCTATATCAATACCTGCCTTATACAAGAATCATGCCTATGCTTGGAGTAGTTCTTGTGGATCTTAGTGCTCATAAGTGCTACTAGCCTATTGTCTTCTAACAAATTAAGATTCATTAGGCACTCTCTTTCAGCAAAGCTCAAGTTCAGGTCAAGTTGACAGGTAGTAGCTAGAGTTTGAAGCTTTGCTTGGATTGGTAGCGTGGGTAACTTACCGTAAACTAGCTCATAGGGTGAATAACCAATGGGTAGTTGCCATGTTATTCTATAGGACCATAGAGCATCATTTAGCTTGTTGTTCCAGTCCTCTCCAAATCTACCAACCGTCCTAGTTAATATCCTAGTAATCTCATAGTTAGTTACTTTTGCTTAACCATTGGCATGGGGATGGTATGGTGTGGTCAACTTATGATTTACCCCAAGCTCTTGCATGAGATTTTTAAAATTAGCATTAGTAACATGAGTCCCATTATTTGGAATAAGCATTCTTGGTACTCTAAATTGGTTTACAACATGTTGTTGAAAAAACTTAGTAGCTATTTTGGCTATACAATCTTTAATTGCTATTGCCTCTACCTGCTTGGTATAATAATCCACGGTCATACTTATACAAGCCTTCCCATTTGACATTGGTGTCATGGGGCCCATAAAGTCAATTTCCCATATATTGAACAGTTCTAGTGGTTGTATCCATTGCTGCAACCCTTCATTTTTGGCCATTATTCCTCCATCTTTTTGGCATCTTTAACACAAGATTTTATAAAGCTATGGGCATCCTAGAATAAGGTAGGCCAGAAGTAGCCTATCATCATTAGTTTTAGTGCCATCCAAGATCTTGCGTAATGGCCACTACATGGGCCTTCATGTTCATCCTATAGGATCCATTATTGATCACATTTTGGTATACACCATTGAACTAATCCATTTGCACAAATCTTGTAAAGGTTTTCATTTATTTCCACATATCTTTTCATCTTATGAAGGAATTACTTTTTTTGTTTCTTAATCAACTCAACAGGAAGCTCTTGTGTTGTTAGATAAATTAGATAATTAGTTGTCCATGACTCTCTTATTGAGTCCATAGGCATTATTGTCTTAGTGAATAAATTTTCATCAGGGAATTGGTTTGACAATGGTTTTACATGGTCTTGTGAGTTCCATTTGAGTCTCGATGAGTGATTAGCTATAACATTCTTCATGTCCTTCTTGTCAATCATCATTATGTCAAACTCTTATAAGATAATGAGCCATGTAATCACCCAGAGACTTACTATTGGTTTGTTCATAAGAAAATGGATGGCATTGTGATCAATGTGGATGTAAATCCGGTACATGAGCACATAATGTCTAAATTTTTCCAATGCATACACCACTAGCATTAGCTCATTTTCTATGTGGTGTAATTAAGTTATGCCTTGGTGATGCTTCTGTTGGTGCAATGAATATATTATGGGATATTTTTGTCATCTAGGTGTGTTAGTACCATGTCCAATGCATAGTTTGAAACATCTGGTAAGAAAAGGCTTGGACCAATCCAAAGCTCTTAGGATTGGTGTCTCAATTAGCTTCTATTTCAAGGTTTTAAATGCCTTTTCACATGACTCAGTCCACTGAAAGGATGCATCCTTTTTGGTTAGCTCAATTAGTGACTTTGTAGCTTTTGAAAAGCTTTCTATGAATCTTCTGTAGTACACATATGGTCCAAAAATTATCAAACATCCTTGATGGTTTGTGGCCTCTAGGTGATATTTTGTATGACTCTATCTTTGTTAGGATCCACCTCTATTCCTTTCTGTGAGATTTTGTGCCCTAATATGATCCTATCCTTGACCAGAAGATGGCTCTTTTTCCAATTGAGTTTTTTAGTTTTTACACATATTTTTAATACCTACTTTAGATGGGCTAGTACTAGTTAAAATCTAGCCCATACGTGGAAAAGTCATTCACAAATACTTTAATGTCATTTGCTATTTGTTTCTAGAAGATGTTGAGTACAAGTCTCTAGAAGGTAGCAAGTGCATTGCAAAGGCCAAAAGGCATCTATTTATAAGCAAATGTTTTCCACAGACTAGTGAATGTTGTCTTCTCTTGATCCTTAGCCATAAGGAAAATCTGGTTATATCCATTATACCTATCCAGAAAATTGTAGTACTCATGTCTTGCAATAGTATCCAGGACTTTGTCAACAAATGGTAGGCGAAAATGAAATTTGAATGTAGCGGAGTTCACTAATTGGAAGTCAATGCACACTCTCCACTTATCTCCCTTGTTTGGAACAATTATGAGAGGACTAATTCATTCACTAGCTACAATGGGATATATCAATTTGGCCTTTAGTAATTTTTCCAACTATTGCTTGACTACTTCTTTGAGTTTTGGGTTTAGCCTTCTTTGCAATTGGTGTCATGGTTTTATTGCTAGATTAGTATATATCTGATGTTGATAAATTCTAGGATAAATGCTTATGATCTCATCATAGGACCATGTGAATGCTATTGGCCATTTATTAACTTCTTCCAACAACTTCTTCTTTTTCTCTTTATTTAGGTTGGCGTTAACTATAATTGGCTTTAGATTGTTTAAGAAAGCATATTCAAGAACTATTGGTATGACCTTTAGTTCTAATGGTTGTTGTTCAACTTTGTCTAGGATCTCTAATTGTATCCATTCTATCTCTTCTTCTTGACCTACATGTGGATAGGAATGTCTTCTTCTCAATTGTCCCAACTTATTGATTTCTTCTACATAGGTACTTATTATTTGATTTGTTAGTTCCATGTATATGTTTGATTCAATTTCACTATCAATAATTAGCCACCAAGTGCCTTCTTGCTGAGTGGCTATTGCATACAAGCATTTTTGCACACACATTTTTTTAACACATCTATTGCATGCTATACTATCATCTTGTTTGATTGCTGATGAATCACATTATTTTTGTCTGCTCCAATGTTAGGTATTTGATGTCGGAGCCTTGACGTCAGGTATTTGATGTTGGAGCCAAGATGTGATGTTGGGTATTTGATGTTGTGGGATATACACCGGCCTATAAATATAGTGCTTGGGATCATGATTTTGAGTCAGTTTTACATTAGTTTTTCATAGTTTTATCAATAAAGTAGCTGAACTCTTGCAGTTTTATTTTGTAATTTTAAAGAACAATTAGTGAGTGCCCACAGAGTGGATCTGAGTTAGTTGTATGAAGTCTTATTCGACTAGCAATGTACCTAGAAATATTCCATGAGTAGCAATAAGATTGAGATTAATTCTTATTCATTGTAGCACTTTGACTTAGATTAGATTTACTTTCCATGTAATTTACTTTTCATGAACTTTGTTAATATTTACATTTTAATGCATGTTAATTAATTAAGCACATAAGTACAATCACTTTGAACATGCATATGACTCTTGTTAATCCTAGCAACACTTAATGTTTGGTAACCTAGTAGCATTATATGTGTTCAGGATGTGCACGAGAAGTGGGATCAGATACATATGTTAGGGTAGTTGATTATTAATTAGCAATTAGATTAGTTGAATTGATTATAAATAAACTTTCAACCTATTGTTAATTTTAGAATAATAAAATATAAAATAATAAAAATCATATGCCTTACTTTGGACTAAACCATATGTGGCAAAGCTACCACTAGTCTAAGTGGGAAGACAACCAACTACAATCAAGGCATAGCGATCTAGATGCCATAACTAGTCCCATCTACCGAATTCAACTGGATCGTGCATGAACACTTATGATTCATATGGTTGAGCATAGGGGTACCTCGCTGCTCATCATTGGCATCATTACTAGGGATGGTGTTAGTTACCTATATTAGTTATATTATACATGATCACTGTAAAAGGTATTAACGATATATCTTTTAGGAAATATTAAATCACACACCATAAAGCAACAACAATGTCTCTCTCAAAAAAAAGTGACCATGCACTATATAGTGAACACATTCATTGGAGAACTAACGAGATATATGATGAAGAAGATTGGAGTAACCAACTTTATGCAAGGGTTTCTTATGTTCATGATTACCTTGACAACACTCAAAGACTACATTCATGTAAGATAGACAATCTTGGAGTAGATTATGTAAATCCTGAACTAGGGAAGGTCTCAAGGCCTAAGACCTTCTTGAAACAAAAAAACAATAAATCAAGGGACCCTGAGGAACACCATAGAAGCCATGGTAATTCTTTCAATTCCTCATCTTCCTTTTCTCCCTCAATGTCTAGTTTTGACAAAGCTGAATTTAGGTACAGGGATAAAGTTCCACTAAAGGATCAAAATAAAAGTAAAAATTGAACCCATAGACATACTCAAGGTCATCAACATGAACACAAGTTCAATCATCACTATCAACCAAATAGAGATTTTCATCACAACTTGTTTGATGATGATGAACCCTTCTTGGCCACTAAGAGAATGATGAAAATAATAGAGGCTGTTAAGATATCTCATAGGAATTGCAAAAAGAGTCATCTACCTAAGCTTAACATGAATAATATTCCTAAATTTGGAGGCTATAATTTAGATCCACAACATTATTTACAAGCCTTCCATGATGCTTATGCTTTCTACAACATTTAAAGTGAGTGGAAAAAGCTTAGGCCCTTTCCTAGGACACTAATTGATAGAGTCAAAGTGTGGTATAGATCATTGAGACCAAAGTCAATTAGAAGATGGTTGACAATGCTAGAACTTTTCAATGAGAAATACCAAACCTATGCGAGGGTGTCCAATTTGAGGAGATAGATCCAAGAGTGAAAGTAAGAATAACATGAACCCTTGGACATGAACTTGGATAGATATTATGCCTTACTGAATAGATGCCCAGGCCATGGTTTCTTCAAGGAGAGGCAACTTTTCCACATCATAAATGGGCTTCATAATGAAACAAGGGAGACCCTTGGGATGTATGCCCCAAGGTAATTATATGAGATCCAAGTTCATTCGATCAAAGAAATAATTGAGCATGTGGCAAAAGAAGAAGGAGAGATATGAAAATGGGAGAATGTTGAGAAATATCAATGGGACTCGACTCTTCAATAGAAAGAGATCCAGATCTATGGTAAGGAGAATGAAACTACTTTTGATAAGGTGATCCCACAACAAACCTTGCCGATACAGAAGTCTATTGATGAACTTAAAGAAAAGTTTAATAGGATGTACAAATGGATATGTGCAAAAGTTACAACTTTCATTGAGATAGTCAAGGATAGAATCATGCAAAACAAGCCAGGAAATCACACTAAACAAAGGATACAAAGCTAAGAAATACCTAGGAAGACTTTTTGGCAAATGGGAAAATTACTAAAGAAACTGAGGCTATAGATGCAATCATAGATGAAGATAATGGATGTGACATCTACATATATGACCATCCGAAGGGCCATTGCCTAGTCTTGTTGCATCTACAAGAGTATTGGGTAGGTGCCTTAAATATGAAGTTTATGCCTTAAATCCAAGATTTCCTCTTCCACAAGGTAATTATAGATAGTCCCACAACCAAGCATACCATCCTAGGGGGACTTATTACTAGCATCAACATAGTCATCAATTGCAATGCAACAACCATAGTCATGGGAAAGGCCACAACAAACTCAGTCCTATCCTTTGTATCAGACAAAACAATATGGATATTATGTTCAACACCCTGTTTCTCCAACTAGTTCTACATTGTCTACTTCAAATTGTCACTACCACTCTCGAGTACCATCAACCCATGACATCCCTTGAAGGATCACCACCTCGTGCCTCTTACCATCCATCTTACCCTTAATATTCTCATACTGCACCTCGTTATATGTCACCGGTAGCAACATAGGAAGGGTTCACAGCATAATATCAACAAACAAATTCCACTTGTGCTTCAAATGTGCATAAACATGCTGACACTAGTAGGTCTCATCTGCAACATCAGAAATGTCCCTTCTAGAGGAAAGTTCATAAGCCAAAGTAAACCATGCATAGATCCATCATATCACTTGAGCTAGCACAGGTCAATCTAGTGCACCACCTTCCTTATCTCAACCAACATCCTTTGATCATACACATGGACCACCATCCATCAATACTCCAATCCCAAATCCAAATAATGAATCTAACACTGTGGAGAGATTAATAATCCTATGCATACCATATCATGATCAAGGGTGCAATCATGGGCTAGACATCCATAACATTAACACATCTCATACCTTGACCCACCATACATTTAACAATCAATTGTGTGACCAAGGATTTTTCTACCTAGCCACCACACCACCAACAGACACCCAGTGGCTAGGGCATGAACAATTACCAATGTTTTATACATGCATGGATCCTATTTATCCACTTATTAATCCTTGTCATGGCCAAATGTTTAGTTGTGGGGGTTATCCCCCATTCTAAGCTTTGGGATTCTTAAGTGTTTTTCACCTTTTTTTTAAACATTTTTTTTACATCTTTTTTAACACATTATTTATTTTACATCTTCTTTTTTTCATGTTATTAAACTTTTCTAATTTTTGTTTTACACCATTGTTAGTACATTTGCTATTTCTTGAAAATTTTACACTTTCTTTTATATTTTATTTTATTTTATTTTAGTGTGATTTTCTAACTTTTTGTTAATAAGTGCTAGGTTATGGGACTAGAAAGACATGTTACCCATGCTTGAAGGTCCCTAGTAACTAAGGCCCTTCCTCACTTCCTACTTCTCTTTTCTTTTTTTAATAAGGAATGGTGGTTGTTCTATGGGAGCACTCTCATATCTCAAGGGGATGGACTAATCTTGGGATGATGATGCAAAGTCACTAAATGAGGTTGATTTTGGTCTGGACTAATGATGGATCTTATCCAATCATTTAACCATAAAATTTACAAGGTTCTTCATGTGACCTTAATTAGGAATTTCATTCCAATCTCTCTCATCAATATATACTTTCCATGTTTCACCTCACTGCTGATTTTATGTTCTTGTTCAATGTCCTAGTTTGATGTGTTGGAATTCTTAGGTAGTTTCTTCCACGTTTTTGTACTTAACCTTTTGTAACCATTAATCATCCATGGAGCCCACAAACTCTTTGGTTTGAAGTTATGAAAGGGCATAAAAGGCTTGTTCCTAATTTGGGGAGGACCCACTTGTATATCTTTTGATTGGGTTAGTTAAGTTCTTTACCCTTAGACACTCTTACAATCAAATCTTTTTATTTACCCCATCATTGACATCCAATTGTGCACATCTTCACAACATTTTTAGTAAAATTTTACTTTTTATTATTGTGAATTCTTACACCCTCTTCAAATATTTCCTTGTGTTGAACTTTTTCAAATGTAATGGACCGCTTATCTATTTTACCCTATTTGACAGCCTTCCCACTAACAATCCTAAAGGACAATCTACCATAATCACAACTTAGTCGAGTCTAACCACCAATGAGACAAGGCATTTAATAGCTATGTGTTACACATTGCATACTAATTCACAATTCTGTTATGATTGTAGTAGGAAGCATGGACTGGAAGTAGGGCTATCTTCATAAAGGATGATGTGGTAGTACCACACAATGTGGATCATTCATTATCATTGGATCTTCTTTCTTACTCTTTAGCGACTAAGAGGCATTGGATGTAAGTTTTATCTTGAGTTCTTACTTCTCTTATCATGAACACCCAATTTTTTAAAGATTATAACTTTATACACTTAGGCACTCAAAGTTTGTTGTTCCATTTGAATCAATTTGTATGTTAGTCAATAATCCCATACCTATCTAATATTTTGTAAGAAGTTGTTCCTCCCCTTCTTCACTTGAGGATGAGTTTTCATTTAGTTGTAGGGGTATCATAAATTACATTGTTTTCATTTGCTCTAATGTCAGAGCTAAGATGCAATGTTGGGTATCTGATGTTACGGGGTATATGCCAGCCTATAAATATAGTGCTTGGCCTCATGATTTTGAGTAATTTTTGCATCAGTTTTTCATAGTTTTGTCAATAAAGTAGCTAAACTCTTGTAGATTTATTTTGTAATCTTAGAGAATAGTCAATGAGTGCTCATAGAGTGGATTTGAGTTAGTTGTATGAAGTCTTATTTGACTAGCAATGTACCTGGACATATTCCATGAGTGGCAATAAGATCGAGATTGATTCTTATTCATCGTAGAACTTTGAATTAGATTAGATTTACATTTCATGCAATTTACTTTTCATGTACTTTGTTAATATTTACATTTTAATGCATGTTAATTAATTAAGCACATAAGTATGATCACTTCGAGCATGTGTATGATTCTTGTTAATCCTAGCAACACTGAACTTTTGAAAACCCAACAATGTTATATGTGTTCATGATGTGAATGAGAAGTGGGATCAAATACTTATGTTAGGGTAGTTGATTATTAATTAGAAATTAGATTAGTTTAATTAATTATAAAGTAATTTTTGACCTATTATTAATTGTAGAACAATAAAATATAAAATAATAAAAATCAGTTGCCTCACTTTGAACTGAACCATATGTGACAAAGCTACCACTAGTCCAAGTGGGAAGACAACAAACTGCAATTAAGGCATAGCGATCTAGATGCCACAACTAGTCCCATCTATGAAATTTGATCGAATTGTGCATGAATTCTTGTGATTCATATGGTTGGGCATAGGGGTACCTCACCACTCATCAATTTCCCATATCTTTTGCACACAACTGCATCCATTATCACTGTATGTGATACATGGAAATTTGCATCTTTGAATAATCTTATCTTCATCTTCCTTAAAAATTTCCAAGGAAAAATCTCTAATACCAAGCATAGCATCTATAGTGCTAAGCTAAGCCCTTACCATTATGATTAGGAAGTCTCCCTTGTTTCTACCTACATGAATTACCAGAAAGTCAATAGGGTAGGACTAGCCATTAATGGTAGTGATCACATCATTCACTTGTCCTAGGGGAACTATGATTGACTAGTCCATAAGCTTTAGCAAAATGTTGCTTTCATTTAATAGTAGTAGATTCTAGGCTTAATACATATCTTGTGATGTTAGGTTCACTCTTGATCTAGAATCAAGTAGAGCCTTGCATGATTTTTGACCTGCTACTTGAAGGCATACCAAGGGACTTCTTGGATCTATTCTTTTTTAAGGAAGTGCTACTACCTTGATCTAATGAGTAATATAGTTGTCACATTTGTATTAGTTAAGGATGGAAGCTTATCGTTTCTTGAGGGATTGGATGTGGATGGAGTAGAAATAGATGTGCTCCACATCCTTTGAACCTTTTCTACGCTTATTCTGAAGAATGGGCATTTCTTGGATTATGGTTTATGCACGACTACTTTCTCATATGTGTTAAATACCCTAGTTGTATTCATTTGTTCATGTTGTGACAATAGTTATCCTTGCATTACAGGTGGTAAAGGTTAGAAGGTTGACATAATGAACTAGTTGCTTGTGGATGCATGTATAGATTAGAGTCCATCCTTGGAGGTGTTGGCCTATGGTATTCCAGTGGGTAATATTAAGGTGTTTAAATGGCTACATTTCTTGGAGAAATTGGATGCTAGACATGGTATCCATAAAGGTTTGGTTGCCGATATGGGTACTACTGTCATGGTGGTGGCATCCATAATTGTGGTTACTACCACTGCTAATGATACTACTCCTGTGGTTGCAGATAAGGTCCACTAGGGTAGTAGGTTGGTTGGAAGATTTGTTGGTAGTTACCTTGAGAATAAGGTAATTGTTTGGACATTTTCTTCTTGATGAATCTTATATTTAGTGTATATGTCCCCATTTCTTGCAAATGTACCATGACAAGGTAGTACCCCTTAGGGTGGTCATATTGGCACACAGTACATCCTTCCTTCTCATCTAAGATTGTATATAAACATTCTACCATTGAAGCTACCTTTCCTTTCTATTTGAAATCTCTATTCTTTTTCTTCTCCTTGCCTTTGTTGAAGGCCTACTTAGTTCTTTCCTTTGTAATTTTTAAGGTTGTTGCAAACTTTTCATCCATTGAATTTCACATCTTTTCTACCTTGATTATAATATTGGTAATAGATTTTTGAACAGGTAGTGTCTTTTTCTATATTACCTTATCCAAGGTTTCCTCCTCTTGTTGATTACACACTAGTACATATCTCTTTCTAATAGATGGATCTCTATTATACTCTTCAACTAATTCTCTCTTCTTTAGTTCACCCTCTTTCTTTGCCAGTTAATCAATGAGTCTATTGATAGAATGGGTAGTCATTTTAAATAATCTTCCTTGGGCATAAACCCCAAGGATTTCCTTGGTTTTGTGTTATAGCCCATCGATAATGTGCCTAAGCTAATTCCTTTGGAAAGATCCATGGCCTAGGCATCTATGTAGAAGTGAATAGTATTTTCCCATTGTCGCATCAAGAGATTCATGAGTTCCTTGCTTTTAGCCTTGAATTTGTTTCCTAAGATTGGACACCCAAGCGAAGGTTTAATATTTGTCATTAAAAAGTTTAAGCATGGTACTCCATCTTTTGATTGATTTAGGTTTCAATGATCTATACCAACTTTCTGCCTCTTTGTTGAGTATTCGAGGAAACAACTTAAGTTTCTACCATTTACTCTATATTTTTTGTAGGGTGCAAGCATCATGGAATGCTTGAAGGTGATGTTGTGGATCTACATTATATCCACCTTCAAATTTGCGCGTGTTGTTCATATCTAGCTACTTAATACAACTATCCCTTATATGTATGGTTAGGATGTAGACAACTTTCCTTATATTTATCATGTTGTGAGTTGCCAATAGGGGTTCCTCATGCTCATAGGGTTTGTATGCTCTATTGTAGTGGTGCATCATTTTATGCTCATACCTCTCTCTCTCTTTATGCCCATCTCTATTTCTTCATGGCTCATGTCTTTCATCTTCTTCATCAGAGTATCTTGGGCAATAGTCATGTCAATCATAAGTTTGGTGTCTATTCCTATCATGATTTCTATACTTATGTTCCCTTAGATCAAAGTCCATTGATGATCATGAGGATGAAGATGAAGTAGTGGGAGAACGGTGTCAGCTAGTTCTCCTTCTGTGACTCTGGTATTCTTGCCTTTATGATCTAGTAGAATCTCTTAGCCTTGAGACCTATTTGTACTTAGAGTTTGTTGCTTCTCTTCTGGGCATCTTTGGTAAGGATGAATGTAGTTTCACCTTGACAAGTTCTTCTAAATGAATGATAAGCTTTTGAGAATTGACTTCATGATCATGATGGAGTTTCTCTACTACAAATGCATCATCATCAAGTTCTTCCAAGATAATAGGAGAGTTGATCTACTTTCCTTTATTCTACACATGTTTAGTCTCCATACCAGCATCTCTCTACACTTGTGCCTCTATGGGTTGGTAGGGTCTTATAATGTGTTTGGTCACACGGTACTCTTCTTACACATGGCTTAGCTTCATTCTTCTTAAGGCTATGTGAATTATTGTGGGTGTTGGATGCTCTACCAATAGAAGGATGTTTCCTTGTAGGTCTCTTTATCTCATTTTCTCATCCTAGTTGATGAGACGTGACTTGCACTAGGCCGCGATATCGCGGCCACCGCGATATCGCGTCTTCTCCTGCGATATCGCGTACGCGATATCGTGTCCCGCCGCCATATCTATAAATAAGAGGCGGCACTCCCTTCATTTCCCAATCCTGGCTAGTGTAGCGAAGCTCTGGCAGATTGATCACTCTAGAGTTAGAATTTTTCCCCATGTTCCCGTAGTAGGAGTCCTAGAGTGTACGGCTCTTTATTCAAGCAGCTTGTAACCTGAACCCAAGTTGTGTACGGCAATAAAGAC
>MNCI01005813.1:132372-231964 GCA_015680685.1 Gnetum montanum
GTTTGGATTTTATTGGTACAATTACTCCTTCAAGAGCTGGACACAAGTTTATTCTCACAGCTACTGATTATTTCACTAAATGGTTTGAAGCAAAGGCTTTAAGAGGAAGTTCAGCATCAGATGTGATTAAGTTTCTAGAAGACCACATTCTAAATAGATTTGGTTTACCCGAAGTGTTAGTGTCAGACAATGGACCGGCCTTCAAATCCAAAGAGTTTATCAGATGGGCATCTGAAAAATCCATTTTGTTATTTTCCTAATCAAATTATTATCTTCAAGGGAATGGCCTAGCAGAATCCACCAATAAAAAGCTTATCGCTTATATCAAGAAATCGATGGATGGGAATCTAGGAAATTGGATTGATTATCTACAATCCGTGTTATGGTCAGATCGAATTAGATTCAAGAAAGCTATTGGGACATCACCATATAACTTAGTCTATGGTTTGCCAGCAAGAATTACAAATAAGATTGTAAGCTCATCTTCCGAATTTATACTAAGATATAGCAAAAAAATTGATAAAGATAGAAGTTTCATGACTTTGCTTATTAAAAGAGAAGCTGAAATAGATAAAGTAAGGGGTAATTTGTTACAGAATACCTCTCAAGTTAAAAGATGGTTTGATAGAAAGGCTTTGAAAAGAACTTTCAAGATAGGGGATCTTGTCCTATTATGGAATATGAAGAAACCAAATAAGTTTACCCCGACATGGATTGGTCCCTTTCAAATTACAAAGTAATTGTCAGAGGATACTTACAAATTATCAACTTTGGATGGCATGGAATTGCAATTTCTATATAATGTTTTGCATATAAAACATTATTTGGGAAAATTGCATACAACTTGATGATGTACAGTTTGTTATTTTCCTTAGGAATGAGGTTTTTGTCCCATCATACCTTATGTTAAATGGGAATTTTCCTCCAAAAAGATTTCTATTCAGTTGTAAAAATTCAATGGAAGTTTCAGTATGTTTCAATTTTAAAGTGAGGTTGCATAAATTTCTTTAAGCTTTTAAAGGGGGCAGAAATGTTGGCACATTTGGCAATTCCATGGAACAGTTGGAATATTTTATTAAAAAATGGAACAATCTATGGTTGTAAATTTAGAAGTAAATTTACAGCTTTAAGGTTATGGGTTAATGGGTGTTAAATAAAATGATGTTGAGGCCTCCTTGATACAAAATTAAAGTGCTAGATTATTCCTTATTGGAGATTGGAAGATAGTACAATAGCAAACAAGGAATTATATTATTTACTTGAAAAGCATTGGTGAAGAACGTGCTCTGAAAAATTATTTTTGGAAAGGTCCCAAATTAAAAATCCCTATTGTTAAGTTTGGTTTTATATTTGGCCCTAAGATAACGTTTGAAACTCCAATTCTCGGTGGCCATTCCTGCCTTGCAAAAATTAGAAAATAAAAATAAAAATCAGCAGCGCCTCCATCATCCTGAAGTTGCAAGTGAAGGCAAAGGAGATGCAAATAGGCTTAATGATCCACGGGTTTCAATGGAGATGCAAATAAGTTTTCAGTCTGTTCCTAATTGCGGTGTTCTAGAAAAATCGTGTTTTCACTAGAGCAGCGGGAGTGAAAAACTGCCAACCGCATGGTGCTTATCACAGCACAGACAGGCACTGCAAAAAACTGCCATCGCCATGGGCACGGCCAAGTCCCTGAGGGACAAAACCCCTTTGCCGTGGACATGGTAGCAAAGAAAAAAATTGAAACCCTCATCCACATGCAGAAACATAATCATGTTTTGTTCAAACCCCATCTTTATCTTCAAACCACCCTCTTCTCTAGCACTGCTACTACAACAACGAGCTCTTGCTCTATGCGGCAGTCTACGTCGACAGTTGAGGATGATTTCATCACCAAACCCTACCCACCTCAGCACTGTTTTGAAACAACTCGGTGAATTTCGTGGTTGTGCACCCTTGGAAAATACAGAAACAGGTTAATTGTTGCAACAAGATTGAAAATAGAAACAACATCATAACCAAGAACTGATTTCAAACTTTTAGGCGGTGAAAAATGATAATCACAAATGTCATTCGCCCCTGGAACCTGAAATCCAAAATAGCAGCCTTGCCCAACGCCGAAGCATTTGATATCGCATACCAGTCCATAGAACACGACAACAAAGACACAATGGCACACTAAGACAGGTGTCAAGAGATATTTTGGGCTGATGCCGGTGAATCAGAGTTGTAGTTTTATTCAACAAAAATAAAATTTTAAATGGTCTGGTGATTAATTCAGCAATGTCACATACGCTAATAGTGTGAAAGACTTACCTCTTAATTTAATTATTCCAAGGCTTTAAAACATTATTTTTCAAACATTATTATATAAGTTACTACCCATAAAATAATTGTAATATTAATGATAAAATATTTGTAATATTATATTTGTAATATTTACAAATATTAGTGTTAGCATAAATTCCTCCTAACTTTATGTACAACTCCCCAACTACATAACTTCCCAATTAAATTGGTGAGAAATATCTCCTAACTACATGGGTAAGTTGTAACTCCCTTACATGGGAGAGAAGTTAGCTAAGATATTTTAAGTATGTAACCACCTTTGAACCCTATAAAANTTGTTCTTGTTGCCTGATAGAAATTTCTGTTAAAATTTTGCCATAGAAGCACTTGTGTTTGAAAGCCTTAAGAGCATTTTAGTAGTAAATTTGGTTATTGTGCAACGTATAAGAACTGCTTTTGAGATCGTTGTAAGAGAGCCTCTGCTTGTAGTCATGCCATTGAATGATTCAATAGTCAAGAGGGTTTAGAAAATATTTGGTATTTTGATGGGACTAGAGTAGCTTCTTTTTATCTTTAAAGTAAATCTCTGTGGTATTTGAATTAGAAATTGTCAAGTCTTTTGAAGGTTCTGTTGAATGCAATTGTTGACATCCATTATCTAGCCAAAATGGAGTCTCGTACGTGGTAGTTTATGTAGCAATTTTTTGGTAGCATAATAGGATTGTCTTGAAGAAATTGCTTATTTGAGCCTTGGAAGTTTGAACAATTCGTAGTTATTGAATTTGGGATAGCTTTATTGTGAAGTATTTATTCATGTCACTTTACCTTGTTTAAATATTTGAGGTCCACGCAAATCTTCTTTCTTTTCTGTCTATTTCCATCGAATCTTGTTCTATTTCTAGTTTTCTTGTGGAAATAACTCTTTCTCTGGGGAAAATTAGAAGTAGATTCGCAAAGTTGTGCTCAAATGTTTTTGCAAAATTTTATTTGTTACAAGTAGGTATTATAAGGACCGCATAGACTAGGCAATTAAACAAAATAGGAACTCTCAACAACTCACAGTACTTGGCAAAGTTGGCTGAATCTCTTTAAGATAAGTCATTTTTAGTTTACACACAACGCAATCATTTCATTTTACACAACCGCATGCTGCAACAGCACACACACATACTCACGTTAGCTACTAAGTCTATTTGGAGGTATTTGGGCCTTGGTGTTGTCAGAGACCAGTAGGCATCTAAATCTTGTTTGAGGACACTCATTGGTGGTCGCGTCCCAAACGGTCACCAACAATTACTAATGGTGGTTTGTGCTTAATTTTTTATTTTCTAATGTCTAGTTTCTATTTCTAAATTTTTATGCCAATGGCTAAGTCATGTTTCTTTTTCATGGAATAGGTAATGAGTCCATGACATCCACCCACCCACAGACTCTATGGTTTTCCTTGTTTTGGAATTTTGAGTTCCCTTTCATTAAATAAACGTTTAATAAATTTGTAACCTTGGTAGTTTCCAGAATTGGGAAAGATTCAAAGGTTTACATAGGGTGTGACTTCAAGGGGACTCAATATTCTTTGTACTCGTCTACTTGCTTAGGTGCTAAGTGTTTTCCTAGACCTCTTGCCGTTCTATGTCAACCAATAATAGGAAGTTAAATAAAGTCTTTGCATGATGTGGTTCCCATCCAAAAAGAAAAAAAATAAAAAAAATAAAAAGAAAATAAAAAATAAAAAAAAAACATGATGGGAATTCAAAGCACATCCCTTAGACAAATAAATGGGCTACAAGCACTACTTATGAGACTAGAAAGATATGTTACCCATGCCTAAAGGTCCCCTTTAACTAAGGTTCTCTCTCACTTCCTACTTCTCTTTTCTTCTCTTTATGGAATGATGGTTGTTCTGTGGGAGCACTCTTGTGTCTTGAGGGGGTGGATTGATCTTGGAGTGGTGATGTGAAGTCACTAAATATGATTGTTTTTCTTTTAGATTAAGGATGGATTTTCTTGGGTTATTTAAACATAAAATCCATAAGGGACTTCTTATGACCTAAATTCAGGATTCCATTCCACCTTCTCCATCATCTATCTATGCTACCCATAACTCACCTCATTGCTGGTGTCCATGTTCTTAATTCAATGTCTTTGTTTGAAACGCTTGAATTCTTAGGGACAATCTTCTAAGTTTTAATCCTTAACTTCCATAAACCATTAATTTCCTATGGGGCCCATGGACTTCTTAGGTTGAGGTTATGCAAGGGCAAACAAGGCATGAGCCTACTATGAGAAGGACCCATTTGCATATATCTTGGTTAGGTTTATTAAGTATCTTATCCTTAGACATTCTTGCAATTAGAATCTTTCATACACCCATCTTCTACATCAAACCATATGCTCCTTTACATATTTTGTTATATACATACATTCTTGATGAGTGGCGAGGTACCCCTACACTCAACCATACGAATACGAGCGTTTTCATGCACGATCCGGTTGAACTCCAAGGACTAAGTGCTTACGTGCCTTATGGAACACTTAAGGTTAATCAGTCGCTATCTTCCCAAGCTAACTTGTATTTATCACGGTTGTATGGTTAAGTAAACTTTAGGTATATGATTTTTATGTCTTTTATGTTTTAATCACCTATGCTAAGGGTGAAGAGACTAAATAACTAACTTTCACTAACTAAGATTTAATTATCCTAGCATTAGTATCCATTCCCACTTGCCGTTCACACCCTAAACTAATGCAATGCTACTAGGATTACCAAACGCTATTCGTTACTGGGATTACCAAGCGTAACGAACGTGCTCGAAGTAGTCGTACTGAATGCACTTAACTATGAGAGTTGAGGGTTGAGAGAGATTAAGTCCTTAGGAAAAAATTTAAACAATTAACAGTAATTAAAGTCCTATTTAGCTTATTCCATATGCTGCAAGGTTTATCCAAAATTTTGTTTTTATTTCTGTACACAATTGTGTGCTCAGGTACAGAATTGCTCAAATAAAGATCCGTTCACTTTGGGGCTCCTACTGTGGGCACATGGAAATTATTCAAACTCTGGAATGAAACAATGGCAAGAGTTTGGCTAAAGTTTAGATCTAGATGGAGAAACAAGGGAGAGCCGCCTCTTATTTATAGAACTAGTGACGGGCTACGATATCGCAGCTCACACAATATTGCGACTCATGCGATATCACATCCCATCATACCCCCATGACTGAATGAAAACTCATCCTCGAGTTCCTTACAAAATATTGGAAAGGTATGAGATTATTGAATTGAAAGAAACTAATGGTGAATGGGATGACATGTGAACGGATAAACATTACAAAACATGACAAAACTTAGTATTCATGATAACAAGAGTGAACACTATATACAATTGACATCTAGCCTTATTTGGTAGTTGAGAGAGAAAGAGAGAGAGAGAAGAATTCTCTTACTGTCAATGCCAAGATTGCATCTTTCATTGTCCATCCATAAGCACACCATCGATCTTGCTCCTTGCATAGCTACTTTAGCATTAATCCATTCTAAGTGTTCCCTGCAGGTCCAATCCATTGTTGTATGACTGCCATCTGCACACACAACATAGTTGTATATTAGCAAGGGTAAATGAATCACAATGTAGTTGATACCTTGCCTCAGTGTAAGGTCCATAGACTGAGTTGTGGTATGGTTGATGCAGATTATGAAGATATACTAATGATGACTACCCAAGGTGTAGGGGTTAGGAGAAAATCAAAAAAATTGGACCAGGACCCCCATGACTAATCGCGAACCTCCAATAGTGAGAGAACGGAAAAAGATAAGGAATAAGAAAGATGGAGAAAAAGAAAAAATTGTACGTCAATGAAAGAGATGTCAAGGATGGAAATGAACAAAATAAATGGTGATTGTAGAAATGTTTAAAGGAAAGAAATTAATGAGTGCACCAAATAGGAATGCCAGTGGGTCCTCCCCAAAGCAGGCTTATGCCCTTAATGCCCTGACAATCCCACATTCAAAGAGTCTGTAGTCTCTAGGAATGTCATTTGGGAGCAAGAGTTAAATTCTTAACTATAAGAGTTTACCAAAAAGAAAAAAATGCATCCACCAAAATATAGACTATTGATACAATCGGCAATGAGGTGATAAATGCAGAAAGAAGGATGGAAAGAAGAGAATGGAATGGAATCTCTAGAACAAGGTGATGTATAGCCCCTTGTGTGTTAGTGGTTAATGTGACTTAGTAGATTCCATTCCAAATCTAGCCTCAAACAAACCACCTTCAGTGACTTTGCATTAATACATTCAACCCATCCATCCACTTGAAGTAACAAGAATGCTTCCACCAAAGAGCCACCACCATTCCAATGAAACGAAGGAGGAGAGAATAGGAAGCGAGAAGGGCCTTAGTTAGAGGGAACATGTTTATTTTAGTTCCATAACCAGTTCTTGTAGCCTAGATGATTATTTCATCTACGGGGTGTGCTTTGAATTCTCACTATGTGGTGTTTTTTTTTGCGTGAGAACCACACCATGCAAAGACTTATTATTTTTATTTACTTAGCTTCTTGATAATGTGGCAATCATCGGAATGGTAAGAAAACTCAAGAAAAAAACATCCAAGCACCCAAGAGAATGGCCAACACAAGTGCATCAAATCCCCTTGAAGTCACACCCTTTTCAATCCTTGAATCCTTCCTTAGTTTGAGAAATACCCAGTCACCGATTCATTGATAGTTCTTATTATTGAGAAATGTGACTGTACAGTTCCAAGCCAAGAGAAACCATAGAAATTTATGAATGTGTGGGTGATGTGAACTCATTACCTATTATATCAAAAGAACTATACCTTAGTATCAACATCATAACTTAAAGGTAAAAACCAAACATTAGTAATTAATGGAATATAGTTCATACCATTAGAGCACTTATTAAGTGATGAATCAAATAAAGTAATTAAACATACAAAGAAATGAAAAAGTATAAATGATGTTGTAAAACAAAAACTAGAAAAGTTAAAGAAACTTGTAAAACAAAAATGTGTAAAACAAAAAATTTAAAAAGAACTGAGGGCCTCAAATGATCAGCATAGGTGGCCATCTCCCCCATGACTGAATTGAAAGGGAGAGATTTGAAATAAGGATTGTTTGTTTGAATTTTTTAGAAGTGTCCAACTTCTCCCAATTGATGTTTTTAGGTTAAGGGTTGGAAGTTGGCGACACTCATACTCTAGTGTGTCTATGATTTTGATGTGAGCGCACATTGTTCCCCCAGTTAGTTCCATGCATATTGGTGGGTTACTCTCTTGATTAGCTATCAACCACTGGGTGTTCTCTTGTTGTGTGGTTGCTACATATAGGCACTTTTGTATGTTAACTTCTTAAGCATACCGGTTGCATGTAGGAGATGTTGAGCATTCTTGTATGTCATTACCCTCTATATCACTGTATGTGATGCATGGAACTTTCTTCTTCTTGATCTTTTCATAAATTTTTTCCTTAGATATTTCCAAGGAAAGATTGCATATTCCTATGCATGCATTTATGGTACTTAGCAATGCCCTCCTCATTATAATTGGGAAGTTCCCTTTGTTTTTGTTAACTTCTATCACTTGGAAATCAGCTGGGTATGACCAACCACACATAGTGGTAATGATGTCCTCCACAAGTCCCAAAGGGACAGTGATGGACTAGTCAGCTAGCTCTAATTGAATATTGCTCTTCTTTAGTGAAGGAAGGTTCCAAGCTTTATACATTTCTTGTGATATTAAGTTGACTCAAGAAGAGCCTTACGTGGTTCATTCCCAGTGACTTGGAGGTAGATTAAGGGACTCTTGATATCAGAGAGTTTCTTAAGAAGGTGGCCCACCTTTATCTAGTCCGTGACAGTATGTGTTAACATAACCGTGTGCGTTGATCTCTATTGTTGGTTTGAAGGGAGCTCCGAAGCCTTACTTGATGGAGGAGTGGTCATAGACTCAACTGCTTGTGGTTGTGAGAGCTTGTTCAAACTGTTGGTTCTAAAGAAAGATCTTATCTTTGTATGGTTGTTAGAACAAGTAGTGGGTTGAAGGTTTACAGATCTCGTAGCATAACATTACTGCAGTTGAGTGGGGAGTTCCCCTTGCATTGTTGGAGCAGGTGGTAGTGGAACTATCGACTTAAGAGATGTGGATGGATTCGGAGGATGGTATGTATGTGGGGTGTATCTCCCAGGAGAAGCGGTCTTAAAATACTCCTAAATTGGGTAGTGACATTGTGGGGTCATGTGACTGGTAGAGTCTCTTGGAGAAACTGACTACTGCATGTAATAGCCATATGGATCTGGTTGCCGGTAAGGGTATTATTGCCTAAGCGGTGGCATCCCCCATGATTGTGGGTATTGCCACTGCTGGTGTTACTTGATAGGTTGTGGTGGAGTTCCACTTGGATAATATGTTAAGGGTTGGTAGAACTCCCTTGGGTTACCTTGGGAATAAGGTAACCTTCGAGGTGCTTGTCATTTGTTAAGTCTTGGGTTGAGTGCATACACCTCGAACTCTTGCAGATGTGAGATTATTGGGCAACATCTCTTAGGATGGTCATATTGGCAGATCTCACATCCATTGTCATTGCCTGTATCAAAGTCCACAACCTCATCGATGATAGTCATTTTTCCCTTACCCTTGTTACGTGCATGGTCTGAATCCCTCTTCTTTTTCTTATCATGGTCACTACTTCACTCCTTAGACTCCTCTAGGATTTTCAAAATGGTTTCAAATATACTATTTAAGGAGTCCCACATTTGATCTACCTTCGTCGACACTTCGGTTGTTAACTTTTGAACTGGAAATGTTTTTCTATTCACCAACTCCATGAGTGGTGACTCATCCTCTTCCTCACAGAATCTTACTCCCCTCTTTCAAAGGGAAGGATCACAATTATACTCTTCCATGCTTTCTCTTTTTTATAGCTCTTCTTCTTCCTTAGCTACTTGCTCCAACAATCTATGAACCTCATGGAACCTAAGTTTAGATAATATCCCTTGGGCATATGTCCCAAGGGTTCTTCTGGTTTCATGTCTTAGCCCATCTATGAGATGGCGTAGTTGATCTTGTTGTGCGTAACCATGGCCCAGGAAATGATGTAGCAATGCATAATATTGGCCAATGGTAGCATCCAAGGGTTCGTTATTAATCTGCTTCCATCCTTGGATCTGCTTATGCAAGTTGGACACTCTGGAGTACGTTTGGTATTTATCGTTGAATAGTTCTAGCATCGTACTCCACTGTCTAATGGATTCTAGTTCTAAGGACCGATACCAACTTTCTGCTTCTTTTATGAGTGTCCTAGAGAACAAATTTAACTTTTGCCACTGGTTTTCAATATTCTACAAGGCATAGGCATCATGGAATTCCTGTAAGTGATTTTTCGGATCAACATTGTATCCCCCCTCAAATCGTGAGATATTATTAATGTCTAGTCTCTTGATCCGGCTATCTTTCTAGTGCCTTGTAGGTATTCTCATAGCCTTCATAATGTTTAACATACTCCGGGTTTCTAGTAGGGGTTCTTCATTGTAATTTCTCTCATGGTGTCTATGATGTCTACGCGGTTCCCTACTTTCCCTTCTTCCATGCCTTGATTCTCTCGAATGCTCTCGTCCTTACTTTCGACTCTCTCGTCGAGGTCTCTCATCTTGCTTACCATTATCCTCATAGTTGTGCTCTTTGTGACTGTGTCTTGATGTGGAAAGAGAGGGTGAATGATGTGATGAAGGTGAAGAAAAAGGGAAACCATTGCCATGATGATGTTTCTTACCTTCTCTTCTGTGGTTATGGTCCCGATCGTGATGACGATCAGACTGCCTACCCTTGTCATATGTTTGTGTTCCCTCATTGAACACTTGGTGTTCATGGGGATTAGAACCCAGGTTGTGAATCATGGAGTGTAGGTTCTGATACCCCACCTCCTCACCATCATTAGGAGGAGGAACATCATTTGATGGAGAACCTATTATAACTGGTTCACCATCTTCAATTTCTCTTAGGACATGCGGGACCCCTTTACCCTTCAACGATGTATGGTAGCTCTCCTATCACGAGTCCCTTAAACGTTGTGCCACTGTGGGATGGTAATCCCTTGTGTCGTAATCACATGCAATGTATTCAGCGTATAGCTGTGTCATGCCTATCAGTGCAAGAGCACGAAGGAGCATGTTGGGGACTGCACGATCTGGAGGTAACACTATGTTACCTTGCAAGTCCCGCTAATGCAGTTGTTCATCCTAATGGAGGATAAAGGTAAAATTGGGTATATACTCATCGTGGTGAGTATACACTACCCGATACTGTTGAGGAACTAGTTGTTCTTGGTTATGTATGTTGTGTCGTCGACTGTCTCTAGTGTGATCCCTAGGTGGTGAAGTGCTTTTGTGAGAAGAAGAAGACATTGTTGTCTTACTTGGTGTGCTATTGACCGTTGTTTAATTTTTCTTCTGATTAACCCTAAGGGTTCGTTTTAGCTCCCAGTAATGTGGATGATTTCCTATGTTCTACTTAGTGCACAAACAACTAAGTCCCAAGCAATGGTGCCAATGATGAGTGGCGAGGTACCCCTACACTCAACCATATGAATACGAGCATTTTCACGCCCGATCTGGTTGAACTCCAAGGACTAAGTGCTTACGCATCTTATGAAACACTTAAGGTTAATTAGTCGCTGTCTTCCCAAGCTCACTTTTATTTGTCATGGTTGTATGGTTAAGTGAACTTGAGGTATATTATTTTTATGTCTTTTATGTTTTAATAGCCTATGCTAAGAGGGGAAAGGGTGAAGAGACTAAATAACTAATTGTCACTAACTAAGCTTTAATTATCCTAGCATCAATATTCGTTCCCACTTGCTATTCACACCCTAAACTAATGCAATGCTACTGGGATTACCAAATGATATTTGTTATTGGGATTACCAAGTGTAACACATGTGCTCGAAGTGGTTGTATTGAATGCACTTAACTATGAGAGTTGAGGGTTGAGAGAGATTATGTCCTTAGGAAAACATTTAAACAATTAAAAATAATTAAATTCCTATTTAGCTTAGTCCATATGCTGCAAGGTTTATCCAAAAGTTCATCTTTATTGCTGTACACAATTGTGTGCTCAGGTACAGAATTGCTCACATAAAGATCCATTCACTTTGGGACTCCTACTGTGGGCACAAGGAAATTATTCTAACTCTGGAATGGAAAAATGGTAAGATTTTGGCTAAGGTCTAGATCTAGATTGAGAAACAAGGGAGAGACACCTCTTATTTATAGAACTAGCGACGAATTGTGATATCGCGTACATAATATTGCGGCTCATGCGATATCATGTCCCATCAATTCTCCATTAAAATTTTCAATTTTTAAGCTTTCAATGATCCTCTTTAATGATTTCATCATATTCTTGGATTTTTTGGAACTCCATGGACTCCAAGTTTATTCAAAAATTTCTTGTATTTTTCAAGATATTTAAGTTTGAAAATTTTATCTATAGGCTTTGCATATAGGGCCTTGTCAACTAAGTTGATGCATATACGAGGCCCCATCAATGTAGTGGAAAAATAGTATAAATATGCATGACCTCCCTTTGAAATTTTCATAGTTTCTCACAAACACAAAGGAATTTTTTCAAATTTTCAAAACCCAGAACCTTCCAAAGACCATAACTTTCTAACTGTTTATCCAAATCATTCTGTTCTTTGATCCTATAGCTACCGGAGATAAGCTGTTAGTTATGGGCACCATAAATGTGCCATTTTTGATAGAAATGTTTTCACCATTTTTCTAACTCGCACAAAGGTTTAACCTAGAAATTAACATTTAAACACCAAATTATAGAGTTAAACTCCTTCAATGAGCTTTAGTGACACTTATAATGAAAATTAATTTAGAAATTAATATAAATATCAATGTGCCATGGTACAACCTTAGCCAAGTGCAACTAATTGATTAGATAAGGTACTCAAAATATTCAAAGTTACATGATATATCTAATAATCAATGGATGTGTTGTGACTATAGATGGCACTGAAAGAGAAGCACATGGAGGAAGGAGAACTATCTCAAAAAGGGATAAATGACCAAGAATGGGAGCCCAGGAAGAACCACTTGTAATCCATGCCACAAGTTCTCTTATGGAAGAGGCTGAAGTGGAATCTATTCATTATATTTTAGAACTAGTAGCAACAATAGAACATTCCCAACAATATGAGACACTAGCTCAATGAGAAAATCATGAGGTGACCTTAATAGAAGCTTTCTTGAATCAAATTATATCAAGAAAGGTTCAAAAACTAATGCTCTAGGAATTAAAATTTGGCCCTTTCTTGAAGCAAGCACCTAAAGAAGTACTAGACCAATTGAGGGCCTCTTCCATATGGCCAATTGTTACTTCCATTGGAGAGTGGTACATGGGAGAGACATTCTGATTCTGGAACAATAGGTAGGTTGGTTCAATAGTCAAAATTAAGGACATCTTAGTGTCCTACTCAATGTAGGTCATTACTAAAGTGCTTGGGTTACTAGAAAAAAGGGTGAATCTCACTAAGATTCCAATGTAGGTGGATCTCAACACCAAGAAGGAATGGATGTGATAGTGTTATGGTATTGACCACAAAGAGTTTGACATGCTCACATTGGTAGAAAGGATCCAATACAAGATTATAGCCTTTCACCTAAACCCCACGGTGAGGCCCAACAAAATCAATATCTTCTACCCATGCATGCATTGCTTTGAGTGGGATATTCCCTGTCAACCTTCCATAGCTAATCTATTTGGAGATGGATAAGAGATTTAAAGAAAATGAATGTGGAAGGCACTCTCCTTCCCATGATTCATTAGAAAACTTTGTCCAAGGGAAGGAATAGTTTGTTATACAAATGATGCTATCAAGCATGATCCAACTACTAATTGGATGGAGATGATGAAAGATAAGATGCCTATAATGACCATTAAAGAAAAGGAGTAGTAGCCACCACCTTAACCTACCCCTTAAACAACTATGCCAGATGTTGTTGCAATAGCCTAATGGTTGCATGAATACCAAGAATGACTCTTGAGTGAACAAGAGCAACGAGTAGGCATGAGTGGCAAGGACCCATCTATGTATCAACTAACGATGAGTCACTTAAAAAAGGTGGTCCGAATAGTTAGCTTGATGGATGAAGGTGGATCCATTTTTAGGCCCAAAGAATGTAGTTGTCCATGAGGTCAAATCGTAGTGCTAGAGAGGCCATGGTAGCTCTTGTAGAACATTAGCCATTACTAGAAATATCTAGGAACATCGTGATATTCTCAGTGTACTTGGAGGAAGGTGAGGGGGTAATAGTGCTAGTGATGTAGTACCAAGGGTAGGAGACATTAGTAAAGGTGGTTACTAATAGAATTTTTGAAACACTCAATGCACCTGTAGTATCTGTACCAAATGTGGAAACATTTGTAGAAACCATAAGTGGAAAATTAAGCACAACATAGCATGAAAAACTACTAGACCAATTGGTGGGAACCAGGTAACCACTTTGGGATGTCTTCAATCTTTCGAATAGTATTACTACAACCCAGTAAAAAATGCTAGAGGTAAGAGGCAAAAACATCATCTTGGAAGGACAACTTGAAATAGCCAATGAGTTGAATGAATGCTTGGTTGTTGAAGTTGTTGAATTAAGAGCTCAAATTGTTGACCCCACATTTCTCAACCTGACATTGACAAAATATTAAGCTCTTAAATAGATTGAAATCAGATTGAAAGGGGTACAAGGTGCAATGGAGACAACAATATTCTACTGATCCTTGATAGTGGATATGCAACATAAAATTCAAAAGGCCTTGGATCTAACCCACTAGGAGAATGTGCAACTGATTGCAGAGGACCATCACCTACGAAATGTTAATGAGCATAAACGATAATTAATTGACTTTATCCATCAATACTAGGAGTAACTAGCTAGATTGAGCATAGAGCTAAGGAGATTGATGGTTGAGAATACAAACCTCTCCATGGAGGAGGTTTGTACCCTTCACTAGAAGATTGCAATAGAGGTAGCCACCTAGAAATCAAAGGCTCTCAAATTTGAGAGATTCAAGGATCATTATAGAGATTAGCTTAGTCTACAAAAAGAAGTAATGAAAAGCACATTCAGTTGGCAAAGGAAAAAGTAAATGAAACCCTCCAACAACTCCAGCAAGGAAGAGAATTATGAAAACCTATTATTAATGGGATAGATGCCTATAATAAGGTATAAATCTGGATAAAGAAGTTGTAGATTAAGGAGATGATAGAATACATGGAGCTTGCCAATCTCCAATATGCAAATTTGGATATGTTGACTTTTGGATGGCCATAGTTAGAACTAAAGAAGCAAGTGGCCAACTTGTATTTGTTGTACGAGGCTGAGTTCAAGCACCACAAGGACACCAAGCAAAATCTTGTAGCAAAAAACATGAAACTCAAGGTTTTCAAGCATAAATACACTAATAATAGATATGTTTCTCAGAACTTGACCAAAAGAATGAATGACTACCAAGAGCTACAAAATTTAGTTAAGGCATTGGATGTCAAATGTAAAAAAATTGTTGCTTGGTTTGTCGATGTTAAGGAGTTATTCCAGTAATGCCCTATCTATGGGATATCCCCATTCTAGCCCACATTGATGATGCCATGTGGACTATGAATGATCCTTAAAGTAAGGAGGAGAAGATGAAAGCATTACTAAATGCCTTTTTCCTTCCACCAGAGGTTGCAACTACAATATGATAGCCATAGCTACCTCAGCCACTTCACATGTCCAAAGTTGGTGAAGGTTCTTCAGAACCTTAGGAACATCCACTGCTTGGGACTATCTAATCTTCATAACCACCTTCATGCCATCAGAGACTGTGTTGTCTAGTTTTGAGTAGTCATGTCATGGTGTTCAATTCTGTGTCATAAACATCATAATTTTTGTAATGTTATTTATTTGTACACTTGGGCACTCAATTTTGTCAGGTTAGTTTATTATGTTAAGAGTTAGTCAATAATCCCATATCTTCCCAATTTTGTAAAGGAACTTGAAGATGAATTTTCATTCAGTTGTGGGGGAATGATGAATCATTGTTGTGTCATGTCAATGGGCCTCCATTGACATGACCTTGTTGATGGGGCCCCATCAACATGGCTCCATCTATGTGATGTTGCCCCATTGATGGGGCTACATCGACATAGTGTTTGCTACATCTATGGGCCCTTGTCAATGTAGCTCTACAATAAAAGCTATAAATACACAGAATAAAAGCTATAAATACACACTCACCAACTATGTTTATAGAGGTATTATAATAGTTGTAGTAGAGCTCTTGTAGTTTTTCCATTTGAGAGTTAGAATATTTCTTTGAGTGCCCATAGTAGGAGTCAGAAAGTGTACAGATCTTTATTCAAGCACTATTGTACCTGAACATGCTAGTGTGAACTACAAGAAAGACAAGCCTTTTGATCAAACCTTATAGCACTTGGAATAGATTAATGATTTATTTATGCTTTTATTATTTTCATTAATTATGTAATTAATTAAGCTAAATTAGACTTCAAGTGATTAGTTAATTAATTAAGTTAAATAGATTAAACACACAAGTATGACCGCTTTGAGCATAAGCATGTATTCACTTGGTAATCCCAGTAGCATAGCACTTGCTAATCTCAGCAGTGGATACATAGGTTTAGGATGTGTACAAAAAGTGTGACTAGATACTTATGTTAGGACTAGTTATAGATTAGTTAATTAGTTAATATAAATTAATTATTAAAATACTTTAATTCTCTATTTTAAGTACTAGGAGCATAAAACATAAAATAATAAAAATCATGTGCCTTGATTACACTTAACCATACCTTTATGCATCACAAGTGTAATTAAGAAGACAAAAAATGGCTATTAGGGCAAAGTTCACTTTGTAGAAGACTAGTATGCTGGAAGACATAAAGTGATAAGTGGTGAGGTACCCCTATGCCCAACCATATGAATCACTAAGGTGTTACGCATAATCTTTTGAATTCCATGGACCTATAATTATCTCATACACTAATTTTTCTAGGAAGTGAAATGGCGTTGAGAATGTTCATTGTGTTTCCAAGTACACTTGTGAGGCTCAAAGGTATGCTTTAAGTGTAATTGAGGTATATGAATTTTTGTCATTTTATATTTTATGGATGTAATTGCCTGTAACATGAATGATGAGTGGCGAGGTACCCCTACATCCAACCATACGAATCACAAAGCATTCATGGGTGATTTGGTCTAATTTTGTGGACTTCATTATTTCCAGTGCACTAGCCCTTTAGGAAGTAAATCTAGCCTTAAGGTTAATTGTTATCTTCTTAATTACACTTGTGACATTTGTCAGTATGGTTAAGTGTAACTAAGGTATTCAATTTTTATCATTTTTTATGTTCTATAAGTTGGTGCTCAAATGTAGAGAAAGGTAATTTGATTAAATAATCTAAATTAATTAATTAACTAATCCTAACATAAGTATTCATTCCCACTTTCCATACACATCCTGAACCCATGTATCCACTACCGGGCAACCAAGTGTTACACTATTGGGCGTACGAAGTGATAATGTTGCTGGGATTACCAAGTGAATATGTGTTATGTTCAAAGTGTTCGTACTTATGTATTAAATCTATCTAGATTAATAACCTCATTAACTAAATTTCTAGAAAATATTTGTGAAATAATTAAGAATAATTAATAAATAATTGAAAACATTGAATGCATAAATAAAATAGCTAATCCAAACTGATGCAAGGTTTATCAGATAGCTTATCTTTATTGCCACACACACTATCATGATTAGGTACAACAATGCTCAAATAAAGATCTGTGCACTTAATGACTCCTGTTGTGGGCACTCAGGGAAAAAATTCTAACTTTTGAATGAAAAAAATGTAAGAGCTTTGCTATTACTCAAATCTAGATTGCCATAAATGTAGCTGGTATGCATGTATTTATAAGTGATATACAAACATTGCATTGATGAGGCCTCATTAATTCAGGATAAGATATGTTGATGGGGCCTCATCGACAAGGCCTTATTGACGTAGCTAACCAAAGATGACTCATCATACCCCCATGATTGAATGAAAACTTATCCTTGAGTTCTTTTACAAAATTGGGAAGGTATGGGATTATTGACTAACTTCTCTTCAACAAAACAACTACTAACTTTGACAAAAAATGGAGTGTCCAAGTGTATGGATCAACACATAATAAAAATGGTGGTGTTTAGGATACAAAATTGAACACCATGACATAACTCTTCAAAAATTAGACAACACATTTCTTGATGATGTGAAGTTTATTGGAGAAGATCAAACAATCCCAGGTAGTGATGGTTCTTGAGGCTTCGAGGGACCCTCCCCAGCTTCATGCACTAGTAGTGGTTGAGGTGGATATGGTTGTCTTATTGCTACTGTAACTTCATGTAGGAGTTGGAAAGAATCCAATAGTGCTTTCATTTTCTCCTCCTTACTCCTAGGATCATGCACCATCCATGTAGCTTTCCTAATGTGGGTTGGAACGGGTGCATCCCAAGGACATAGGATCACTAAAAATAACTCCTTAGCATTAACATATTGGGTAGTGAATTGTTTATGTTGAATGTCGAATGTGTTGACTATGTCCTTTAGCTTCTGGTATTCATTCATTCATCTAGCTAGGTTCTCAATGATAGATCGTTGATTTATGAATCGCCCTCTGAATACTTTGAGTTCAACATTAGTAGTCTCAAGCTTTTGCTTGGTGTCCATGTGGTCCTTGAACTTAGCCTCATATAGCAGATACGAGTTAGCCACTTGTTTCTCCAATTCTGACCATGGTTGTTCGATTGTTAAAATTTTCAAGTTTGCATAACAAAGATTGGCCAAGTCCATACACTCTGTCATTTCATCAATTTGCAACTCCTTCAAGTAGATCTCCACTTTTTTGTAGGTGTCAATCCTATCAAAGATGGGTTACCACATCTCTCTTCCTTACTAGAGTTTTTGGAGGGGTTCTTTCACTTTCACCTTTGTCATCTAGATTTTTTTTCATTAATTTCCTTTGGCAAGCCAACCTAGTCCTTGTAGTGATTTTTCACTCTCCCCAATTTGAAAGCTTTGTTCTTCCAGGTGACAATCTTGATGACAAACTTTTGTTGCAAGGTGCATAACTCCTCCATTCATAGATTGCTATTCTCTATGACTAATTTCCTTAGTTCAATGTTGACCTTGGCAAGCTACTCCTACTGCTGATGAATGAACTCTTGCATTTGATCTCTCTAAGCATCGATATTTTGCAAGTGATTATTTTGTGCAGTCAATGTTTTATTCTCTTGGTGCATTTGATTCAAGTCCTTTTTGATTAAGTACATTTCACCTTCTACCATGGAATATTTGAAGATGGCCATTACTGCTTCCTCCTCAGCTTTTTGAAATCATTCTTGAAGCTATTTGATAGCTTCTTCTCTTATTATTGTCAGGCTGAGGATTGCTTGTTTTGCAAGTTGGGCATGAAGTAGACCAAGATCCATGGCCAAACATTGATTTTTCTCTTGGGCTATTTCTAGTTGCCCCTCCAAACTAATGCATCTACCCATTGCATTCAATAGCTCAGACTGGGTTACTATGATGTTTTTCAGAATATTAAAGATGTCAAAAGTTGGTTGCCCGATTCCTACTAGTTGTTCTAGCAATTGTTCATGTTGGGCTGCATTCAATTTCTTACTGACCATGCCTATAGACATCTACACATGTTGGAGTGTAGATACATATGGTACAGATTCCATGGGTGCATTAAGTGCTTTAGCTACATAGTCAGCTACCACTTCTACCACTATCTCCTGCCCTTAGTGTTGCATCACCAAGATAGTTGCCTCTTCACCTTTCTTCAGCCTCACTGAGAAAGTGGTGGAATTCCTAGATATTTCTAGAAAAAGATGGTATGTTGCTAGTAACATTGTTACCTCTTGAGCATTGGAATCCAAACTCGAAGGCAACTATGTTCTTTGGGTAGAGAAAATGGGACTACCTCTCTCCATCTAGCTAACTATTTAGGCCACCTCATTAAGGTGACTCATTGCTAGCTGATACACAGATGGATCTACCCCACTCATTCCTACTTATTTCTCTTGTTCTCTTAAGAGCTATTCTTAGATTTGACATAGATGCTCAAGGACTGTGCAGGCCTTCGGTGTTGCCTCCTAAGTGGGTGGTGGTGGTAGCAGCTCCTCTTATTGAGTGGTCATTGGCATCTTATCCTTCATGATTTTCACCCATGAGACCAAGGAAGCATGAGTAAGAGTGTCATTTAAATAGTAAAAAATACCTACCCTCTTATAAAGTTTCTTGATAAGGCACAAAAAGGGTAGGGTTTTCCTTCCACATTTGTTCTTCTTGAAGTGCTTTTTGATCTTCAAATAAATCAGCTATGGAAGATTAATGGGAAAATTTCCACTTAGAGTGGTGCATGCTTAGGTGGAAAAAGTAGTTATCTTGCTTGGGCTCACTATTGGATTGAGGTGATAGGCTGCAATCTTGAAATAAATCTGCTTTGCCAATGTGAGTGCACCATACTTCTTACAATCCACCCTGTAGCATCGTTGGGTCAATTTCCTTTTTGCCTCAAGATTATCTTTTGTTGATATTTTAGCCAATTTTGTTCCAATGTCTAGCAACCCTAGTGCTTGTGTTATAGCCTCTACCAAGTAGAACACTTGAATGTCCTTGCTTTTTACAATGGACCTTGGCCTTTGGCTATTCTAGAAGAGATAGGTCTCTCCCATGTATCATTCCCCACTAGACATGATGATTGGCCATATGGGAGAGGTTTGCAATTGTGTTTTGACATCCTCTAGAGCTTTTTCCAAAAATGTTTCAAAATTTATCTCTTGGAGAACTAATCTTTGGATTTCTCAAGGCTTGAGTTAGAGTGAACTCAAGTCTTGGCACAGGTCCAGGTGCTTCTCCTCACTAGGATTTTTCTATAGACACTTCTTCCTCTAGAATCTATCAAACAGATTCCACTTCAGGATCCTCTCAAAGAGGTCCCTTTTATGGGTTACCTCTTGTTGTTCTTGGCCTTGTTCTTGCTGGTCCCTTCCAGCTCTAGGTCATTTCTCTCATGGTTGTGAGGATTCTACTTCCTATGAATGTTTTTGTTTGGGTGCTGTCTGTAATCACAATAAGACCATGAATTAGCAATCATTATGTAACGCTAAAACAATTGGGATGCCTTAACTCTTGAGGTTAGTTACACTTGGCTAAGTTGTGATTATAGCTAATTTAATTAATTTAATTGTTATTTATTTTATGTGTTATTATGAATAATTCATCTTGAAGGTTGTTGGAAGGGTTAACTTAGAAAATGTTGATGTTTATATATGGTTAAGGTTATTAACCCTTTGGGGGAGTTAAGAAAATTTTCAAAATATTCTGTTGATTTTTCATCAGAAACCTTAAGGTTTGTAGGCTCCATGATAAAAAGCTTACCTTTGGTAGGTGTAGGATTGAAAAATGGAGTGATTTAGACAAACTATTTGAAAGTTATGGGCTTTGGAAGGTTTTGGGCTCTAAAAAATTAAAAAATTTTCCCATGTGTTATGAGTAAATTTCAAAAAATTCCAAAGTGTCCAGCGATATATATAGTATTTTTACACTGCGTCGATGAGGCCTCGTTGATGCAATTATTGATCACCGCTGACTTCTATTGACTTTGGTCAAACTTTCAAATTTTTTGATGAAATTAGGGTCAAATGAAAGGTTAGAAGCGTAAGAATACTATAAAATGATGAGAAGAGGATGTTGAAGTTCATAAATTTGAAAAAAAATGAAAAACAATAATTTAATGGATGAAAGCAATGAAAGATTAAGGAGTATTGAGTGGTTTACACAATAGAAAATATGAAATATAGAATTGTAGTGATGTCACAGGTAAGGAAGCTTAACTAATCAAGCAAAAAGCTATGCAAGTGGATCTTCCCCATAGCAGCTCATGCCCTTTTTTCCCTTGCATAACCTTAACTAAGGAGTCCATGGGCCCCATAGTTGATTTAATGATCATGACAAGTTAAGGACCAACTTGAAAGAATCCAATTAAGAATCCCAACACATCAGACTAAGATATAGAGCGTAACATAGAACCTAGTAGTGAGGTGAATTATGGTAGCATAGATGGATGATAGAGAAGGTGGAATGGAGTTTCGAATTGAGGTCATAAGAAGTCCCTTGTGAAATTTGTGGTTAAAATGACCCAAGAAGTTCCATCCTTAGTCCAGACCAAAACCATAAACTTTTAGTGACTTCGCATCACCACTATAAGACTAATCCACCCACTTGAGACACATGAGTGCTTCCACAAAACAACCACCATTCCACAAAGAGGAGAGAGAGGAGAAGTAGGAAGTGAGAGAGTGAGGGCCTTAGTTAAAGGGGACCATTAGGCATAGGTGCATGTCGTTTGAGTCCCATAACTAGTGCTTATAGCCCTTTTATTTGTCCAAGGGGCGTGCTTTGAATTTCCATTGTCATTTTTTTTGAATGATGGGAATCACACCATGCAACGAATTATTCATGTCAAAGGGGTGTGCTTTGAATTCCCATTGTTTTTTTTTTTTTGAATGATGGGAACCAAATCATGCAACAACATTATTTGTCTTCCTATCATTGGGTGGTATGGAATGGTAAGAAGTCCACAAAATACACTCAAGCACTCAAGCAAGAAGAAGAGTACAAAGAGTATTAAGTCCTCTTGAAGTCACACCCTTACAAACCTTTGGATCCTTCCTAATTCCAAAACTACCTAGGTCACCAATTTATTAAAAGTTTCTTTAATGAAAAGGGACCTCAAATTCCTAGAACAAGGAAAACCATAGAGTTCATTGGATGGGTAGATGACATGGATTCACTACTTGTTCCATAAAAAATAAGCTATGTCAAAGTCATCAGACATAAAATTTCAAAAATAAAAACTAGACTTCAACAATCAGACATTAAGCACAAACCATCATTAGTAAATAACAACAACAACATTGTGTCCTGTGACAATAAAGAAAATTTATTAGCAATAATGAGAAAATACCACACTTTAAGAAAAGAAAAGAAAAGAAAGTAAAATATATAAGAAAGTGTAAAATAATCAAGATGGTTTAAAGGTACTAAAGATGGTGTAAAATTAGAAAAATTTGAAAATCAAAAATTTGTAAAATCAAAAATGTAAAAAAAAAAGGTAGAAAAATTGAGAGGCCATTATAATGGTTAGCATGGATGGTCATCTCCCCCATGACTAAGTTGGAGGAAAGAGATCCAAGAAGTATAATGTGGTTGTCCATTTGTTGAGGTAGTAGTTACAATAGCTAGTCTTGGTTCTAGGAAAATTTTGACTTGTTGGACATTGACCAACTGCTTTTTATTTGGGTTGTTAGGTTTGTAAATTATCATGGCCTCAGAGGGGAAGGTTTGATCAATTATATAAGGTCACTCCCACAATGTTTGGAGTTTTGTCTTTTGGGGTACATGTGTGGGGTTCCAGTAAAGAACCTTATCTCCTAGTTGAATTTTTACTCTCTAATTCTAAGGTCATGACGCTGCTTGCTAAATGCCTTATTCACCTCATTTAAGGATAGGGCCACTAAGTGATTTTTGTCTAGCACATTCAGATTGATCAATCTTTCCTTCTATGCTAAACTTAGGTCAAGGTTTAGATCATAGGCCATTGAGAGTGTATAGAGATCGAATTGAATTAGAAGCATTGAAATTTTTCCATACACTAAATCATAGGAAGAATATCCAATAGGAAGTTTCCAAGTTGAATGATAAGCCCAGAGAGCATCATTAAGTTTTGTAATGCAGTGCTTCCTATATTTGCTAATGGTTTGCATTAGTATTTTTGTAATCTCTCGATTGGTTACCTCTACTTGACCATTGGCTTAGGGGTGGTAAGGTGTTGTTAATTTATGTTCTACCCCTAAGTGTTGCATTAATTTTGTAAATGTGGCACCTATGAAATGAGTTCCATTACCAAAAATTAGTGAACGTGGCATCCCAAACCTATTCATGATATTTTGTTATATAAATTTAGTAGCAGTGGATGATGTACAATTAGTAATGGCTATTACTTTTGCCCATTTTCTGTAGTAGTCAATTGCTACTATAATATATGCCTTCTCATAAGACATGGGTGTGATGAACCCATGAAGTCAACGTCCCATATGTCGAAAGGTTTCATTGGTTGAATCCACTGTTGAGAACCTTCCATGTGAATGGTCATCCCCCCATCATGTTGATAATCTTCACAAATCTTAATGAATTGGTGGGCATCCCTAAAGATTGTAGGCCAATAGTATCTTACCATTATGATTTTTATGGTCATGTGTCTCCTAGCATAGTGGCCTCCACATAGCCCTTCATGAGCATCCTAGAGAACACGTAGTTGATCTTTGTCAGGGACACACCAATGGATCAAGCCATTAACACACACCTTGAAAAGGTGTTCATTGATTTCCATGAAGTATTTGACCTGATAAAGAAATTTTTGCTTCTTTCTAAAATCCAAGTTCTATGACATCTCTTGAGTAAGAAGATATGTGAGGATGCCATAAAACCATATTACCTTTTAGGCGTTTTTTCACTTATTGCTCCAGTAAAAAGGAGTTCATCTAGAAATTGATCAGAAAGTGGGCTCTCCTCCTCTTTGTTATCCCATCTTAAGCAAGAAAGGTGGTTAGTGATCACATTCTTAGTTCCTTTTCGATCTACCATAGTAAGATTGAATTCTTGCAAGATCACAAGCCACCGTATAACATGAGGGCTCACTGTCAGTTTATTCATAAGGAAGCAAATTGCACTATGGTCTATATGTACAAATACCTTATAACCTAGCACATAATGTCTAAAATTATCTTGTGCATACACCATTGCCATTAATTCTTTCTCTATGGTGGTGTAATTCAATTGTGCCCCCACAGTGTTTCTACTCATGCAATGGATATAATATGGAAGTTTCTTCTCGTTCAGCTACATGAGCACCACTCCTAAAGTATAGTTAAATGTGTATGTCATGATATGGAATGGGTTGAACGAATTTGCTGCTCGTAAGATTGGTGTTTCTACAAGTTTCTCCTTTAATTGTTGGAATGCTTGTTCACATTCTTAGTCTAAATGAAAGGTGCATCATTCTTTGTAAGTTCTACCAACAACTTTGGAATCTTAGAGAAATTCTCAATAAAATGTTGGTAGTAACCAATGTGTCCAAGGAATGACTAGACATCTTATACAGTCTCTAGTTGGTGTGTTATTCCTTGGATGATCCTTATTTTTTTTGGGCCTACCTCAATCCCTCTTTGTGAAATTTGGTGCCCTAGCATAATGCTTTCTTAGACCATGAGATGTCTCTTTTACTAGTTGAGTTGTATGTTTGTCTCTACACATCTCTTCAGTACTTGCTCAAGTTGGTCCAAGGCTTGCTCAAATGTAGCTTCATAGGTGGAGAATTCATCCACAAAGACTTCAACACCACTACTAATTTTTGTTGAAAGATACTTAGGACCAAGCGTTGAAATGTTGCAGGGGCATTGCATAGGGCAAATGACATCTTATAATATGCAAAAGTCCCCAATGGACTCATGAATGTTGTCTTGGCTTAGCCTTCTAGCACAATTTGGATTTGCTTATAGCCACTATAACCATCTAAGAAACTATAATAACAATGCCCAAATATGGTAACTAACACTTGATCTACAAATGACAAAGAAAAATGATCCTTAAATGTTGCCATATTTAATAGTCTAAAGTTGATGCAAACCTACCATTTGCCACTCTTCTTTGATACTACTATGAGTGGGCTAACCCACTCACTATCCACGATTGGATAGGTTAACCCCACCTTAAGGAGTTATTCTATCTCCTCCTTAACTATTTGTTTTAATTTGGGATTAACTACCTCTGTAGATATCTTCTAGGCTTCATGGCTAGATCAATGTAGATGCGATGCTGGCATATCCTTGGATTGATTCTTATTAGCTCTAGATATGACCAAGAAAAGGCTATTGACCATTTATTCACCACTTTCAACAACTTTTCTTTTCATTCTTGAGCAGTTTTGGCATTAATGATGACTAGTTTACCATTCTTTAAAAATGCATACTCCATACTGGTCGGTAAATTTTTTAGTTCTAAGGGCTCCTAGTTGAAGTGATCGGGGATCTTCAACTCTCCGCAACAGGTATCATCATCTTCATTAGAGAGTTGGGAATGAGATTTTTTAATTTTATCCATGCCTTCAACATATGCACATGTTAGAATCTCAGTTGGCTCCATGCATATTTTGCTACTATCTTAATCAACTATCAACCACTAGGTGCCCTGCTACTTTGTGGTTGCAATGTATAAACAACATTGAATATTAATTTCTTGTGAACATTGATTGCATGCCTTAATGTATGTACTTTTGATTGACCAAATATTTTTCATGCAATTGCACCCATTATCGTTGTATGTGATGCATGGAATATGCTTCCTCTCAGTTTTGCCTAGATCATTTTCCTTGGATATTTCTAAGGATAGGTCCCTTATACCCATTCACACATTGACCATGCTTAACCAAGCCCTTCCCATAATGATGGGAAAGTCACTTTTGTAGTTTTTCACCTTGATTACTAGAAAATCAGTAGGATAGGATCACCCACAGACTATGATCACAATGTCCTCTACTAATCCCAAAGGGATAGTATTTGATTGATCTAATAATTCTAAATGGATGTTACTCTTCTTAAGAGGTGGTAGGTTTCAATCCTTGTACATATAAGGGGAGATGAGGTTAACTCCAGAACTAAAGTCAAGAAGAGCTTTGCATGGCTCTTGTCTAGCAATCTATAGATAGACGAGTGGACTTCTTAGATCAAATCTTTTTGTAGGAAGGTTACCAGCCTTAATCCAATAAAAAATAGCATGGATTAACATTGCAGTGCAGATCCTAGGTGACACTTGGTTTGAAGGGCACTTGAAGGTATTTGATGCAGAGGATGAGGATGCTAGAGATGCAGGATGATCAACTGGAGTAGGTTGTGAGAGTTGGAGGGGACTGTTGGACTGAAAGAAAGGTTGTTTCCTTGATCAATTATCTGGACCACTTGGTTGAAAAATTGGTTGTGAGTGTACAACCCTTGTAGCATTTTGTTGTTGTGGTTGTGAAAGAATTTCACCTTACATGGATAGAGTAGAAGGTAACTAAGTTAAAGGTGGAGGTGTAGGTGTAGAGGGATGTAGAGGATGATAAGGATATGGATATGGGTTTTCCCTTTAGTAGATGGTGAATGTATTCAGTGGTACTCTGGAGGGTAATAGTGATGATGGAGTGATGCATGACTCATAGAACTTATAGGGGAGATGGGATACTAAACATAATAGTTGTATGGATCTAGTTACCTATAAGGGCACTCCTATATTAGTGGTGGCATTTCCAATGATTGTGGTTAATATCAGTATTGGTATTGTTCATAAGGTTGTGGAGGAAAGCTTGTTGTTGCTAGTGGAACTATCTTGGACTAGCTTGAGGGTAAAGCAATCATCTTGGAGCTTGCCTACATGCTCGGCGAGGATTCAATGTGTACACTCTAGAATCTAGTAAGTGTGACACCATAGGGCAACATCCCTTTGGATGTTCATATTAATATATGTCACATTTAGTTTCATCATTAGAGTCAGACTCCATAACTTCCACTACTAGAATAGCTTTTCCTTTACCTCTTTGGTAGACATGTTTAGCTTCTTTTCACCTCCTACTATTATGATCACTATTTTTCTCTTTGGATTCTTTGGCAATAAGTGGTTTGAAAATTTTCATCCAAAGAGCTCCATAACTTGTCAACCTTGGCTGAAATATCAGAAATAGATTTTTGGATGGGCATGGTCTTTCTATTCACTACTTCATCAAGTGGTGATTCCTCCTCATCACAAAATCAAACCTCTCATTTTTAATGGAAGGATTCCTGGTATATTCTTTAGCACTTTCTCTCTTTCATAGCTCACCTTTTGCTTTTGCTACTTGCTCAATTAACCTTTGAATTTGATGAGCTCTCATTTTAGACAATATTCCTTGGGCATACATCCCAAGGGTTCTTCTTATTTCTGCTCTAAGCCCATCTATGATGTGGCAAAGTTATTTCCTTTGAGAGTAACCATGGCTAGGGCATTGATATAGGAGTGAATTGTATTGGTCCGTGGTAGCATCCAAGGGTTCATGTGCTTCTTATTTCTAACTTTGGATTTGCCTTCTTAGATTAGACACTCTATAGTACGCTTGGTATTTGTCATTAAATAGTTATAACATGGTACTCCATCTATGTATAGATTTTGACTCTAAGGATCAGTACCAACTTTTAGCTTCATTAATGAGTGTCCTTGGGAAAAGCTTTAGTTTCCGCCACTTCTTTTCTATGTTTTATAAGGCACAGGCATCTTGAAAGGCTTGTAAATGTGTTTGTAGATTAGAATTGTATCCCCCCTCAAATCTTGGAATATTATTCATGTCTAGATGGTTGATTCAACTATCCTTCATATGCTTGGTTAGGATTCTTATTACCTCTACAATGTTGAGCATACTTCAAGTTACCAATAATGGTTCATCATCATCACTATGTTGATGACGTTGATGATGATTTTCACCACCCTTTCAATTTTGGTGGCCTTCATGGTCATTGTTCCTTCGTCAATCACCTTCATCATGGTTTTTTTAATGGTGGCTTCCATGAGAACTATTAGATAAAGAGGAATGTTTAGAATTAGATGAAGAGGATGAAGAGGAAGGTGGACAGCCACCACCACTATGGTGTTCACCACCACTCTTACACTTATTACGATCACCATCCTTAGATCCCTTGTTGTTGTGATGTTTACCTGAGTCCCTACCTTGGCTATCACTTTTTCGTGATCCCAATTTATGAGTAGTTGATCACAAGGTTAGGTTCATACCCTCACCATTAGTAGTAGGGGGTGGAGAATCTTCATGTTGAGAACCTTCCAAGGGAGGATCCTCATTGTCTTCTTGATCTAGTAGGAACAAGGGGTTAGTGTAATATTTTTCCTTTGTAGCTTCATGGAGTTTCTCCTTATGTTTATCTTGTTTACATTGTGTTTTAGTGGGATAGTAGTTCTGAGTGTCATAGCCCTTCACAACGTACTATTCTTGAAGATCTACTATGCCCAACTTCTTAAGGCTTTTAAATAACATTTTAGGCATAGATCTATCGGGGGGCAAGATGATGTTGCCCTCCATATCTTGCCATTGCATTTGGTTATCTTGATGTAGGATGAAGGTGAAATTTAGTATACCACCTTGCATTCTTGTGGGACTAGTGGTTTAGTATCTTTAGGCTTACGAGCAGAAGAAGACATTTTGCAAAACAAAATAAAATTATCAGTATGCTTTTATAATTTTATATATAGTGGAAATGATATGGATGTTTAGGTTTGTACAATGATATTAGCAATATTTACTTAGACCTAAATAGCACATGTTCCACAAACAAAATCCCTGACAATGGTACCAATGATGAGTGACAAGGTACCCCTATGCCAAACGATATGAATCACAAAGCATTCATGCATGATTTGATCGAATTCTACAAACTTCATCATTTTTAGTGCACTAACCCTTTAGGAAGTGAATCTAGCCTTAAGGTTAATCATTGTCTTCCTAGTTACACTTGTGACATTGGTTGGTATGGTTAACTATAACTGAGGTATTCAATTTTTATCATTTTTTATGTTTTATAAGTTGGTGCTCAAATGTAGATAAAGGTAATTTTATTAACTAATCTAAATTAATTAATTAACCAATCATTTAACTAATCCTACCATAAGTATTTATTCCCACTTTCTGTACATGTCCTAAACCCATGTATCCATTACTGGGCAACCAAGCATTACCTTATTGGGCATACCAAGCAATAACACTGACGGGATTACCAAGTGAATATGTGTTACATTTGAAGTAGTCACACGTATGTATTTAATCTATCTATCTTAATAACCTCATTAACTCAATTGGTAGAAAATATTTGCAAAATAATTCAGAATAATTAATAAAAAATAAAAAAATTGAATGCATAAATAAAATAGCTAATCTATCCAAAGTGTTGCAAGGTTTATAAGAAAGTTTTTTTTATTGGTTATACACTCTCATTCTTAGGTACAACAATGTTTGAATAAAGATTTGTACACTCAATGACTTCTGCTACACGCACTCAGAGAAAAAATTCTAACTTTCAAATGGAAAAAGTGCAAGAGCTTCACTGCTACTCAAATCTAGATTGCTATAATTGCAGCTGGTAGGCATGTATTTATAGATGACAGATAGACATTGCATCGATGAGGCCTCATCGATGCAAGGCAAGATGCATTGACAAGGCCTCATCAACGCAGTCACTTGCATTGACAAGGCCTCATCAATGCAACCAACTAAAGATGACTTGTCATGAATAAGGGCAGAGTAGATTGAAAACTAATTTCTATTGTCTATCGAGCCTAACAGAAGTAACCGTTCCACTTTCCTAAATACATGATGGACACATATAGCACTACTCAGCTACCAAATATTAAGTGTTGTGGGTTACCAAGTACTATATGAGTGCTTAAAGTGGCCATGCTCATGTTCATTAACTATTGAAAATAAATTATTTAATCAAATGCTTTAAAGTAAAGAACAAGAAAATAAAATGCAATAAGAAAAATATTAAGCTATTCTTAGTGTTGCAAGGATTGTCAATAGAGTTCATTTTATTCCCATCACACTGCTGTGCTCAGGTACATTAGTGCTTAAGCAAAGAACTGTTTATACTTTAGACTCCTTTTGTAGGTGCTAAGAAAATATTCTAACTCTATGGAGAAGAAACAACAAGAGCTTTACTAATTTTCTTGAAAACTAAAAATTGAATAATGAATTACTTCCAAAACTGGAGCCCAGGCATAGTATTTATAGACTCAAGGTATATACCCCAATGTCAAACATCTAATGTTACATCCAGGCCATGAAATCAAGGCTTTGACGTCATAATTGAAATTAAACAATGATTCATCATACCCCCATGACTAAATAAAAACTTGTCCTTAAGTGAAGAAGAGAGGATCAAGTTCTTTATAATATAACATATTGGGTAGGTATGGGATTATTAACTGACATGACAAACTAACTTAGATGAAATGGACATATAGAATTTGAGTGCCCAAGTGTATAGAATTACAATTTTTAAAACATTGGGTCTTCATGATAAGAGGAGTGAACACCCTGGAGAATATTGACATCCAGATCCTCTTGGCAACAAGAGAATGAGAGAGAGAGAAGAGATCCTTTGATCACAAATGGTCTTCATTTTATGGTATTACTGCATCATCCTTGGTGAAGATAGTCTCGCTTCCAGTTCATGCTTCTGACTGCAATCACAACAGGATGATGAATTAGTATGTAATGTGTAACACATAGTGATTAAATGCCTTGTCTCATTGGTGGTTACACTCAGCTAGGTTGTGATTGTGGTTGATTGGTTACCTGAGTAGTGTTAGCAGGAAGGTTGACAGATAGGGTTAATTAAATTAAGTGGTCCATTAAATTTGAGAAAAGTTTAATACAAGGAAATATTTGAAGAGGGTATAAGAATTCACAACAATGAAAAGAACAATTCACTAAAAACTATTATGAAGATGTGTACAATTGGATATCATTGATGGGGTAAGCAAAAAGAATTTTATTGTAAAAATGTCTAAGGATAAAGAACTTAACTAACCCAACCAAAAGATATGCAAGTGGGTCCTTCCCAAAGTAGGCATAGGCCTTTTATGCCCTTGCATAACGTCAAACCAAAGAGTTCGTGGGCTCCATGGATGATTAATGGTATAGAAGGTTAAGTACAAAAAATTGGAAGTAACTAACTAAGAATTCTGACACATCAAACTAGGACATCAAACCAAAACATGAAACTGATAGTGAGGTCGAACATGGAAAGCATAGATGGAGAAGAGAGAGATAGTGAAATGGAGTTCCTGATTATGGTCACATGAAGTCCGTTGTGGATTTTGTGGTTAAATGACTTGATATGATCCATCCTCAGACCAGACCAAAACCAACCACTTTCAGTTACTTCACATCAACATTCTAAGACCAATCCATCCCCTGAGACACAAGAGTGCTTCCATAGAACATCCACCATTCCAAATTAGAGAAGAAGTAGGAAGTGAGGAAGGGCCTTAGTTAGAGGAGATGAGTTTCATAATTAGTGTTTATAGCCTATTTATTTGGTCTAAAGGGTGTGCTTTGAATTTCCATTATTTTTTTTTTTGAAATGGAAACCACACCATGCAAAGACACATGCATTTATTTTGTCCAAGGGGTGTGCTTTGAATCCTCATCTTTTTTTTTTCTTTATTTTCTTCTTGATAAGAACCACACCATGTGGGGACATATGAATTTATTTTATCCAAGGGGTGTGCTTTAAATTCCCATCATTTTTTTCTAATGAAAACCACACCATGCAAGGACTTATTTAACTTCCTTTATTGATTGACATGAAATGGTAAGAAATTCATAGAAACACACATGCACCCAAGCAAATAGAAAAGTACAAAGAATACTGAATCCCCTTGAAGCTACACCCTATTCAAACCTTTAAATCCTTCCCAATTTTGGAAACTATCAAAGTCACAAATTCATTAAAGTTTTATTAGTGAAAAAGGGACTACACATTTCCAAAATAAGGAAAATCATAGTGTGTGGATGGGTCGATGTTATGGACTCACTACCTATTACATGAAAAAGAAACCATTTCCTAATTATTCGTAATGAAATTCAAAACTAGAAATTAGACACCAACAATCAAATAACAAAAATAGTACATACCACCATCTAGTAACGCATTACCAATGTACCTGGCACTTATTAACAAAAAGTTAGAAAATCACACCAAATAAAAGAAAATATAGAAGAAAGTGTATATTATTCAATAAATATCAAATGTACTAATGATGGTGTAAAAAAAAATTCGAAAAGATTAATAACATGAAAATAAGAAGATGTAAAACAAAGAACATGTAAAACAAAAACTTGTAAAATGAAAAATGTGTAAAATAGAAAAAAGTTGAAAAATTGAGGAGCTGCTTAAATGGTTAGCATGGTTGGCCATCTCCCCCATGAATAAGTTGAAAGAAGAGGATCCGAAATATGGAGCATTGTTGTCCATTAGATGAGGTTCTTTTTGTGTTAGCTAGCATATGCTCATGGAAAGGCTTAATTTTTTGGATGTTAACTAGCTATTTCTTATTTGGGCTCTTAGGTTTATAGATCATCATGGCCCCTAAAGAAAAAGTTTCATAAATGATATAAGGTCTTTCCCACAACATCTAAAACTTAGTTTGGTGTGGTATGTGTGTGGGGTTCTAGTAGGGAACCTTATCTCTTGGTCAAAATTTAACTTTTCTAATTTTTAGGTCATGATACTTTTTGTTATAAGCCTTGTGTAACTCATTATATGATAAGGCCACTAATCAATTTTTGTCTAGCAAGTTGAGGTTCATTAATCTTTCTTTTTTTGGGGTAGACTTAAGTCAAGGTCAATGTCACAAACTGTTGAAAGTGTACATAGTTTAGATTGAATAGGAAGTTTTGGTAGTTTACCATACACAAGCTTATAGGGAGAGTAGCTTATAAGAAGTTTCTAAGTTGAGTGGTAGGCCCAAAGAGAATCATTGAGTTTTGTGCTCTAGTCCTTCCTATAGTTGCTAATAGTTCTTATTAGTATTCTTATGATTTTCCTATTAGTAACCTCCACTTTATCATTAGCTTGGGGATGGTAAGGTGTTGTGAGTGTGTGTTCAACCCCTAAGTGTTGCATGAGCTTTCAAAAAGTAGTGCCTGTAAAATAAGTTCCAGTATTAAAAATCAATGCACGTGGCACACCAAATTTGTTTACAATATTTTTTTGTACAAACCAAGTAGCAGTAGAAGATGTATAGTTGATGACGACTGCTACTTCTACTCATTTTGTACAATAGTCAACAACAACTATGATGTATGCCTTTTCATTTGACCTGAGTGTGATGGGACCCATGAATTCAATGCCCCAAATGTTGAATGGTTATAATGGTTGAATCTATTGTCAAGGTTCCTTCATTCAAGTAGTCATTCCACCATCCTGTTGGCATCATTCATAAGAGCAAATGAAATGGTGAGCATCCCTGAAGAGTGTTGGCCAATAGTACCCTACGATTAGGATTTTAATGGTCATGTGTCTCCTAGCATAGTGTCTTCCATAAGGACCTTCATGAGTGTCTTGGAGCACACATAGTTGATTAGCATCAGGGACACACCAATGAACTAGGCCATCAGTGCACACCTTGTAGAGGTGTCCATTGATCTCCATGAACTGCTTTACTTAGTGAAGAATCTGTTGTTTCCTGGCATCTCTTGAGTGAGAAGATAGGTAAGAATGTTATCATACCATTTTGGCTCATTGGACATTTTTTAGTTATTGCCCCAGAAAAGAGGAGTTCATTAGAAAACATGTCAAAGAGTGGACTTTCTTCCTCTTCATCATCCCAACGCAACTGAGACAAGTGATTAGAGACCACATTCTCAGTGTCCTTTCGATCTATCATTGTAAGATTGAATTCCTACGGGATTACCAGCCACCATATGACATGGGGGCTCACTATTGACTTGTTCATTGTAAGATCAAATTCCAAGCACATAATGCCTAAACTTCTCTAGAGCAAACACCACTACCATCAATTTTTTTTTGTAGTGGTGTAGTTTAATTATGCACCCACAATGCTTCAATTGGTGTAGTGGATGTAGTATAGATTTTTTTTGTCATCTAACTATATCAACATAACTCCCAAAGCATAATTTGATGCATTTTTCATGATGCGAAATGGTCTAGACTAGTCTGGTGCTTGTAGAACTGGGGTTGCTACAAGCTTTTCCTTTAGTTGTTGGAATGCTTTCTCACACTCTATAGTCTAGACAAAGGGAGCATCTTTCTTTGTTAGCTCGACCAATAGTTTTGCAATCTTAGAAAATTTCTCTATGAAATGCCGATAGTAGCTTGTGTGTCCAAGAAATGATTAAACATATTTAACTATTTTTGGTTGGCAAGTTATTCCTTGGATGACCCTTATTTTTTTAGGGTCCACGTACACGTCAATTCCTACTTGTGAGATTTTGTGCCCTAATACAATACCCTCCTAGACCATGAGGTGACGTTTTTGCTAATTGAGACATAAGTTAGTTTTGACACATCATTTTAGCACTTGCTCAAGGTAATCCAAGGCTTGCTCAAATGTAGCTCCATAGGTGGAAAAGTCATCCATGAAGACTTTTGGACCACTACCAATCTGTTGTTGAAAGATGCTTAGGACCAGACATTGAAATGTGGCAAGGGCATTTCATAGATCAAATGACATCTTATGATATGCAAAAGTCTCCTAGGGATTCATGAACATTATCTTTGCTTGGTCCTCTAGTGCAATTTGAATTTGATTATAGCCACTATAACCATTTAGGAAGCTGTAGTAGTAATGCCTTGATATTGCGTCAAGAACTTGGTCAACAAATGGCAATAGAAAGTGATCCTTGAATGTTGCCATATTCAACATCTTGAAATCGATGCAGACCTACCATTTTCACCTTTCTTTATTATAATTACAAGGGAGCTAACCCATTTGTAATCCACAATGGGTTAAATGAACCCTGCCTTGAGGAGTTGCTTGATTTCCTTGATAATTTGCTTCAATTTGGGGTTCAACTGCCTTTGTGGCTATTGTTTTGGCTTCATGGCTGGGTCGATGTAAATGCAATTCTAGCATATCCTAGGATCAATCCCTATGAGTCTAGGATATGACCAAGCAAAAGCTACTGACCATCTTCCAAATACTTTCAACAACATCTTTTTCTATTCTAGAGCAAGTCTTGCATTTATTATAACTAGCTTCTTATTTTTCAAAAATACATATTCCATTCTAGCCTGTAACATTTTTAGTTGAAGGGGTTGTTACTTAAAGTTCTTAGGAATTTCCAACTCTCCCCAAAAGATATCAATTTTTTTATCATCATAGAGTTGGTGATGAACTTGCTCAAGTTTATTCATGCTTGTGACATATTCACATGTTAGGCTCTCAGCTGGTTCTGTGCAAAGTATGCTGGTTTTTGAATTAGCAGTCAGCCACTAGGTGCCCTCCTATTTTGTGACTACTATGTACAGACACCTTTGAATTTCTACTTTTGGTGCACACTACTTGCATGCAGAGATGGATGCTTTCTTGATGGTCCAAAGTTTCTACACACAATTGCATCGATTATTGCTATACACGATGTATGCAACTCTCTTCTTCTCAGTCTTTCCAAATGCATTTTATTTAAAGATTTCCAAGTAAAGATATCTAATGCACATTCTTGAATCTACCCATGCCCTTCCCATGATGATTAGGAAGTCCCCTTTGTAGTTCTCCACTTTGATTACCAAGAAGTCGGTAGGATATTACCACCCATAGACAGTTCTCATAATGTCTTCTACCAGTTCCAATGGAACAGGGATGGACTGGTTTGCCAATTCTAATTTGATGTTGCTCTTCTTAAGAGGAGGCAAGTTTTAGCTAGTGTACATCTCATGAGAAACTAAATTAACATCAAAACATAAATCGAGAAGAGCCTTGCATAGTTTGTTCCCAATAATCTACAAATAAATCAAAGGACTTCCAAGATTAGCTAATTTCCTGGGAAGGTTTCATTCATAGATCCAATCAAACATGGTGTGAGTAAGCATTATGGTATGGATTCTTGATAGATTTTGGTTTGAAGGAGGCCCAAAGGAATTAGATATGGAGGAAGAGGTAGAAGTAGGGTTATCAATTACGGGTGTAGGTGCAAGCTTAGGTGGGCTATAGGGTTGAAAAAAAAGTCTTTTCTTTCATCAAGCAATCGACCCCTATGATAGATGATTGGGTTGCAAATTAATAGCCTTTTTAGCATTGTGCTATTGTGGTTGAGTGGGTAGTTCACCTTGCATTAGTGGAGTAGGTGGTAGCTATGCAATTGGGGGAGGACTATGTGCAGGGATAGGAGGAGGATAAGGATAGTAGGTGGTATCCCTTATTTCATGTGGAGAAGGAGTTCCATAGTAATTAGAAGGTTGGTAGTAAGATTGAATATTATAAATGTAATTGGAAGAGTCATGTGGAGACATGGGTTGCTGAATGTAGTAACCATATGGATCAAGCTACCAGTAAGGGTATTGTTGCCTTGGCGATGCAAGCGTCCATGATTGTGGTTACTACCATTGTTGGTACTATTTTTATGGTTGCAGTGGAGCTCCACTTGGATAATATGTTTATTTTTGGTGGAACTACTTGAGATTACCTTGAGGATAAGGTAATCTTTTAGATGTTTTCCTTTGTATTAAGTCATGGATGTAAGGCATATACCCAAGACTCTTGAAGATGTAACACAATAGGGCAACATCCCTTAGGATGTTCATATTGCAGACATCACATTCATGATCATCATTTGATTCACTATTCATAACCTCTTCTATTACAACAATTTTTCCATTGCCTTTGTAATATTCATGTTTAGCTTCTTTGTGCCTCTTGTGCTCATGATCACTACCTTGTTCTTGGGACTCTTTAGCAATTTTGAGGATAGCTTGAAATTAGCTATCCATGGAGTCCCTTAATTGATCAAACTTGGTCATAAGTTCAGATTGGAATTGTTGAAGTGGAAAGGCTTTCTTATGCATTCCCTCATCAAATATGGATTCATCCTCACTATCATAGAATTGAACCTCTTACTTGTAGATGGAAGGATCATGATTGTACTCTTTTTCTAAGTTTGTCTTCATCTTTAGTTACCTATGCTATTAACCTTTGTACCAAATAGGTAGTTAGTTTTGACAATCAACCTTGGGCATAGACACCAACGATTTTCCTCATTTCATTACAAATCCCATCAACAATGTGGTGGAGTTGAGCCAATTGAGAAGAATCATGGGTAGGACATTTGTGCATCAAGGCATAGTATTGGCTAATGATAGACTCCAAGGGTTTGTGTGATCCTTGTTTTCACCCTTGAATCTACTTTCTTAAGTTGGACACTTGAGAGTACATTTAATACTTATCATTAAACATTTCAAGCATGGTACTCCATCATTTGATAGATTCTAGTTCTAAGGACTAGTACTAGTTCTTTGCTTCTTTGATGAGTGTCTTAGGAAATAGCTTTAGTTTCTACCACTTGTTCTCTATATTTTGCAAGCCACATGCATATTGAAAAGCTTGAAGATGATTTCACATATTAGAGTTATATCCTCCTTCAAATTGAGAAATATTGTTCATGTCTAACCATTTGATCCGACTGTCTTTCACATGCCTTGTTGGGATTCTAACTACCTTTGCGATGTTAAGCATACTTTAGGTAGAAAATAGAGGCTCATCAAGAACTTGATCATGGTGCCTATGATGCCCTCTACTACCCCTTCCTTCATGAAGATGTGCTTCTCTTGAATGTTTGCATTCTTGATCTTCTCTATCTTGATGGTCCTCTTGATTTTTGTGGTCCTATCAGGCATTACACTCATTTTGATCACCTCCATCATGATCTTGCATTCTATGATCATAGTTGAAGCTAGAAGAAGAAGAATATGACAAAGGGGAAGAGGAAGGAGAAGTAGCATCATCACAGTGCCTGCTACTGCCTCTTTGGTGATTGTAACCATGGTCACGATCTTGCTTCTTACCTACAGCCCTATCTTGACTTACCCCTCTAGATCCTTCTTTGTCATTGGATCCTTTGTTACTAGAATCAAGATTGTGAACTATGGAGTGTAAATTTTGGTTTTGACCTTCATCATCAAAGTTAAAGAGAGGAGCATCATTGAGTGAAAGATCCCTAGAGAAGGAGTCCCCACTAGCTTGTTGGTATAATAGGAATGGAAAATTGTTAAGTCCTTTTCCCTTGAAAAGTTCATATCACTGTTCTAGCTATCAATATTGTAGGCATTGTGTTTTGGTGGGATGATAATCCTTGGCATCAGCATCTTCCATGATAAATTTTCCATGGTGGCCTTAAAGACCACATCGTGCAAGCATTTGATAAAGCATTGCAGGAGTAGCATGATCAAGCAGCAACACAATGTTTCCCTCCATGTCATGCCATCATAGCTATTCATCTTGGTGTAGGATGAGGGTGGAGTTTGGCACAAACTCATCAAGATAAGTTTATGTAATTCAGTACTATTAAGACTTTGATGGATGAGTGTTATCAAGCTTTAGTGGAGAAGCGCTCCTGTGAGAAGAAGACATTGTCAATTAGTGAAACAAAAATCACATTGTGCTCTAAGAATTTCTTGTAGTAATTGTGAAATAAGATATGACTCTTAGGTTTGTTCAAATTATTTAAATACATTTCACTAGGTCCTAGATAGTGAAAAAAACAACAAAAAGGTCCCCAATAATGGTGCCAATGATGAGTAGTGAGGTACCCCTACGACCAACCATATGAATCACTAAGGTGTTGCATGCGATCTAGTTGAATTCTATGGACCTATAGTTATCTCATACATTAGTTTCTCTAGAAAGTCAAATGGTGTTGAGAACATTCATTATCTTCCCAAATACACTAGTGAGGCTCAAAGGTATGGTATAAGTGTAATTGAGGTATATGAACTTTTGTTGTTTTATATTTTATGGATGTAATCACCTACAACATGAATACGGAGAGAGTAGATTGAAAACTAATGTCTATTGTCTATCTAGCCTAACACAAGTAACTATTCCACTTTCCTAAACACATGCTGAACACATATAGCACTACTAGGCTACCAAACATTAAGTGTTGTGGGTTACCAAGTACTATATGAATGCTCAAAGTGGCCATGCTCATGTTCATTAACTATTGAAAATAAATTATTTAATCAAATGCTTTAAAGTAAAGAACAAGAAAATAAAATGCAATAAGAAAAATATTAATCTATTCTCAGTTTGCAAGGATTGTCAAAAGAGTTCATTTTATTCCCATCACACTACTGTGCTCAGGTACATTAGTGCTTGAACAAAGACTTGTACACACTCTAGACTCCTTTTGTATGCACTAAGAAAATATTCTAACTATAGAAAGAAGAAATAGCAAGATCTTCGCTACCTTGCTTGAAAACTAAAATTTGACTAATGAATTACTTCCAAAACTGGAGCCTAGGCATGGTATTTATAGACTTAGGGTATATACCCTAATGTTGGACATTCGATGTTGAATTCAGGACCTGATGTCACGTATGTAACATTGTAGCCTAGATGTTGTGTACCTAGCATTGCAGTCAACATCAAATAGTGATTCATCATAAAGTCTATAGAATTTGACTAGATTGCATGTGAACACTTCATGATTCATATGGTTGGGCATAGGGGTACCTCTCACCTCTCATCAACAATAACCTATGAAAAACTATAGAGAAGAATAGAGGGTATAACATGTTTACCTCCTCAATATCATAGTTATCAAAAGATAATGTTGCACCAATAGGTGATTTGAGCTAAGCCACTATATCCTTTATGCAACTTGTGTCTTTCCCTATGAGTACAAAATTTTGTAACCTCTTCATTTAATAAATCTATAACATTTAGCATTTTAGCTAGTAACATAGATGGACTATGGAGCATGAACAAGTCAAATAATCTTGTATTAGTTATTCTTTATTGAACATTTGTAGAATCCTTGTTTGATAGCCATTCTTATGTCTTGAATACTTTACCCCACTTGAGAAGAATCTTATCCTTGGTTTGACCAAAACTAATAATGGTGATTGCAAATTACCACATAGAATTTGTTGTATACAACATAGTTAGCCTTAAAAAAATTATAAACAACATATATAACTTAAAGCCATAAAAACTAAAAAAACTAAAACTAAAAATTCTAAATAATATAAATATAAAAATGTAACACAAACAAAAATAATTTTTACTTACTTGATTTGGACAAATCCAAAACTTTAGGTTGAACTAATACACATGATCCTAAATCTTGGAGATTCCAAAAATCATTTATATGTTTATAAGTCACACACTTTAGGTAAAGTTGGGAATATTATATCTTGTACCTAGCAAGCCTTGCATTGATCTGGACGAGCAATTATACTCATGTTATTTCCTTGTTTGGATTCCTTCAAGGTTATGTTGGTTAAGAACAAGTTTTGGACATTTGACACCAATCCTCCTCTTTGCATCTTAAACCTACAAAACAAAACATAAAATTGAGTAAATACATAGCCTTAATACCAAAAAAAACATGTCAAATTGAAATCAAAGCTTACCCTTTCATCATGTAGACATTTCCAGTAGGATTCTGGAATAAAGTAATTACCATATGATCCAACATTGAGGTTTTGTTTGCATTGAACTATGAATAAATTGGCATTTTCTAAATATGTAATAATTACTAAATCTTTGCATAGTATGAATTTTCATTATGCTCTAATTCCATCCATGCCTTAGAATTGTTGATCATGTAGTAAAGGATGTAATTGGAGGACCCTTCCACAAGAGCCTCTATGATCATAGCTACAACATTTGTGGCCAAGTGTGACCATATTATCACATTGTAGTAATGTAGCAAGTATAGTAGGAACTCCCAAGCACTGGGCCTAAATCAAAAATGTTTCTTCTCATTAATGGTCATATTAGGCATTAGACCATTCTAGAAAACTATTTCAATATAGCACTTGAGGCCTACCATCTCCACCATAATCAAAATTGGTTTCAACATAGCCCTACACATAGTCAAAAGATGTAGTTATTAGAACATAAAATCATCAAAAAATAAAGTAAGCATCAATAACCTTAAAATTGATAGCATTGACATGAAAAACACAAAACTAATAATATCCAAAGTTATAAACATAATTATAATAGCTATTCAAATTAAGATTTAGCTTTTATACATCTCACTTGACATATAAAAAAAATAAATTAGACATATTATTAAACACTTGACATAGAAAAACTAAATTTAACATTTTGTCAAACAATAGACATAAAATCAAAATAGTTTAACATTGTGAATACCAAGTTTGACATTTTTTCAAATAGTTCACATACGGAATACAAATAAGCATTTTAACAAATAGTTGACTTGAAATAAAATCTAGACAAAAACATATAATCATGATTAACAATGCTGAAGACTAAAGAGTAGAGAAATCCTAATAACAATGGTCCCAGACTCAAGATAGTCCAAAATGATGGGAAGAATAGAAGAATAATGCAAAAGCGCTATGATTTCTTGGTCCTAGGGATATATAGACTACCCTTTCATCCCCATAAAAATCCCAAAAGTGCTAAAATGCTACATTTTCAAGCATGAAAGACCAAAAACGATGTTCTTGCAAAGCTAGGGACCAAACACGTTGATCACTAGGTCAAAGAAAAATTCATAACACATACAAGACATAAAACATCAAAATGCCACTAAGATTGGCCAAAGAAAAATTGAAAACCCTACATTTAGGTATGAAATGTGATAAAGCATTGGTCCTTGAGGTAGAAAAAAAATGTTTAAAAAATTTTCATAGGACATAAATGTGGTAAACATAGTTAATCAAGCGAGAAGTAATCAAAACCATTGCACATACATGTACAAAAAAAACCCAAAAATCATCTAAATTTAACAAAAACCCCTAATTATTGGTAATTCGAGCATGAAAAAACTAGAAATGTAGTAATCTAACCACTAGAAATTAAAATTGCTATCCTAAGCATGGGAAAAACCCAAAAGGCTACTAATTTTGGCAAAATTTTACAAAACCCTAGTTTTTTACCACACAAAACCTTATTTTGATGCTAAAAAACCTAGAAAAAATGTAGAAAAATTGTAATAATTATCTACAACCCTACTATGTTACATTCCCCATTCCTAGAGGTTATAAACGATGGCCATGGATGTGAAAAACCTTACCAACACTAACAAATGTGGCCACAAAAAATTAAAAATTCAAGAACATGACCAAAACAGGCCACAATGTTGCACATGTGGCTAAGAAAAAATCTTAATTGACATCATAAAAGGCTAAAAATCCAAAATTTCATTTCCAAGACTATAAGAAAAACCTAAATCCTTGACTTGATGTAGTCAAAATGCAAAAATAATTACTAAAATAGGCCTAGAAAGTGGGACATGCTACCGCAATCAAGCCAAAAATAAGAGAAAATAATGGAAAAGTGGTAATTGGGAATCATGGATGAATGTCTTTCTCTTGTAGATGGATTCGAAAGCTTGGTCTCAATAATCTACTCATCCTCCTTTTCTTTCTTCATGCTTTCATTCATGCTTGTCAATTCATTCTTCCTTGTAATGGCTGCTAGATCCGTATGTTCTCCCTCTAACTGTCAATAAGAGAAGCTTGAAATTCCCAAGTTTTCTCCAACACATTGAGCACAAAAAAGTATGAAAAACCAAATTTTCCTAGATATGCTATGGTGATGATGTTTTATGATCCCAATCTAGCCCAAATACACTATGGGATTAAAATTGAAAATGAAATTGATATAACACATTGGTATTTGATAAGAAATTTCAAGTCTAGGTCAAACATGCTATGCCCAATTATCTAAAAAGCCCAAGTCTAAGTTAAACATGCTAGAGGAATGAAACTAACATTGATATTAACTTCATACATTGCCTTCTATTGAAAAAATTGATTTTATTGCCCAGTACACTACCCATCATGGTATGATATGCTACCATGTGGTCCACACAAAGCCTAAACCAAAGTACCAAAAGCCAAAAACTATTAAAACAAAATTAAGATTTAAATTAATTGTACATATTGACACTTAGTGGGAGATTGATTTTTCTAACTTAAAGCACTAACTATATGTTCAATAGTGATGATATGTTGGCTCCATGGACTATCAACAAAACAATAATAAGGATAAACACACTCAAACAATGAAACAAAAAATGAAATTAAGTTCATACACTTATTTATCTTAGCATAATAGTTTTTATGATCTCATATGCTATTCATTTGACTCTAATCCGCTATCAAGTGGGCTCCACAAAGCATAGAAAAAGTTACTATAAGTTAAAAACATTGTGAAAGTAAATTTGACTATGAAATAAACCCCATAAGTTGTCTTTTGGTGTGAAATTTTCTTTGATACCCCAAAACACAATCAAACTAGTCAAACAAGCTAATAGGTAGGTCCCACAACTCTAGAACCAAGATACCAAGTATCAAAAATGATGGATAAATGAAATTGAGAATGAAATAACCTCAAACATGTTGACAAGATAGAAGCCATGGTGAACAAATTGCATAGACTGATCAAACACACTACCATGTGGGCCCCACAACTGTAGAACTAAGATACCAAGTGTTAAAAATGCCGGAAAAATGAAATTAAGAATGAAATAAGCTTAAACACACTAACAAGCTAGACACCCTGGTTAACATGTTGTACAAGCTAGTCAAACACACTGGCATGTGTGTGATGACTAAAAACGTTAGTGGTTGGAATCACCGTGGGATCAATGGATGCATAGCCTTAACCCTGCCTTCATGCGAGGGCCTTGCTGGAAATGGAGGTAGAGTGTCCTAAATGATCTTGTTGATCGAACAAGGACTTTTCTTGTTGTAATCGGGGTGGTGGTTGCAACTAGGGGGTGGTGTGGTTAGCTGAAATGCAAATGCAAGAAACGTGAAATAGTGCCAAGTGTTAAAACGGTGTTTCATAGTGCTAAGTGTAGAGCATAAATATGGAATGGAGGTGAGCATAGCCAAGGGTTTCAACCAAAACAAGGGTGTCTACCTATGGAGGCTACCACTTGAGCATAGTACAGTGTGATGACATATGAAAAAATGTGAAAAGATGTAAGAAAAATATTAGAAAATGCTAGAAATGGGAGAGAGAAATTGAACACTGCACCAAATGGAAGCATAATTAACTCCAAAAGGGTCTTACAAGGTACATAGTGTACAACAGACATAGTGGGAGAATAGTCACAGTCTCAATGATGTTAGGCTATGAAGTCAGGTGCTCGCTGTGATGAATTATGCTTGCTAGGTTGGTTGTCGTGGTGTATTGTGCAATGTTTTGTAGGGCTACAATGGGGCTATGGTGCACTCTGTGATGCAGGGCTACAATGGGACCATGGTGTACCATGCGGTGTAGCTATGCCTCTTTGCCAATGTGGTGTGCTCTAGGTCTTGTTTGCCCATGGAGCTAAGTGCCAAGATGCTAAAATGCCAAATGACAAATAAAAGTGCTAACTACCCAATCGGTGAAAAATAGAAGCCAACCCCTAAAACATTGGGACAAAATGGTATTTATAGGGCTAGGGTTAGCCCAAAATGTAGATCGAGTGCCATGTCATAGTGCAGTAGGTGGAACTATGAGAAAAATTTAGAAAATTTTCTAAGTTCGAAGGTGACTAGAAAATTTTCTAACTCTGCTTGCAATGCTCTGGGGCATAAGTACAATTTGGGACAAATGGATAGCATAGAAGAAATGCAAATTGTTGATCTTACTTGTTGAAGGAGTGCTAGAGCTAAGGTGAAGACTGATGTTAAGCTCTAGAGGCTTCTTTGTAGTGCTACACTAGCTACGCTCTAGAGTGTAGCATAACACTTAGTCAATTTTTGCAAAATTGGATGTCTAGCACTGGCTGTGCTTGCTATGCTCTGGAGCATAGTAGAGTGTAGTGGGGATACTTAGAGAAACTTAGCACAAATTTGGTCTTCTTCCATGCTATGTTGGCTATGCTCTAGAGCGTAGCAAGGGGGGTAACCTCAAGTTAGAAAATCTACCAAATTGTTCCTCCACTCTAAGCTAGCTTGATAGCTTCTGGCTTAATACTTGAGTAAACTAGCCACTAAAATGTGTGCTAGGCTGGCTATGCTCTAGAGCGTAGCACCAACACTTAGAAGAATTTAGCAAGTTTTGCCACTTAGACAAATTTGCAATTGTAATGTTGAAGTCCAAAATTGGTGGTGTTTCAATGGCCCCTCTTTGTTGACATTTAGAGGAGTGGCCCAAGAGACATCGATAAAGAATAGTAAAACATCACAAGAGACATGGTACCAACATCCCTCATCAGTATAAAATTATGTGTCATTCCACCATGTTCAAGAGTGTTGTGGATAGTTGTATGCTAAGGTAAAAGGATGTAGGCAATGCACTAGGAAGATGACATGCAAGCAGAAGAAATAAAATGCAAATAATATATCCTGATGCAAGATGCGAAGTCAACATAGTTGACAGTGATCATGGCATGAAGTGGCTTGCCCTTGAAATGTTGACCTCTCATTGGAGTGCTCATGAGAGAGTCAAAGGTGATCCAAGGCTAGGTCAATTGCGAAACTATAGCACTATCAATTTTCTTGGGGATGTGCTTTTTCCCTTTTTTTCTTTTCTTTGTTTTTTCATATTTTTCTCTTTTTTGAGTTTTTTTTTTTTTTGCTTTCTTTTTCTTCTTTTTTTTTTCTTTTTTGCTTTGCTACAAGGTGAACCTCCATTGGGTTTGACTTACTACTAAATGCTAGCTGCAAGTTGGCCATCGAGTAGATGGGCTTTTTTTGATGTGACTATGTCACATATGTAGGATAGGTATTTCCTCGTAGGGATGAGTTTTGTTACATCCACTTGGGATTTGACCAGCCAACAGAGGCTCCCCATGGGACAAGTTGTTTTACATCTGCCTTGGGTTCTATGGTTGACGTGAGGAGAATGCCATATGCATCATAGTGTGTATGCAATAGAGGGATGTGCAAATCATGAGTATGTAGGGGATGAGAGGCTATTTGGATGAAGGAGTGGATGTGCATAGACTATAATGGGATGAGAGGGATGTGCACTCTTAACTAGTCAAATCATGCACATCGGAGTGATGTGGTGGCTTGCCACTATGATGAGATGCATCTCTGCATGACTATTGTGACGTCTGAAAACATCGATAGTTAGAATACCGAGAGGTTATTGGGTGTACAGCCTAACCCCAAATCCGTGCGAGGGCTATTCTGGAGAAAACAAAAATGGGATGCCTTGAACGGTCTAGTCAATTAGACAGGGACTTATGCAGTGTCAAATAATCGATTGTGAATAATGATTTTAGTGTGTGACGTGCAGAGGTTGGACCAATAGAAAACATGGCACACACAATAGTAGAAATGTAATAAAGTATGTAACTAGGATAACAAGCATGCACAAACACACAATAATGCAACATGTATGGTGCAGTAGAATAAAATAAGAGCTTGGGAGAGAAAATGCAGTGCCCCAAAATTAGGGGAGTGTAGCTAATTTACAAAGGTATACACAATGTACAATAGGCATAGTGGAAGCGCAATTACAGCCTCGGTGGTATTAGGTTGTGAAGTCTAGAGCTCACTGTGTTGAACTATGCCTATTGGGTTGGTAGCCATGGTGCACCATGTGAGGTTCTACTGGGCTACAATGGGGCTGTAGTGTATTGTGCGATGTAGCTGTGCCTCTCTGCTAGTGTGGGGTGCTCTGGGTCTCATTCGCCCATAGAGCTAAGTGTCAAGATGCCAAAGTGTCAAATTCCAAGTGGAAGTGCCAACTGCCTCCTTGGTGAAAAATGAAAGTCAACCTTCTTTTCTTCTCTCTTTTTCTAAAGCAGGCACAAGAGTATTTATAGGGCTAGGGTTAGCCCAAAATGCGGATTAGGTGCCATGTGATAGTGAGGTGGGTGGGACCACAAGATGCTAGCTACTACACTCGTCCCATGTTACATGCGGGACATAGGACACTATCTATTGCACCCATCCCATGTTACGTGTGTGACACAGGATGCTGTCTACTGCACCCATCCCATGTTACGTGTGGGACATGGAATGCTAGTTGCTACTATCTACTGCACTTGTCCCATGTTGCGCGTGGGACATGGGATGCTGTCTACTACTTGAGACAGGGTGCTATGCTACACTATGCTACATAGCATAACAAGGTGCTATGCTACGCTATGCTACATAGCATAACAGTGTGCTACACTACACAGCGTAATAGGATGCTATGATATACTACATTATGCAGTGTAACAATGTGCAGAAAGTGCCATTGTTTTGACACTTAGAAAAATTTTGCAAATTTGGCAGTTGGAGCTAACTACACTCAACACTTGGAAAAATATGGGCAAAGTGGCACCATTCTAACACTTAATCATATTTGCAGTCGTAATGCTGAGACCCAAAATTTTGTGATGTTTCAATGGCCCCTCTTTGTTGATGTCTGGAGGAGTGGCCCAAGTGACATCAACAAAGAATTACAAAATACCACAGCAGATATGTCACCAACATCACTCGTCGGTACAAGATTAGATGTTGTTTTACCATGCTCAAGAGTTCTATGGGAATAAGGTTATGCTAAGGGACAAGGACATCCTAGGGAGATGACATTTAAATTATGGGAATTAAATGCAAATAGTAGATCATGGTGTAAGATGCAAATTTAGCATGGTTGATAGTGACCATGGCATGAAGTGGTTTTCCCCTGAAATGTTAATCTCTTGTCAGAGTACTTATGAGAGTAATAAAGTCAATCCAAGGATAGGCCAATTGTGAAGCTGCAACGTTGTCAATTTTCTTGGGGATGTGTTTTTTCCCATTCTTTGTTTTTATTCTGAGGCAAACCTCTGTTGGGTTCAGCTTATTGCTGAATACTAGCTGCAAGGGATGGGTCATCAAGTAAAGGGGATTTTCTTTGAAGTAACCACATTACATTTGTAGGACAAGTGTTTCCTCCCTAGGATGAGTTTTGTTACATCTATTTAGGGCTTTGACCAACCCACAAAGGCTCCCCATGGGACGAGTTGTGTTACGTCCATCATGAGTTGATGTGAAGAGAATGTCATGTGTGTTACAATGCGTATGCATTAGGGGGATGTGAAATCATGAGTATGCGGAGGATGAGGGGATATTGGGATGAAGGAGTGGATATGTGTAGGATATAATAGGAATGAAGGGGATGTGCACTCTTGAATGGCTTAACTAGTCCAATCATGCACATTAGAGCAATGTGGTGATTTGTCATTGCAATGAGATGCATCCTTGCATGACTACCTCCAAGGCTTCGTACTACAAACACAACTCAGAGAAGATAAGAAAACCACAAAATGTGAAATGCAAGTGCAAATGTTAGATGTGAAGATGCTGCACGCGCTAGATGTGAAGATGCTGCAAATGCATCAAATGTTGTGCTAGTTGCAAGTGCTCAGGAAGCTAGTGAAGGTGCTAGGCTGATGATGCTACAAATCCTCTAAAGGCCGCACTAATGGCACGTGCTCCAAAAATTTAGCAAAATGGTGAGAGGCAATGATGCTGTGAGTGCTCCTAAGGATTTCACTAATGGCAAGTTTTTGAATTAGAACATGCTAGTTTAAAGTCCTAATAGACTGTGAATGCAGTTTAAGGTCCTGGTAGATCATGATGTGCTAGTTTATAGTCCTAGCAGACTATTGGATGATAGTTTAATGTTGTAGCGGATAGTGGATGTTATGCCAGTTTAGCATCATGATCCAAGGATGAGCTGTTGTGCCAATTTAACATCATAACCCAAGGATGAGCTGTGCCAATTTAAAGTCATAGCAGACTACTTACCTTGCTTGTGTAAGATGCGATGTTGCATGTGTGTTCATGTTGTGTGCCCACAAGATCTTGCAAAAATCAACTAGAAAAAAAAATCAAATGGCAACTATTGTAAATAGAGTTGAAATGCATGAATGAAAGGAAAGTAGTGCAAAAATTGATAGTTTTAGGTCGTTTCAGGTTATAGGCTAGTTTAAGGATTTTTTCGGCCATGTTGTTTTTATGCATTTTTATGTTTTTCAAATGCAATGCATAATATAAGTAGATGGATGTGTAAACAAAGTGAAGAAGTGTGTAAACTAGGCAAGCAGGTGAAATGTAAATGCATGAACAAATGCAACCCAAGCAAAAACCAAAAATGCATGGCCAACGGAGGTAAGGAGTGAGCTACTGCTTAATGTGTTTTTGGCCAAGGAAAAGTCTTGATCACATAGTTGCTTTCTAATCAGGTATGGATTAGGGGGTGTGTAAGGCTTAGGATCCTCTGGGAGGCTGTTGGCTTCAACCACTTGTTCGGGTGTGTTAGCCTTAGGTACTACGTTGGTTTTCATAGGTGTACCACCAAGAAAATCTTCTTCTAAAACTTGTGCCATGTCTATGTCATGGATAATCGAAGAGGAGGCATTATCACCATGGATGATAACTTGATGACCATCATATGAAAGGTGGATTTCTTGGTGGATGGGAGAGAAGATGGCCCTTAGTTGGGCTAGCCAAGGCTTGCCTAGAATCATGTTGAAACTTGGCATCTCCTCTATGATAGTGAAATTTGCACTAGTGGGGAATTGCTCTCCTACCATGAAGGCTAAGTTGATTGTACACTTGACAATGAGGCGTGATCTGTTGAAGGATTTTAGATACATGGTTTTGGTTGGCCTGATTTCATTTGCTAGGCCTAGTTTGTCGATGATGAAGTAGAGGATCATGTTCATTGCTGCACCATCATTGACATGAACTCTATGGATGGTGCACTACTCGATAGGTATGCTAATGGATAGTGGAGCTATAGTGACCTCCCCTCATTGAGGTTTGACTTTAACTACATTGTCACAGAACACTAGGGATGTTGAACTCAATTCATGTCATGTACGGGGCAACATTGTTGCACAGATGGATGCCTCATCTGTAGGGATGTCCTTCATATTAGGAATGGAGGCCAAGATCTTGGCCAATGCTTAGCAGTGAGCAGATGAGGTCATGACTAGGTCATACAAGCTCAACGTTGTGTTCTTTTTCTTGAGCATTTGTTTCATTTGGGTTAGTGTAGCTATGAAGTATTTTTCATTGGTTGTTGTGTTGGCCTTGATTTCCTCCATGTGGCTTAAGAGATAGATCTCTTGTGTAGGGGACTTGGGCTTGGTTTTCTTGGCCTACTTGGAGCGTAGGGGCCCTAGTGTTTGGTTGTTGCTGCTAGTTGTGCCCTTTGCTTCAGCCATGGGGGTTACGAGGTGCTCATTTGTTCTCTTGCATTGCCATTTGGTAGGCCTACCTAGGTTACTAATGGGATCAGCCCTTGAAGGAGGAGAGATTGAGACATTTCCCACTATTGGGCTTTAGGTAGGAGAGGAGCAATCACGTTGTGGCACCCTTATGACAAGTGGTGATTTAGAAGTTGTTGTCTGACCAACTTGTTGTGGCACCTTGATGACATAAGGTTGCTTAGCGGTTGTTGTTGTTGTGCCATCCCAATTTAACATCTTAGCATATGGTTGGTTTGGAACTTTGACCACAAAGGGTGTTGTGGGTGCTTGAGGTGGCACTTTGATAACAAAGGGAGGCCTTTTGCTTGTGGAGGTTGAGGGAACCCTTGCCTTGTTAAGAGGCACACGAATCACAAAAGGTTGTTGCACAAGTTTGGGCTTGCCACCTATGCTAATGGAGTTTATGACATAGGAAGCGTCATCTGCATTGGATTGGCTCATTGTGTCTAACATGAATTGGCCCCGGTCTATCATTGTTTGCAAGTCATCTTGAAAAGCATGATAGTTGTCTGTACTATGACCAGAAAACTAGTGGTAATGATAGTATTGGTCTAATTTAAAATGTTGGGGGACTGGGGGCTTGTTTGGTATTGCTAATGTGGGGTTCCTTAGTAGTTCGTAGTACCTATCATGTTTTTGGTGGGTAATCATTGATACATGTTTGTGATGGATTTGCCCAGCTTTCAAGAGTTGCTCTAGTAGTTCAAAGGGTTCAATCGGTAGTGGTGTATACTTTGAGTGGTCCTTACGCTAAAAGTTGGGCCTTGGGGTGGCCCCTGCTGATGTAGGTGAGTTGGCACTAGAGTTAGTGGTTTTGTCAGCTAGGGCCTTGGGTTGCTTAGTTGTTGGGCCCTAGTTGGTTACTTCTGTACTTGTGACCACTATTGCCACTGTTTTGTTTTGCTTCCAAGCATGTTGGTTTCTGTAGGCCACATAAGCTGGGTCATTACTAGCTTGTGCTACTTCCTCTATGCTTTTTGCTTGGGCAAAGTCTTGGCTAAGAGACTTTGGGGCTAGATAATATAGTATGGACTTAATAAGGTCATTTACTGCACCTTTAAATATGGCCAGTAGATGTGCCTTCGCTAACGGTTCATGCATTTCACTCAATGTAGCATTTCAACGTTGGAGGAATTTTGGCACGAGTTCTAGAGACCCCTGCTTAACCTACATGAGTTGGTCAAGGGTTGCTTTAGGCTTTAGGTTGTACCTAAAGCATGTCACAAACTAGCTTATGAGATCCTCCAAAGTGGAGATTGAGGCCTTGGGTAGCATGCGATACCAGTCTAAGGCCTTGCTAGTGAGTGACATGGGGAAAACACGCATGATGGCATGTGTTCAGGCTCGAAGGAGTAGGCACTCAGATCGAAACATGACTAAGTGTTCATTGGGATCCCCTTCACCATTGTACTTGGTGAATTGTGGTAGTTGGACCCTAGTTGGAAGAGTTAGGGGTGGTATCATAGGACTTATGGGGTCATCTCTATAGAAGTCCACCACCTTGATGTTATCAAAGGAGGTAGCCTTAAGTTAGTTGATCTCCTCCATCAAGCTTTGGATCAGCTGGAATGCTTGATTTAAGCTTGGACATGTGCCAGCTGGTTGCATTGGCTAGGCTTGTGTTTGTTGGATAGCATAGGGTTGAATTGTTGATTATGGAGTTTGTTAGTTTAACATCGTAGTGGATGGTTGTTGGTGTGTTCGTTGAGCGATGGGTGCAGTGATCAAAGTAGGCCACACATGAGTGGGTTGGATGAACATTGCATATGCCAATGAGATAGGTGGAAAGTAGGATGCCTGAGTTGTCTAGGGCTAGGAGGTGGTCCATGCATGAGCATAGTGTTGGGAAAATGCATTAGTTGCTTGCGAGGAAGGCTGAATTAGCATGGTCACCATCTTGGAGAGGATGGATGGACCAAACCGAGGAGGGGGTGTACTAGGGAGTGGTCATTGGAAGGTGGTGTAGGGGAGGCTCTCGTGTTCGGAGTAGGCCTTGAACTCATCTTCCTCCTTCTGCGAGGCTTCCTCGTAGGTTGTTCTTACACCATGCTTGTTTGCACGGATGAGCTAGGATTAAAACTAGTGGTAGGACTCCATGAGTGGAATTATGTCAAACAAGGAGGGGTAGTACTCATGTCAATTTTAGTGGACTCATTCGTAGTCCTATTTTGCCTCCAAATCAAGGTAATCCTCTAGTAATCCTGCTTGGATTTTGGCACAAATAAAATTGTATTGTTCATGGCTTAGTGTGGCACACTTTGGCTAGATTGTAGTGTCAAATGTATTAGACACCAATGTGGAAGGTTTATTTGGATTCATATTCACAGATTGGTTGTAAGAGTTGATGTTTGCAGAAAATGGCTAACTCTAAGAAACATCAGAAAAATGACTAAGTCTGTCAGTAGCACAAAAATGGGTAAGTATAAAAATATAGAATAAAATCGCTCTAAGTGTAACAATTTAGAAAAAATGCTAAGTATGAAAATAAAAAAAAATGCTAAGTATGAAAACTACTAAAAATGGCCAACTTTGGTGCTACACTCACTATGCTGGAGCTTGCTATGCTTGCTACACTAGAGAGTGTCACACTTGCTATGTTGCACGTGACACAACTGCTATGCTACACAGGGTGTACCTACTATGCTTGCTATGCTATGCATGATGTAGCTGCTACGCTACATAGGGTGTACCTGCTACACTACTATGCTACACATGACATAGCCACTATGCTACTCAGGACGTTGTTCAGGCCCTCTTTCTAGTGCCAAAAACTATGACATTCGAAAATGTCAGTGGTTGGAACACCAAGAGGTTATTGGGCATATAGCCTAACCCCATATCCATGCAAGGGTCATGCTAGAGAAAATGGAAACAATGTGCCCTGAATGATCTAGTCAATTAGACAGGGACTTACGCAGTGTCAAATAACCAATTGCAAATAGTGATTTTAAAGTGTGATGCACGAAGATTGGACCGAAAGAAAATGAGGCACACACAATAGTAGAAACATACTAAAGTATGTAACTAGGATAACAAGCATGCACAAACACACAATAATGCAACATATATGGTGCAGTAGAATAAAATAAGAGCTTGGGAGAGAAAATGCACGGCCCCAAAATCGAGGGAGTGTAGCTAATTCACAAAGGTATACACAATGTAAAATAGTCATAGTGGGAGCGTAGTCACAGCCTCGGTGCTATTAGGCTATGAAGTCTGGTGCTTACTATGTTGAACTGTGCCTATCGAGTTGGTAGCCATAGTGTAGCATGTGAGGTTCTACTGGGCTACAATGGGGTTGCAGTGTACTACGTGGTGTAGCTATGCCTCTCTATCAGTGTGGGGTGCTCTCGGTCTCATTTGCCCATGGAGCTAAGTGCTAAGATGTCAAAGTGCCTAATGCCAGGTGGAACTTCCAACTGACTCCTTGGTGAAAAATGAAAGCCAATCCCCTTTTCTTCTCTTGTTTTCAAAAGAGAACATAGGTGTGAGAGATGTCTGAGAGTGGTGGTTCTCCTTGGCTCTTCCCATGGTTCGGGGGCCATGGAACACTCTGAGGTGCCCTCGGGTGACTCTCAAGTGTTAGAAAACCCACCCCATCTTGGTGGTACCAAGCTAGCAATAGGACACCATCCTGTTGCAACTCTCTTCTAAGTCCTCTTCATTCCCCCTCTTCTCCGTGGAGAACTACATGGTCATGATTCTACAGCAATTGTAGATATGTAGGTAGCCAAGACTGGATAGTTTTGGTGTGGTTCCAGGCCACACCTTGTACCAGATCATGAGGGATCTGAGGGTGAGGCACATTCCCTTGTAGGTGCATCGTTTCCCCTCCCACCGATGTCTTCTACAAGGTTGTGTGTGTGTGTGCTTTTTTGCTTGGTCCTCATTATGAAGTTGGTTTCCCTCCATGAGGTGCGTGCTCGTGTGCATTAAGAAGCTATGCTTCTGCTTACACTCACTCATGAGTGCTTGCTTGCTGAAGGTGTATTCCCTAGGTCTTCTGTTCTAGATCCATTAGATCTTCATGAATTCCTTGGGGTGTTGGGCAACGTCAGGGCATCCTTGTTATAGATGGTATTAGAGTGTTTTTGAAATTGTGTTGGAATATGATTGTGCTCTTTGGTTGTGTTACTCCATTGAGCTTGTTCAGTTAATGGTCCCTTCGGATTGATACCTAGGTGATCTAGGATCATATCCTTGTGTATTTTTGAAGAGTTTCCTGATGGCAATGTTCTACGCTCTTCATGAGGGGATAGATGGGAAATTGTGAGCAACTAATGTATGTTGCTCTCCGTGAGGATATAAACGATGGCATTGTGGTGTTGTCCTCCACTTGTTTACTTGTGGTTGGACTAGTTGTGATTGTATGCGATATGATTGAGAGGAGTTCTATTGGCAACTCAGGAATTTTGTTGCTCAAGGAGCTCCCATCTCAAGTCTCTAGTGATTCATCTGGGATGAATCAGACCCAGTCTCTGCTTCGACTTCCACCCAGATGACATGTTTTGAGATGGCATTTGTTTAATTGTGTAGGATATGATATCCTTGGCACTCCCACTCACCCTAGATACAATGATTATGGGAAAATACAAATTGGGACAAGATGGTTCCCAGGTACCTCAGGATGGAGGTCTTTTGGACATGTGCTCTTGGTGACCCTTGTTCTAGGTGGATTAAGACCATTGCTGGTAGACTTCGTATGTTCGTGTTTGTGATTGTATGTTTGTCTATTTGTGTATACGTGTCTTCTTGGTTGCACTTTCAAATTCTACATGCGTGTTATCATGGTTATGTCTATCGTTCGTAATGTAAGGCTTAATGTTTTACACGGTATGATGACTTATTGTTGGGAGCATTGAGGATGCAGTGGTTGTTTGTATCATTCCAAAGCCAAACAGTTGTTGTCTTGTTTGACAACTTATCGTGCATGAGGCATGATTGCCCTTATATTGGATCCTTGCGAGTTGTGCTCCTTGTTGAGCTAGTGGTGTTTCCCTTGGGCTCGTGGCATCACTATTCTGATTGGTGACATTCCTTGGTCACTTTGATTTGAACACTAATTGGTGTGGGTCATCCTGTTATTGGTTCTTGAGAGACCACACCTCTTTTGAGGAGAGTCTTCTTGTGAACGCATCCTCCATGATGTTGCTCATTATTGCGAGAATTGGTTTAATGTAGACTTGTTGTTGGATAGACATTGGTCTTCCACCTTATTTTGGGTTGAGATGACGATTGTCTATTACCCATGACTCATACGATTGTGTTGAGATTTTGGTCATGGTTGAGGCCAGTGTTAGTTGTTGGGAATGATTTTTGTGTATGAATCTTGAAACAATTGAGAGTGTGCTATCTCTCTCTTGGTGTGCCTCATGATGAAATCGTTTGTTTCAGTAGGGATCAAATTCCTCCATCAATGTTTTGCATGATTGATCTCTATGCATGTTGTTGAGGTCTTGAATTTTATGATGTGCAAGAGTGACAGGACTTTGTTATATGATCATGCTTGATGGTTGTAAATGAGGCTGATGTGCTAACCTCTATGTTTCTGAGCTTATATCTCAATGTTTGCAAGTAGCATAGGTACAAAGATGCAACCAATGGTGACCTCAATTGATTTTGTGAGCACTATGTCTATGGGTAAGATATGTGCTCCTGAGACCTTCATGAACTGATTATTTGGTTTCAGAATCCCAACATTGGGTTGTGGATTTATCAGTAACTTGGCTGTGATGGATCAGCAGGTACATTATGATTTGTTTGCCTCTCTATGCTGGGGGAGCACTAATAGAGGATGGTGATCTATCCTAGACCCTGCAGATATTGGGCTAGCAGATAACATGAAATGGTATCCTTGGCCATGTCAGATACTGATGGCCTAGGAGTGGCCAATGAAATGAGGTTCCACTATGGCAGGATGGTGGATACTCAGTCGGTGTGTTTTGTTATTCGATCATTGCGTTCGTGTCTCAAATCGTTTTCGTTCGAGGTTACTCGTGCAGAGAGTTCAGTGTAACAGTAGATCATGTATCTTTTGAGATAGTGGTGCAATGACAGATGATTGTTTATGCTTTGTGATAGAGACAGGTTTTTTCTCAGAATAGCATGGTTCTTCATGGGATGCTCTTGGTGGCCTAAATCCTTCAACCTAGGATGGGCTTGGGTAGTTTGTCCTGTAGACTTTTAGGCTTGGGTAGCATTCCCAGATACCATGTATGTTCCCATATATGAATGTAATCCTACCCTTGGGTGGGTGAAATGTATCCTTGTGATATTCTCATTTCAATTGTATGCACTCAAAAGTATTGGATGTATTCCCTATGTGACTTAGTTGTCTCCTGGTTGTAGGCTTATGCCACACCCTGTGACAAGGCCAAGTTTGATGTATGGTGTTTTTTCTGGTGCTTTTTTTGAATCGCCCTTGTTATATGTTGTAAATGGCTATTATGCCTTGATGTATAATCCTTCTAAAAACCTCATGGGAAACTCTTTAGTTGGATACAGTGTTGTAACGAATGGACCAGGGCATGTCCTTGTCCATTATGCTCACGAATTGGTGCCATGTGTTCCTGATGATGTTGGCGTGCCTGGATGGTGTTGGTGAACATCCTTGAGACAGGACAAATCTTGGAAACACATTCTCTTGTGTTTCTAGACTGGCAAAGATCTTGTCCACAGATGATTGATGGTGACTGAAATTTAGATCAATATGATGTCTAGCAGGGGATTTGAGTAGAGTTCTGGGTATTGGCACCTAGACTTGCTCTTCCATGTTGGAAGCGATCGTGGAGCAGTTGTTCAAATGTTGAGATGGTGGTCCATCCTTGAATAAATGATGTTACAAATACAGAAATTGTGATTTCTCTTGGTGGCCTTGCTTAGTGGCCTTGAATGTGCTCAAAACACTCAAGATGATGCTCTCATGATTATGGGCTTCTAATGATTTGTGGCTGTTGGTGGGCTCTCGTGACTAATTGCCTTTGGTGCTTTGGAGAGCTATGATGCGCTCTCATAGATTGGGACTTATTGGTACACTTTTTGTCTATGGTGTGATTCCATGATTGGTGACTCGTTATGCCTAATAGGCTATGGTGTCTTGCTGAATTTTCCTATGTACTATGTCCCTTATGTACACTGAGATATCACACAGTCTCTCTTGGAGGTATTAGCCCATGTCTCTGGTGTGAGGTTAATTCTTATTTGTGTTCTCACCTCCCTGTTGGGATAGCAGAGTTGATCGTGAGGGATCATTATCCATTTCAATGGATGCCCTCTTCAGTCCCTGAAATAATAAGGTAGGTGGTATTGAGACGATTGTCTCCTATTTGGGACCTAGAAGTAGTTGATGCTTGGGACTTGTTCCTAGCTATGATCCCATGTCCATGAACTTGTGGGGATTGTTCTCAGAGACAGAATGTTGTTACCCTGGGGAAATTCATGAAACCTCCCTTTTAAGGTCGTGTTGTTGATGTAAATGAAAGATACATATTGCTCTTCATGTAAGCAAGGCATGATCTCGTGTACTCAGTTTTGGGGGCTTCAGGAGAACTTCCTTGTTGAGGTTCTCTGGTAGACCTTCCTTATTGTAAACCCTTTGGGGATGAATCATTTTTTGTTTGAGTTGTAAATGATGTTCATGAAAGCCCATTCCATGTAAAAACTATCTTGAGGACCTGGTCCTCCTATGGGCAAGATGTTGTTGCTGACTAGTGTCGATTGTTTGGGTTGAGTGAAAATAGGTAGTGGTGCGGCCTTGTCCACCAAAAATTGATGTAAATGGGCTTGACTGGGATGTATGAAACAAAAACCCAGATCTCCCAAGATGAAACATAAATCCCTCTTGATCAAAGGGATGAACTGCTTGGTGTCTTAAGTTGTTCTCAAGGGGCATAATTGAATTGGGTAAGACTTGTGAACCCATGCCTTCCCTCAGCTAGTGACAGTTCCACGATATGGTTCTATTGGCTATATTGACTACTTGGGCGTGTATGAGGATGAGGTGTAGTGGGGCTGCTATGCTTACCTATGGAAGAAACATCCCAAAGAGGATCCTTCCTACAAGTGCAAAATCTATTGAAAGGTGTTGATCGTGAGACTGGCAATTGTTCTTGATATAGTAGGGAAATGAAAATTCTAAGAATGTTGATGTTCCTCAAAGAATTCATGATCTGGTTACTCTTTGAGGTGACTCTATATTCATTCCTGGATCTTGTGTTCAGAAAATGATGCTCATCCCATAACTTGGTGTGGGAAGGATGGCTTGCAGGTGGAAAATGTGGGTGATCCTTCTTCATGAAAGGGATATTTTGGTTGCATTCGATGATGTGCTTATAGCTGATATGAGACAGGTGATGGAGGATTGTCATGGGGTTGGCTACCCAATTGACCCTCCACTTGTTCTAACATTCGAGCAAACATTCTTGATGTTGGATAATAACAAGAGGTGTTGTTGATAGTTGGGGCTTGTTGTATGTTAGCCTCCTGGAGAAGTTTCCAAACAGATTTTTGAATCTTCTCTCTCGTTGGAATGATGAATTGAGGGAGGCGATGCGGGTGTCTGTAGATGGCAAGGTCAAGCTCAAAGAATCTGTTCTTGTACCTTGTTTGTAAGGGTGAACATGCTTGATGCCCTTCATGCCAGCTTGACCTAAATGATGAGAAAAAGAGAATGTGCATGGTACCGATGCATGTGGAATCAGTGCTTAGATGGTTGCATTGGTGAGACCCCATGGGTCTTGATGCGAGTAACAGAACATGGAGTTCTGACAAGTATGAGTTGCTTGTAGAGACATGGCTCTTTGGAGCATGTCCTCCCTCTCGGTGTGATGTTCCCAAGTTCCTCACCATGGGTAGTGGCCTTGGTGAGCCCTCAAAAAATAAAAAAATTAAAAAAAATCAAGGGGTGCTGAGATGCCATTCACAGAGGAACTCAGTAGGACTTGTGGAAGAGTAGCCATCTTCTTGCATAAGTTATGGGTTTACACAAGAAGATATATCTCTAGACCCTTAAAATGGACGGATCTAAGGGACGCCTTAGAAACATTTGCCCTTTGGGTTGGACTCTCCCACTCGTATAGAGAAGGGAAGTCTTGGCCTTCCTCCAATTGCCCTTGCATTTCATGCAAGACATTGGATGGAAGGACATATTAGGTGTTGGGGTTGGTACCTGCCTTCAAGCCTGGCATCTAAGAAGTTAATAGATCCCTAGAATTGATGGAGTTCCAATCCCAAGTAGAAGTGTACACTCGAAGCTATCCTAGGCTCTGCTCCGAGGACGTTGCTTTTTTGTGTGGGGGAGGATTGTGAGAGATGTTTGATAGCGGTGGTTCTCTTGGGCTCTCCCCATGGTTCGGGGGCCATGGAACACTCTTAGGTGCCCTCGGGTGACTCTCAAGTGTTAGAAAACCCCCCCTGGCTTGGTGGTACCAAGCTAGCAACAGGACACCCTCCTATTGCAACTCTCTTCTAAGTTCTCTTCATTCCCCCTCTTCTCCATGGAGAACTACATGGCCCTGATTCTACGACGGTCGTAGATATGTAGGTAGCCAAGACTGGATAGTTTTGGTGTAGTGCCAAGCCACACCTTGTACCAGATCATGAGGGATCTAGGGGTGAGGCACCTTCCCTTGTAGGTGCATCATTTCCCCTCCCACCGATGTGGTCTACAAGGTTGTGTGTGTGTGTGCTTGTTTGCTTAGTCCTCGTTATGGAGTTGGTTTCCCTCCATGAGGCATGTGGTTGTTTGCATTAAGAAGCTATGCTTCTGCTTGCACTCACTTATGAGTGCTTGCTTGCTGAAGGTGTATTCCCAGGTCTTTTGCCCCAGATCCATTGGATCTTCATGAATTCGTTGGGGTGCCGGGCAATGTCGGGGTAATGTTGTTACAAAAGGAGTATTTATAAGGCTATGGTTAGCCCAAAATGCAAATCATGGCTACTATGCTTGTCTCATGTTACATGCAAGACATAGGACACTGTCTATTGCACTCGTCCCATGTTACATGTGGAACACAGGACACTGCCTAATGCACCCGTCCCATGTTACGTGTGGGACATGGAACGTTGGTTGCTACTATCTACTGCACTCATCCCATGTTACACATGGGACATGGAACACTGTCTATTGCATGACACAGGGTGCTACACTACGTAGCGTAATAGGGTGCTACATTGCACTACACTACATAGCGTAATAGTGCACTACGCTACAAAGCGTAATAGGGTGATACGCTATGCAGTGTAACAGTGTGCAGAAAGTGCCATCATTTTGACCCTTAAAAAAATTTTGAAAATTTGGCAGTTGGAGCTTACTACACTCAACACTTGGAAAAATATGGACAAAGTGCCACCATTCTGACACTTAGCCATATTTGTAGTCGTGATGCCAAGACTCGAAATTTTGTGGTGTTTGAACCACCTCTAAGGCTTAGTCCTACAAACACAACTCCAATAAGATAAGAAAACCAAAAAAACATGAAATGCAAGTGCAAATGCAAAATGTGAAAATGCTACAAGTGTTGGATGCAAAGATGCTACAAATGTGTCAAATGTTGTGCTAGTTGCAAGTGCACAGGAAGCTAGTGAAAATGCTAGGGTGATGATGCTGCAAGTCCTCTGAAGGTCTCACTAATGGCAGATGATATAAAAGATTAGCAGGATGGTGGAAGGAAATGATGCTATGAGTGCCCCAAGTGTTTCGCCAATGGTAGGTGCTCCAACAGATCAGCAACATGCCAGTTTAAAGTCCTGGCAGATCATGATGTGCTAGTTTATAGTCCTAGTAGACTATTAGGTGCTAGTTTAACATTGTATTGGATGGTGGATGTTGTGCTAGTTTATTGTCCTGACCCAAGGATGATCTATGCTAGTTTATAGTCATAGTGGACTGCTACACTAGTTTATAGTCATAGTAGATTATTTGTTCCAGATTTTTGCATCATGGTAGACGAGTGCTTACCATGCTTTTGTGAGGTATGATGTTGCATGCATAGTCATGTTGTGTTCCTATAAGATCCTACAAAAATCAACTAGAAAAACAACATCAAGTGGAACTTATCATAAACAGAGTTAAAATGCACAAATGAAAGGAAAGCAATTCACAAAGTGATAGTTTTAGGCCGTTCTTGGCCATAGGCTAGTTTAAGGCCTTTTCAGGCCATGTGTTTTTGTAGTTTTATGTGTTTTTGATGTTTTTCAAATGTAATGCATAAGCCAAGTGGATGGATGCATAAACAAAGCAAAGCAGTATGTAAACTAGACAAGCAGGTGAAATGTAAATGCATGAAAAAATGAAACTCAAGAAAAAACAAAAAATGCATGGCCCATGGAGGTAAGGGGTAAGCAAGTGATTAATTTGTTTTTGGCCAAGGGAAAGTCTTGGTCATGTAGTTGCTTCCTAACTAGTTATGGATTATGAGGCGTATAAGGCTTAGGATCCTCTAAGAGGCTGCAGGCTTCAACCACTCATTTGGGTGTGTTAGCCTTAGGCATTGCATTGGTTGCTATAGGTGCATCACCAAGAAACTCCACCTCTGAGACTTGATCCATGTCTATGTTGTGGATAGTCAGAGAGGAAGCATTATCACCATGGATGATAACTTGACCACCTTTGTGTGGAAGGTGGACTTCTTGGTGGATGGAAGAGGAGACGGTCCATAGTTGAGCTAGCCAAGGCCTGCCCATGATCAAGTTAAAGCTTGACATCTTCTCTATGATAGTAAAATCTACACTAGTGGGGAATTTCTCTCCTACCATGAAGGCTAAGTTGATTGTACCCTTAACAGTGACATATGATCCATTAAAATATTTTCGACACATGGTTTTGGTTGTCTTGATTAAATTTGCTTATCGATGATAGAGCACAGGACTATGTTTGTTGTTGCACCATCATCGACATGCACTCTATGGATTGTGCACTATCCAACATGTATGCTAATAGATAGTGGAGCTATAGTGACCTCCCCTCATTCAAGGTTGATCTTGACTACATCATCATGAAATGCTAGAGATGTTGAACTCAATTCCTGTGGTGCAGTGGGCAACATCGTTACATAGATGGTGTTCTCATTTGCAGGGATGTCCTTCATAATAGGAATGAAGGCCAACATATGGACCAACACTTGGTAGTGAGTAGATGAGGTCATGACCAGGTTGTACAAGCTCAACATTGTGTTCTTTTACTTGAGCATTTGCTTCACTTGGGTTAGTGTAGCTATGAAGTCCTTGTCATTGGCTGTTGTGTTGACCTTGACTTCCTCCATGCAACTTGAGAGATGGATCTCTCATGAAGGGGACTTGCGCTTGGGTTGCTTGGGGGTAGGGGTACCAATGTTCAGTTGTTTCTTTTTGGTTATGGCCTTTGCTTCGGCCATGGGGGTTGCGAGGCACTTTTTCATCCTCTTGTATTGCCATTTTGTAGGCCTACATAGGTTGCTAGTGGGATCAACCTTTAAAGGAGTAGAGACTGAGATGTTGCCCACTATTAGGCTTCAAGTAGGTGAGGGGCCATCATGTTGTGGCACCCTTATGATAAACAATGGTTTAGGAGTTGTTGCATGGCTAACTCGTTGTGGCACCTTGATGAAGAAAGGTTGCTTAGTGGTGGTTGTTGCTACATAATGCTAGTTTAACATATTAGTGGATGGTTGGTTTGGTTGCTAGTTTAATTTCTTAGTGGATGATTACTATGGGACCTTAATCACAAAGGGTGTTTTGGGTGCTTGAGGTGACACTTTGATAACAAAGGAAGGCCTCTTGCTTATGAAGGATGAGGGGATCCTTGCCTTGTTAGAAGGCATGTAGATCACAAAAGGTTTTTGCACAAGTTTAGACTTACCACCTACACTGATGGGGTTTATGACATATGGGACATCATCTGCATTGGATTGGCTCACTACGTCGATCACTAGTTGGCCCTGTTCTATCATTCTTTGTAGGTCATCCTGCAAAGCATGATAGTTATTTGTACTATAACCAAAAAGCTGGTGGTAATGATGGTATTGGTCTAGTTGGAAATGTTGTGGGATCAAGGGATCATTTGATACTACTGAGGTAGGGTTCCTTAGTAGTTTATAATACCTATCATGTTTTTGATGGGCAATCTCTAATACATGTTTGTATTAGATTCACCTAGCCTTCAGGAGTTGCTCCAATAGTTTAGAGAGTTCCATTGGTAGTGGTGTATACTTTGAGCAAGCCTTTCACTCAAAGGTGGGCCTTGGGATGGCCCTACCAATGTAGGTGAGTTGGTACTAGAGTTGGCAGCTTTGTGAACTGGGGCCTTGGGCTACTTAGCTGTCAGGCATTGGCTGGTTGCTTTTGTGCTTATGGCCACTATTACCATTATTGCATTTTGCTTGTGCACATGTTGGTTTCTATAGGCCATGTAGGCTAGGTCATTACTAGCTTGCACTACCTCCTCTATGCCTTTTGTTTGGGCAAAGGCTTGGTTAAGGGACTTTAGGGCTAGGTAATATAGTTTAGACTTGATGAAGTCATTCACTGCACCCTTGAAGATGGCTAGTAGGTGTGTCTCTACTAAGGGTTTATGCATTTCACTCAATGCAGCATTCCAACATTGGAGAAATTTTGGCATGAGCTCTAAGGGCCCCCTACTTAACCTGCATGAGTTGTTTGAGGGTTGCTTTAGGCTTTAGGTTGTACCTAAAGCATGTCACAAACTGGCTTATGAGATCCTCCAAAGAAGAGATTAAGGCCTTGGGTAGCATGTGATACCAGTCTAGGGCCTTGCTAGTGAGTGACATGGGGAACACGCACATGATGACATGGGACCAAGCTTGAAGGATTAGGCACTTAGATCAAAATGTGACCAAGTGTGCATTGGGATCTCCTTTACCATTCTAGTTGGTGAGTTAAGGTAGTTGGACCCCAGTTGGGAGAGTTAAGGGTGGGACTGTAGGACTTATGGGGTCATCCTTGTAGAAGTCCACCACCTTGATGGTTTTAGATGAGGTAGCTTTAAGTTGGTTGATCTCCTCCATCAAAATTTGGATTAGCTAGAATTCCTAATCCAAGCTTGGGGATGTGCTAATCAATTACATTGGTTGCACTTGTGTTGGTTGCATAGTGTAGGGCTGGATTGTTGGTTACAAAGTTTGCCAATTGAATATTGTAGCGGATGATTGTTGCTAGTTTAACATCATAGTGGATGGGCATTGCTAGTTTAACATCGTAGTGGTCATGTTTAGTTGATGTGTTGGTAGAGTGATGGGTGCAGTGACCAAAGTAGGCCACACACGAGTAGGTTGGATGGACAACATGGGCATCGATGAGACAAGTAGAACATAGGATGCTTGAATCATCTGGGGCTAGAAGGTGGCCCTTGTGTGAGCATAGGATTGGGCAAATGCAATAGTTGCTTGTGAGGAAGGTTGAACTGGCTTGGTCACCATCTCATAGAGGACAAGTGGATCGAACTAAGGAGAGGCTATACTAGGGAGCAATTGTTGGAAGACATTGTAGAGGGACTCTCACATTTGGAGTGGGCCTTAAACTCATATTCTTCCTCTTGTGAGGCTTCCTTGTAGGTTGTCCCTACATCAAGCTTGTTTGCATAAATGAGTTGTGATAAAAGCTGATGGTAGGACTCCATGAGTGGAATTATGTTAAATAAGGTAGGATTGTATTCTCATATGTCCTAGTGGATTCATTCATAGTTCTGTTTTTCCTTCAGGTCAAGGTGATCCACTAGTAATCCTACTTGGATTTTGGCACAAACAAAATTATATTATTCATGGCTTAGCATGGCACACTTTGGGTGGATTGTGGTGTCAAATGTATTGGACACCAACATGGAAGGTTGATCTAGATTCATGTTCACAGATCGGGTTGTGAGAGTTGTTATTTGCAAAAAAAATGGCTAACTTTGAAAATTACAAAAAATGACTAAGTTTGTTGGTAGCAAAAAAATGGCTAAGTATAAAAATATAGAAAAATGGCTAAGTGTAAAAATATAGAAAAATGGCTAAGTGTGGAAACTACAAAAAATTGACTAAGTGTAAAACTATAGAAAATTAGCTAAGTATGAAACTGTAGAAATTTGGCTAAGTATGAAAATGCAAAAAGAAAAAAAAAATGCTAAGTATGAAAATGCAGAAAAAATGCTAATTGTGAAAGTTGCTGAAAATGGCTAACTTTGGTGCTACGCTTACTACACTGGAGTCAACTATGCTCTCTATGTTGAGAGCCAGCTATGCTCTTTCAAGCACCCAGAATTTTGGTTAAAAGTCAAAGATATGCTTTGGCTTTTGTCAGCAAGGTTCTAGGGGAGCTGACATTGGGGTCCAATCTACACCAACCAATGGTGGAGAGAGCATGCGGGACAACAATTAAAAAATGTAGAAGGAATTAGTGAGGACCTCGTTCTAGGTCCCACAACTCTACAACCAAGATACCAACTATCAAAAATGATGGATAAATGAAATTGAGAATGAAATAACCTCAAACATGTTGACAAGCTAGAAACAATGGTCAACACATTGCATAGACTAATCAAACACACTACCATGTGGGCCCCACAATTCCAAAACAAAGATACCAAGTGTTAAAAATGTTGGACAATTGAAATTAAGGATGAAGTAAGCTCAAACATGTTAACAAGCTAGAAACCATGGTTAACATGTTGTACAAACTGGTCAAACACACTGACATGTGGATTCCATAACACCAAAATTGACATATCATAGGTCAAAAATGCTATGCTAGTGAAATTAATAGATTATTTGACAGAAGTACATTGTCAACAAGTTTATACAGTCCACAAGCTATCATACTAGCTTAAACATGCTATTAATATGGAATATTTGATCATTTATAGCTTATTTGATCTTAAAACACATTATTTTATTCATATATAGCTTTCTTCATCAAATTATCACTTCTTTTGATTACATAGTGATATAAATAAATAATTAATATTATTTATCACATTATTTTACCTTATTTTAGCCTTTTTGATAATTTTTACCTTATAGATGCCATTTAATGTACTTTTTTCAACATGTAGAATTAAGCCATTGAGACATGAGAATAACTTGACTTGCATCTAAGCTTTAATGGACCATATGGTGATGTTAAATGACCAATTTACCTTGATTATCTAGATCTTGAGCTCGGGAGCCTATTTGATCACATAGCTTCAATAGAAAAAACCTTAGAATGGCCTTACTACATAGTCAAAACCCTTTGACTTAGAGGTTGGAGATACCATAGATGATTCTCTAGTAGAAGTTCCCATTACAATACATAATGGTGAGGAAAAAACATTGAAACTAAGTTCCTTACTAGAGCCCCAGCTTGCTCAAGACATCACCAAGGCTCTCCAAGATAACATTAAAACCTTTACATGGTCTTATAAAGACATGTAGAACTTGATCCACATCTAGTTCCTCATAATGTCATACTTGATCCTAGCATTAACCCTATCAAGTAGAAGGTGTGCAAGATTAGACCAGATTTAGCCTTAGCAGTTCATGATGAGATTAAGAAGCTCTACCAAGGAGGTTTTGTCCAAGTTGTCAACTATGTTGATTGAGTATTCAACATAGTGGTAATTTCTAAGAATAACAAGAGTATTTGTATATGTATCAATTTTTGTGACCACAATAAGGCAACCATTAAGGATGACTTTCCTTTATCTAATATCAATCAACTTAGTAATACTATGGATGGTCATGTCTTATCATCCTTCATGGATGGATTTTTGAGATACAACCAAGTTAGGATCAACCTAGAGCATCAAATTTACATGACCTTCGTGATTCCTTTGGAAATATTTTGTTACAAAATGATGCCTTTTGGTCTAAAGAACGCAGGTGTAACATACCAATGAGTCATGACCTATATCTTTAATGACTACATGCTAGGTTTACTTAATGACTATATTAATGATATCACTGTAAATTCCAAGGTAGCTAATGATCATGCACATAACTTGAACTTAGTACTTCAACATTGTCTCAAGTATGAACCTCGACTCAATCCTAAGAAGTATGTCTTTGGTGTTAAAACCAAAAAGATGCTTGATTTTATAGTCTCTAAGGTAGGAATATGCATTGATCTTGATAAGGTTAAGTTTATAACCAATTTTTAGCACCTAGCAACCTTAAGGAACTACGCATTTTACAAGGTAGATTACAATTTAGTTGTAGGTTCATCTCAAGACTTATGGATTAGTTACAATCCATGAAAAAATTACTTAAGAAAGGAATCCATTATGAATGAAAAGATCAATGCCAAATAGTCTTTGATAAGTATTAAGCAAGAGTTAGCCTAGTTGCCAACTATATATCTGCCTCAGCAAGATAAACTATTCTTTATCAACCTTGAAATCTTTGATACATCCATAGCCTCATTGCTATATGAAAATGAGATAATGAATTAGAGTTACCTATTACTACTTAAGCCATGCATTATTAGCCTATGAGACTTGATATACCAAAGTTGAAAAACATTGTCTAGTTTTTCCTTGAAGAAATGGAGATGCTATCTCTTTAGGAGTTAAGTCAATATCATATGCAAAGATAATGTATTAAGAGCCATTACAACCAAAATCTATGAGAGTAGCTGAATAGATTGATGAAAATCCACAACATCCAAATTCAACCACCTCTTTCATAGAAGACAATGCAACCATAGATCCCAAATTTCTTAATGGACATGTTAATATTATACACAATGTACCCAAAGGTTATGAGGCCATTATACACTTTGACAATGCTTCAACTATACATGGGACTAGTGTTGCTGTCATCATCACACTTTTCTGTGGTGATATTTAATCTTTTGCCTATTGTTTTAAGTTTCCATGTAGTAATAACATAGAAAAATATGAAGGTTAATCAGAGAATTGATGATAGTTCATGATTGTGGATTTACATGCCTAATTATAAAAGGTGATTCTCAATGGCAGTTAATCAAGTAACTAAGGTATGCACTTGTAAAGTAAAACACTTATAATCTTACTATGACTTAGCTAATACATTGATATAATAGTTTATAGACATTGACATTCATTACATTCCTCGAGCTGAAAATACATTGGTTTATGCCATTGCTACATTAGCCTTAAGTGCGATGCTTGATGTGTTTAGCAAGTGTAACACCCCATCCTAGCTAGGGTAGGGTGATGCCTAGGATCAAGTAATCTTATAATAGAAGTATGATAACTAAAAACTAGTGATGTGTAGAATACATGATATCATGGAAGCTCAAACTACACAAAAATTTCCTACCACACCAAAAACTAAACATACATATCAATTTATAAAAATGCATGTCTCTACATAAATCAAACTATGCACTACTATAGTAAAATACAAAAACACATAAACATCATGATAATAGAGTATAGAAAGTTTCATATGACATATAGTTCGTACTACTATACATGAAAATATATATTAACCAAGCACTATAGATTTTCCCCTCCTCTACTCTTCCTCTCTATGCTCGTTTAGGCTCTTGCACCTTTCACCTGTAATTAAATAAAGTTAGTACACAACTGAGTGGAAAGCCTTTACACTTTCCTTGCTACATGGTTGATAAGTGTTGAACTAGATGAGGGGAGTAGGGTACAAGGCAACTTGCAACAACTATTAGTCTTATGCATGCTCAAAACAACATACATCATACTACCTATAATGCTAACATACTATCATACAATCATAGATAAAGCCATGGTCCAACATCATCTATCATGCTAATGTTATCATACCCACAATATATTGTCAAATAGTTCATGATCCACACAATCATACTCCAATCATAACACATATTATCAATGATATGACTCACAACTTGATACTATCATATACATAGCTCATGTGGTCACTAGCATATCCACACTTAGTGTAGCATGTGAAACGTTGCCATGAGTACTCATAACAGTCATTACCTGCAAGTCTTTTATTAGTCTTTTATTTATCCAACTAGTGCTAATATCCATCAAACTATGACATGCAACCACTAGCCTTCTAGAGGATTAGCGATATAGATTAACACACCTATGCTACGTACTAGTTGTAGGAATGAACACACCTATGCTCTCCCACTCTCAAGATGAGACCATCCCTATTATCTCTTCCATGATAGAAAATTGTGCTCATCCCATCATGTAGAATATTGAAAGAAATTCCATAGTAATCATAGACAACATTCCTCAACATGAATGGTACAATGACATCAAGTTTTATGCCATGCATGATGGTTTTATGTTATTAATAGGAATGGTACAATGTTAAGTTTTATGTCAAATGATTACAATAATATGTCGTTGTGGTTGATAATACATTATGTCAAAATTCCTATGATGGTGTATTATTGGTATGCTTGAGTAAGGTAGAAGATCATACAATTCTAGAAAAGGTACACAAGGGCATATGTGAGGAACATATGGGACCTAGATTCATGATCACTAAGATTAGATGCCTAGGATATTATTGGTCTAATATGAAAAGTGACTACATGAAAAAGGAAAATGCTTATGATATTTGTAGTGGCATAACAATCTTAAACACATGCCACCAACTAAGTTACAAATTACTCAAATTACATGGTCATTCCAATGATGGGGAATTGACATAAATGGACCAATAATGTCTAAGTCTTTTGTAGGAGATAGCTTTATCATCACTACAACTGAGTATTTCACAAAGTGAGTTGAAGTTATTTCTTTGAGGAAAACAATGTTACAAAAAGTCTATAAATTCATCCTAGATAACATAGTATTCCATTTTGGCCTACATTTAGTCATTGTCATAGATAATGAACCATAGTTTATTAGCCAAGAAACACAAGCCTTTTATCAAGGATTACACATCAAACATTTTTTTCATCATCCTATTATTCACAAGCTAATGATCAAGTTGATGCCAGTAACAAGGTCATCATTAACCTTATAAAGAAAATGTTAAACAATAGAAAATGTAGATGGCATGAACAACTCTTGTATGTACTTTGGGCCTGTAGAACAACATTTCAAACTACAACCTATGCCATACCATATAGGTTGGTTTACGAATCTAAAAGATATTTTTCCTCTTGAATTACAGGTTCCATCATTAAGAGTAGCTCTATATAACTACATCAATGATGAGTAGAATAATGAGCTATATACCATTAACCTAGATTTTGTGGAAGAGTGATAAATGCAAATGCTTGTTTAGATTGAACATTATCAAGAGAAACAAAAACAAAATTGCATCAGGGAAGAATACCTTGTCCTCGAGGCTACGGGTGAACATGCAAACAAATTCTTAGCCAACTAGGAAGGACCTTTCCTAGTTACCCATGCTTATAGTAATGGAGCTTTCAGATTGGTAAACATGAATGGGAATGCATTGGTCAATTTAATCAAACATTCCTATCTCAAACCTTATTACATATAACATGGACCAGTTTTCTCTTAGTCTTTGTTTACCTTTGTTTATAGATTTAGGTGAATGCATGATGTTAATAGGCCTTTGTAGTCTTAACAAGTAAGCTTGCATGACTCCTTTTTTGACCAAAATAACTTTAAGTTTACCTAAATTTACAAAGTAACATTTAAGTTTCTCAAAATTTTGCATATTGCATCTCATGGTGGCCTATATTTGCTTGTTCTTTGATGTAATCTCTTATAATCTCTATATTCTTTGATCTGTATTCTTATTTTCTTGGAGTTTTGTTTATAGGATAAGCCTATAGTCATCACAGAGGTGTAACTTACTGCAACAATGAGTCACCATGTGATCTTAACACATGAGACTTAGTTAACATGTTTGACCATGCCAATAGTGCTTACTTCATATCATTTCTATTACCCTTTCATAGCTAATAATCATACAAAATTTAGTCTTCATTACCTTCTTGACAATGAAAACCTATTTTTGACACTCATGTACTAATGCCATGTGACATTCTTAACATGCTCTATCAATTAGTTTGCTAAATCAAACACACTTTTTTTAGTGAGATAACAAAAATTTATTCTAAAGAAGCCCCCAAATAGGGCTCCGAAAGTCCTTAATAAAAGAACACCATAAGAGGGTAACATATCAGCTACTAAAATATCTATATAGCATTTGAAAGTAGGATATTGTTTAAACTACACTTTCACTCCTTTTAATGATCCCACCACAGGTATGTTAGATCCATCAAGTTGTATCACATTTCTTGTTTATAATAGCATTTGTGCTCTCAACATTTTACATACTTCTAATGGCATGACATTGACAGTTGCGTTTGAAACCATTAAGCAATTATGAACATTCTTATCTAAAATAATTAAGGTTGTTAAGAAATGTGGTTGATCTTTCTTGTTCAACATGAAATTTTTTGAGTTTTGTATTGATAGAGCATTAGGACTTTTTGCAAAATGAACTTGTCTTTCATTTATTGGAGATTTTTCCTTATTGGTTTTAGGTGTATGAACTATCCTTTGGATTACATCTTTCATCTCATTTAAATATAAAAGATCATACATTGAAATGTTGACTTTAACTCTTTTCAAATCCTAAACTAGATCATAAGCATTATATTCATCTTTGACTTCATGTTGAGGTGGAGTTCTTCTAAGTATAGAAGGTAAGTTTGGTTATTGTTGAACGTTTACTTAAGATGATCCGATTTGACTATTTTTGTTATTAGGAACTCTTCTATTTGGAGGAGTATAAGAGTTATTTCTAGTTTGTTGTTAAGTGGTATTCATAATGTCACTAAGGCTATAGTAGTGAGTGTTATGTGGGTTAGGATCACTAACCATAACTTGTTCAAATCAGGTAAATTCTTCATTTTTTGTTTCACGAGGTATGTTGAAGACCATAATTGGGGTTTCTACATTTTGTTGATTTTGGGCCTTGTCACCATATAATGATAAAAATTGAGGATAAGTTTTCTCAGAATGTTGTTTAGTGTTATGAAGTCGACAATGATCATCATTGATTGAGGTGCCTAGTTTTTCAAATTGTGTAGGAACCTTATTATTATTTCAATTTAGTTTGACTACTTCATTTGAAATTTTTTTAAGAGAAGTTAATATTTGGGTCATTTAGTTTTTAGTTTGAGTAATAAATCTATTCAGATTAGATATTCCATTTGAGTTTATAATAGATTAAATTAAAGGCCTTGATTTATCATCATTCAAACTGGTATTTGATGGCAAAAGTGAAGAAGATGTTAGACTTTGAAAATAATTATTTGTAGGTTGAGGCACTTAGAGGGAAGTAGGGGTTGAAACATAGCATTGTTTATTGGGAAAGTTTGTGATGGTAAGGAACTAGGTTGCATAGGATTGCTAATACTCATCATCCCAAAGTTTAAATGCTTTTCATTAAGGTAATTTGTTCTAGCTTAGTAACTTTAGTCATTGCTCCTTGCAATTCTATTATGTTGTGATCACATTTGATGACATAGGCAAACGAGGGATTGATGATAGAGAGATAAAAATTGAGGATACCATTAGGTTGTTGGCGCATCTCATTTGGCATATAAGCTAGTTGATGGAGGAATCTTAAATTATAGTCATGAATGTTTTCCCTAGGTAGTTTTCTTATACTTGTAAAATTAATTGAGGCTATGGAAAGACTAGTGAACTTATCAAATTGAAATAGTAACTTATTTTTAAAGTCTAACCATGAATTAATAGATGCATTAAGGAGCATTAAAAACCATTGTGTGGCTTTACCTCTAAATGTTATAGACTCTGCATGCTATGTCATTTTTGATGATGTTATAGATGTCTAACAAAGTTTCAAAGCATTCTACATATTGTCATGCATCACTATTGGAAGATGTAGGATCAAAGAACAAATTAACATTTTGTACAGGTTTAATATTGTTGTGATAATTTGTCAAATTAAAGGGATTGCTCACCAAAGGGGCGAGGGGTGGATTGGCTACCATCTTAGTTTGAATTCTTATAGGGATAGAGTTTAGAAAACATGAAGTATGTTGTCTTTTTAAAGTGAAATGATAGGTAGTTGGTTGATTAGGGGTAGGAGTAAAAGATCTTTGTTGGGATGCTCTATGGGAAAATTTGCTCATAAATGAAAATATTAGGAAATGTAAATGCTAGTAAACTATAAAATTACTAATAAACTATAAATCTTAAATAAAATAGGAAAATATTTAATTTTTTATTAATTTATACTTTTTTAAAAAAATTGCAATAAAAAGGAAAAATTGAAATTGCGATATATAAAATTTAAAAGAAAATAAAACAGTAAGTGCAGAATTTAAGAAAAGTCAATTTAAAATAGAACAATATAATTAATGAAAAAACCACCTTACCAAAGTTATAACTAAGGTAAGGACCACCAAAATATAACGTACAAACTTGGGAAAACAAAGGTTTAGGATCCCGAAAATGAAATTGGCATAGGACAATAAAACTAAAAATAGGTGACCGTTAACGAGAATTAGTATTAGAAATGGGTCAATGAAGGTTTAGAGAACACAAATTAAAAAATAAAAGTTTTTAAGAACTAGATAAAAACACAAGTTTTCAAGAGCAGGAATTGAAACTACAATAGAAAAATTGGATTTTAGGAATTGAAAACTATGACTAGAAAATAAATGACTGTTAATAAGAAAGGAAGCAAAAATGGGAAAACAGAATAGGCCAATGAAGGTTTAGATAACTAGTAAAGAAAACTGAAAAAGGAAATAGGGATTTTTAGAACAGAAAACAGAAATTGAAAATAAACAAATAAGAACATAAACAAAAAAAATTAATATTTTAGAAAAATAGAAACAAAAAATTCAAAATAGCTCCTTCTATCACCAAAAAGGTGTTGATGCATAAATTTTGGTTACACAACAACACTCACAAAAAACTCATTTTAAGAAACTATTGCCTAGGGCACCTCTTGTATGGATACAGAAACTTGAAAATAGTTTCAACTGGTAAGGGCAACATGGTGTTTTAACAAATAAAATGATGCCGATAATTTTGACAAGGAAATTTAAACAAAATAACTATCTGAATTGGTAACTTAGCAAGAAAATTTAGACAAGCAAATTTAAATAAAATAATTATTTGAATTTTCTAGTTGATAAGGAAAAATAAAATAGCTGCTCATTAAACATGCTTGAAAAATGAAAATTCTAAATTAACTGAGAGCTTGAAAACTCCAAATACAAACAAAGGTCTTCATTAAAATGTTATCTTTCACCAAACATATAACCAAGATTAAGGCCTTAAGGAAAAGACTTATCTCAATAAAACACTAGATCAAATTGGTTAAATGGGTAGCCTCTTGTATAAGCTTGTTTACTGGTGCTTCTAAGAAACACACCTCCAACAAGTCTGCACCTTCTGGCTTCTCTTTGAACTCTGTTTGGAAGAACCTCCGACTGGTTCAGTGATGAAATCTAAGAAAAAATTCTTGGGATTTCTGGGGTTTTAACAGTTCTTATCTTCCCTTGCCTGGCCTACTGTCTCAACTTTTGACTCTTCCGCACGTGCTAAATCTGCACACAAAATAACAAAAGTGATAGCCAAACGGCTGGAAGAAAATAGAGTCCAAACTTTCTTTACTATCTTATAATAAAACTGTAATATTATGCATGTAATCGTATACTAGGAACTACCAGCATGAGGTGCACAGGTGTGAAACCATCATAACCAACAAAACTTTCTAATACAACATTTATAATGAAAAATAGCAAAGACATCAAAGTAAAGGAAAAACTTTGCATGTCTATCACAATACCACATCAAAGTAAACGAAAAACTTTGCATGTCTACCACAATACCAAACGACAAAACTGACCATATGCAAACAAACCAAACAAAACACACCAGGAAAAAAACATTAGAGTTTAAAAATGACATTGCCGTCATCTTCATCATCCCCACAACCTTTAGCCCAACCAACCTTGGTGGGACGCATCAATGTCGTCTCCACATATCCCAAGATGTCCGCCATGGACACCGACTCAATGGCTCGGTCTGCCACACCACCCTGTACCACCACCATCGAACAGATCTCCATCGAACAGATCTCCAAATGACAGTGCATAAACTATACTCCTGGATCACAGCCAAACCTCAGGACAGCATGCCCACAGTATTCCATAGTGGTGGATCCACCAAATTGAACCCTGCCGCATGGACATTCTCATTAAAATTTCCTAGACCCTGCACGACGACGCAGAGATTGAAGCCATGAATATGCACTGGATGGTTCTCGAAACCCATCAGAAACGTGTTCTAGAACACGATCCAGACGCTCGCCTTGAACGAAATGACCCCCACGCGGGTGCAGAATCTCGGGTTCAGATTCATATCCTGGTGTCGAAGCTGCTCGTCATCTCTAGTCCCTACGCGCTCGTTATATCCACACCAGTGACCACGAACTACACAGTAGCCAAGGGTGCGTCCATGGGAGTTATCATTGAAGACTCTGACCAAACTCAAGGCTCTGGCTCTCGACAAGACGGGAACTGTCATCGAGGGTGAATTCAGAGTCGTAATTGCTCTTGACGAAACCTTGGATTCTGCCATTGTTCTACGTTGGTCGTCGCCACCGTGCGCCTTCTGCCCGACGCACTGCGTTAGCAGTGTTCTTGACTATTCTCGTAACAACGACTGTGGCTTGAGCGATAACGACTAGTAGAATCTTTTCTCTGAATTGGTTACCATTATGTACTGCAACAAATTGCTAAGGTGAAGCAGCTCATCAATATCTTTCTCCAGATTAAAAAGAGAATCGTCCAGGAGTCCTGCATCTGTGGCTGGATAAAGATCTTTCTTTCCAACCTCTTCCAATGTCATAGCAGATGGCACTGAAATGCCGGTGGAATTTGCATATTATAAATTTCTTTCATTTTTCCGTACAATTCCTTCATTGTTGCATTCTCTTTCATGCATTTCTTAGCAACCTTAACTAACTTCTTACGCAGATTGTGGAATAACTCCATCCGACGTAGAACCAGAAATGCGGATAGCAGGAGGCCGATGACTGGAAACTTCTAATCCCTATTTCTGGCCTCTCACACAGATTCAGCAAAGCATGCCTTCATATCAGCCGAAGACCGCAGATTCCCTGTAACCTCATGTAATGTTAGCAGGTTATGCTAAGTTGCAGGGGAAATTACAGAATTTAAACTCGTCCCGTTACAAAACTGGCCCAAAGATCAGGATTGCTAAGCTTGAATCTTGGATAATTCACTCATTTCCGTCATTGTCACCTGACACACTGGAGATGCTGAACAGAAAAATAAATAAATAAATAAGCAATGCTTAATGTGAAACCATTAAGAAGCACGGTGGTAGGAGTAACGTTGTCAGATAATTTCTATTTTGACATGACGACCTTCCAAAATGTTGTCGTAGAGGGAAAGATAACCGGCATGGTAACTAGAATGGGCAAGTTTACTCATGTTTGGGTATTAATTCTAAAATGATGTGCCGTGGCATTTTGGGGGGGATCATAACAGGGTGATCGGCATGTGCATTCAGATTCCATCTCTTGGTTCATAAACTTTTCTCTTCTTTACTTTTTTTGTATTAAGTTGAACAGACATGTTTAACAACCAGCTGCGAGAGCTGGCACAGAGATGCTGCCTCAACTTTCCTTCATACTATTGCATACATGAAAGCCTGGACCACGTTCCTGATTTAAAGCGATGGTGAGTTTTAACGATAAAACTTTTGTAAGTCCAATGGTTTTTAGCATGTTACGGCAAGCAGAGGTGGCAGCGACTGAAGAAGCATTACACACACCTGCATAGAGGAATTCATCAGAAGTGATCTTAGACAAAGCAAGGATGTGTAAAAACTTGCTGCAAATGATGGCAGCGAAGACCATCACCAATTTACTTGACTGTGACATCTGAACCAGGGCATTTACCGGTCTTCTTAAGAAGGGTGAAGGTTATTGGGGAGGCGTTCACAGGGAAAGCAGCTAAGAGAAAGAAAGAAGCTAAAAAGAATGCAGCCATGTTGGCCTTCTTGTCTTTGAAGACGTTGGAAGCCTGAAAGCCTTATCAACATAGGGTCCTGCTAATGCACAACTTCTAGTTACTCTGGATGAGCAAGAAAGTCATGACAAATAAAGTTGGCACTTCTACTTTACAGATTTTAAATTATAATTTCTTTGCTCACTCTTTCATTCCCTAAACTATGGAAAAGTGCTTTATTTCTTGTTCAATATAACATCATTAAGGTTGGTATATTTGTTGGTAGTTTTCCACTCAGTGTAATGTTGACATCTTATGCCTTTGAAAGCATAATCAAATATGTAGGTTATTTTCCAATATTTAACTGTATGATGCTACTATTACATACAATAATGTCTCATGTTAAGGAAGCCCAATGGAGTCGGAAAATGAATTTACTAGTTCGTGATTACGTGTTTGACAACACCGGGAAATTAAATGTTAACATGATAGAATTCCCATTCCATATCCTTCATGTTGAAGGCAAGAATAGTTGTATCACCCTCATGCAAACCCTAAAAGAGATTCTTGACACTTTTTCCATCAAATGTGGCCTTACAAAAAAAAAGAAAAGGGCATAGAACTCTGTTATTACCAATGCCATATGGCATGCCTTTTTGCTAAATGCGGTAAGTATTTAGCTAGCCTAATTGTTCAGCTTTTTTCATGCTCAATTTCTTTAGAACTATCGTCTTGTACTTTCCTGCAAATCCGTCCTGGGTGAGCCTGTGTATGGTTTCCTATGCAAGCAGAACTTGCTTTTGATTCGAGAAAAGTTTGTGCATTGCTGCTGACCTTAAGTTTGCAGTTGCAGTGGGACCTCCATAACTACCTATGCAGCTAAATCTCCACAGGCGTATGTAGTGGAAACGGGAAACTGAAGGTACAGCTCGACCACGTGATCTGTATTGAAGCCATTGCTGTTGAATTCAAGACCCCAACTATAATACCACGTAAATAATTTGCATAAGGTTAAAACCTATAAGATTTTTTTCATGGGATTCAAATTTATTAGTCATGCCTAATGTTCATGGATAATAATAATCCTTCTATAACAATAAATATTTTAAATAAATATTTTAAAGGTTGCATGATACCTCTGATTGAAAGCATCCCTATGTATCATGTAATTTATTTCAAATAAGGTAATGGCTTTAAATCATGAAACTATATCTTGGTGGGTAAACTAATTAATTATGGCCCTGTGCTTGGAATGGAAGATGTTGACATCAACAATAACGTCACTATAAAAAAAGTCTCATAAGTTTTCTTGCTAGATTGTAAACTTCTGTTATAAGAATCAATAAGATTTTTTGCTTGAATAGAAAAAGCAAAACTTTCATCATTGATAGAAGTTAAGGGTAATTTAGAATCTCACATAGGTGAGAGATAATCTAGTTAAATCAATTTTGTTGATGGAACTATCTTTGAATAAACAATCCTTAGCAAATAAGAGTTTGAGTTTACTTTGTTGATCATCTGTAGTTGTTGACAAGAAAGAGATTGATAAACCCATGATATCATTATGGAGAAAACCTTTGAAATCATTATTATGGAGATTGACCAATTATGATATTTTAATAAATCTTTCAACTAACAAAATGTTCAAATAGTACACCTTATGTGATTTCAATCATAAACCCATGATGGATCATTCTCAGACAAGCAATCATAGTTCTCAATTTAGATTCAACATATCTATTTGACAACTCATTAATTCATGCCTTAAGAATAATTCATGAATATTTTATAAGACAATGCTTCTTGAGAGTTAAATAAGTATTTCTATAATTGATATATTAAGCATTATTCTAGGTGTTATGAAAATTGTATGCATTGGCACTATAAAATGTAAAGTAAAAAGTCAATAAACAAAAAATGTTAAAACCCTTTACCATGAGCAAGGGTTGAGATTTGAGAGCATTTGTCATTATTGATATTTGCAAGTATTCAAAAATACTATTAATAAATCAATAGTTGCATTAAATCTTATTTTTGTTAGTGTGAGACTTCTTGGCATCCTAACTTTATGAATTGAGAATTTTTAAAATCTATGAATTGAGCTCTTTAAGCTAAGAATTTTACAAAAAAAATTGAAACTGTTATTTTATTAAGTCTATGTAGACCCAACGAATTTGTGAGATAAATGAACTTATGCAAAATGCATTAGTAATATAAATAATAATTATGATAGATGTACCCAATATTCATGTAACTTAAAAACACATCTTCTATATAATTCCTTAAAACTAACATCCATAGCTTGAATAGCTCATACAAAGCATGACTAGTGATTTGCTATGTCATTTAGAAGAAATTTGTTTTACAACATTATAATAATACATATTACGCATCTTCTATCACTGGTAGTAAACATAATTAACATATATTGTTTTTATATTCCTCATTGTTCCAGCTTCTAACTTCAACTCATAGATAGTGTTATCCCATTCTAACTATGCCAATTACTGCTTATAGATATTAAAATTATTGCATGTAGATAATTTGTTTCATCATGTCTGCTATCTCAAATATTTTACAACTAAAATTGAAGTTCTTTTAATTTGTGCCTCATTTTGTCATCTCTCTAAAACGCTTTGTAAGAAGTTTCCGATGAAGCATCGATTGGCTTCATTGACGAGATCACATTGATGCAGCGACTTCAATGCAATTGCGTCAATGTAGTTGGCTCAACGTAGCTACCTCGACATCAAATAGGTAGTTTCTTTGAAGCAACTACATCGACGTGATCTCGTTGACACAACCAATTGATGCTTGATGATACCCTCATGATTGAATAAAATCTCATCCTCAAGTTAACAAGATAGGACCAAGCTTTCTTTACAAGAAATTGGGAAAGATGGGATTATTGATCGACGCTAACTACTGATTGACTCTAAGTGCCACATTATAAAATTCTATTCGAGTGAATGCATACAAAATGAAAAAGTGACAAAAATACTAAATAGACATTGAAGATTACAAAATTTGTAGAGGTCTTCAAAAATCTGTTGAAGATGGTTCTTTTTGTTGCTACTAACGATGGCAGACTTTCAAGCTTGATTATTATGTTGATACTTCTTTGGTTACGTAGAGCATTCTTAAAGGATGGACTGAAATTTCTTCTCATCATCCCTTGGATTTAGAAAACATGTGATATTTGAGCTACTATCTTGTGTGTGCTACAATTTTTCCATGGGCATATCCTCCATTATCCCCATCTTGGCTTTGTTTTCATGCTTGAAAAAAGACCTTCTTCCTTAGGCATTTGTTTTAGCATCAACTGTAGTCACCAAAGGATCAACATTAGTTTTGGTAAATCTTCCTTGATAATTAACCCTTTTCATATCCCTTAGTTTGCATTTAAGCATAGGGTGATGATATCATACTATGCCCAAGGCTATGAGATAACTAAAATCGTCAAGTCGTTCACATTATTTTTATCAATTACTATTAATTACCATAATGTTCGAAAATAGGATGTTAGAAAAATTTAAAAAAAATTCAAAATGGACATCCCACGCCCCCATGACTAATGAGCATAAGTCCAAAAGCACATAAGTTTTTAAATAATTGAAACCAAAGGTCTTATTTAGAAGACTGCCAAGAAATATTAATGGATATGGAAATAGAAAAGTAGGAAAATTTAATGAAATGAATGAGAAGTAGTCCCAAAATTATGCATGAATTCAGAGAAACTATCACTAATGTTTTGGAAGATGTGAAGGTTAGTTCAAAGCCATGATCAACAAAAGTTATGTAAGTGGATCCTCCCTAAAGCAAGTTCTTGCCATAATGCCCTTGCATAACCACTTTTATAGATGTTTGTGCATACTTGAGAAGTTAAATGTAGACCATGCCTTTATTCCAAGCAACACACAACTACCATGATTGGGATGTCGCACTATACTATACAAAACCAAAAGGCTTATAATCGCATGCAAGAGTGAGGTGAATAATGGGATAAGAAGGGATTGCAGAGGTTGAGATATAAGGTACTTGACCATGTCCACAATAGATTCTTGTGAAAAATGTGATTAAAATGATTAGCATACCTATATGTCCAAGTTTAGACCAAGTCCATACCATGAATAGTGACCTCACATTTATGTGTTCCTTCTTGTCAATCATCATGAGTCCACAACCACCTCAAAGAATAATCATCACTCCAAAAGGAGAAAAAAAGAGAAAAAGGAAGAAAGGGCATTAGCTAGAGGGGCATCTTTAGGCATGGGTAGCATGTCTTTCTAGCCCCATAACCAGTGCTTGTAGCCCATTATTATGTCTAAGGGATGTGCTTTGAATTCCCATTATCATTTTTTCTTTTTATTTATTTTTTTGTTTTATTTTTTTTCTTTTTATTTTTTTGAAATAGAAACCACACCATGCAAAGGCATAGCTTCCTATTTATTGTTCAATGAAGGAGTGATGATACATTCCTTGGGGAGTCATAAACCACACAAAGGAAGTCAAGAAGAGAATCCAACAAGTCCCCTTGAGGTCATACCCTTTGCCATTCCCACTTGGTCATTTCCTATTTCTTCAAGATACAATGATCATTCATTAATTTTAGTTTTTTAAAATAAGAACCAAATTATTTCCATGAGAAAAGACCTTTATTCAAACAACTGGAGGGATCGATGAAGTGGTCTCACTACTTTACACAATTACTTACCCAATCATCTTGATAGCATAGCATAAAAACCCAACACATAGTGTTGACTTCTGCATCATGACTTGGCAATATTATTAACAAAAACATAAAAAGAATGAATTAAGAAAAGATAAAAATATAAAATAAAAATATTAAGAAATGGAAGACATATGAAGAACTAGAAAATTTTGAAAAAAATAGGAAAATGATAAAAAATTGTAAAAAGAAAAGGCGAAAAACACTTATTAGTTCTTGAATCAAGATGGAGCATTGCCCCCACGACTAATCTTCTGGCCACATATTTGAGAGATGGACTACATAATCCCTTAGTTATACACCACCAATTTTCCATCTATCACCATTACTGATTTAATTAATTAGTGTGGTAGCACATCTAACATTGGTGATAGTCTCATTTGGATCATTCAGAGACATCTTCATCTGAACCTAAAGGTATTTTTGTTTTGGGGGGTCTAGATGTGTTTACTTCTTTTTCTTGATTTTTTGTTTTAATTCCCAGGTGTTCATGTTTAATATATTTTCCCAATGTATAGTTAGAGTATAAGATATATGTGTCTAAGTCCTCTATTTGGTCCATTTTCTTAAGTCTAGAAATAATAAGCAAATTAGTTTCTTCCATGCATCTTTGAAATAGTTTTATATTCTCATTTTCAAGCCACTGAGTATCTTTTGGTTTAGTGGCTACTATGTAGACTAGTTTTTTCTCACATATTTTCTCCTAAACTTTATGGTGGGTTGGTATAGGGGTTGTGTTAGTATTTCAAACTTCCATCCCACAACTACATCCTTTATCATTACTAGTGATGCATGGATTCTTTTGTCTTTTCATAGTGATAGGTTTATCATTTATGTCTTGTGTTGGAGTCGTAATGGTTGTTGGTTTCTGCATATGACTAGAAGACATTATTCCAATGAGGAAGGGTGTTGCATCAAATTGGCCTTGTGCTAGTTTTGATGCACAAGTAGGTCTATGAGTTTTGTGCTTGTGTGAGGAAACTATCCTAAAGAAAGGATGTTTCCAAGGTTGTGGTTGAGATCTATTAGCATTATCATTTCCTTGTATGTTCATAGCATAAGTGGCATTCTTTTGTTGATGTTGTGGTGTCAAATCCTCTTGTGTTGTTGGTGGTGACATGTGGTGGAGGGAAGTATGAGGATATTGAGGATATGACAAAGGATGATATGCATGAGGTGGTGATCCTTTAGAAGATGTTGTAGGTTGATGATATTTAGAAGAGTGGTTGTAGTGATTTGAGGTAGATGAAGTAGAATCAGTTGGGGAAACAAGCTATTAAAAACATAATATCTGTACGAGTCCGACTAGTAGTAAAGGTAGTGTTGGTTTGATGATGGCCTCCCCATGAATATGGATTTTGCCACTACATTTGATAATAGTTTTTAGGCTAATAAGAAGTTCCAGTAGGATAGTATGTTTAGTTGTAGGACTATCTATAATTACCTTGTGAAAAAGGTACTTTCCTAGGCATTTGCTTTTGTACAAACTTAGGATTTAAAGCAAAAGCCCAATACTCATGTAGATGTAACATAATTGGGCAATAGCCCTTTGGATGATCATGTATGTAGATGTCACATCCATCATCTTCTTCTGTGGTTGAGTCTATAGCCTCTTCATCTACAACTATTTTTCCTTTTTGTTGATAAGTGTTCCTAGTTGTTTCTTGGTTCTTTTTCCTCCTTCAGTTTTGATCACTCAATTCGTTTTGCATCACTCTCTCCTCTATGATTTTTATGTAGGTTGTAACTTTGTCATTCGTTAACTTCCACATCTGACCTAGCCTTACTTCAAGCTCATCAATAAACTTTTGTATTGGCAAGGTTTTTTGTGACATCACCTCATCGAGAGTTACATATTTTTCCTTATCATAGATATGGATCCTCTTCTTTTGGAGAGCTCGATCTCAATTATATTTCTCTACATTCTCTCATTTACATAGCTTTCCTTCTTCTTTCACCACCTACTCGATTAGCCTTTGTATCTAATGGGGTTTTAATTTGCATAATCGACCTTGGGCATAAATCCCAAGGGTCTCTCTCATTTGAGTATGAAGCCCATGTATGATGTAGAAAATTTTCTCTTTTTGAGAGAAATCATGGTCTAGACATATATGTAGTAGCGAATAGTATCTATCCAAGGCCACATCCAAGGGTTCATGATTTTATTTCTTCCACCCTTGGATTTTTTTTCTTAGGTTGGACACTCTTGCATAGGTTTGGTATTTTTTGTTGAAAGGCTCTAGCATTGTGGACCATTGGTGGATGGAATTTGGTTCCAATGATCTATACCAACTTTCAGCTTCATCTATTAGTGTCCTAGGGAAGAGTTTAAGCCTTTTCCACTCATGTTCAATATTTTTCAAGGTGCAAGCATCATAGAAGGCTTGTAAGTGATGTTGTGGATCAGAATTACAGCCTCCCCTAAATTTAGAAATGTTTTCCATATCAAGCCATTTGATGCGGCTATCCCTTTGATGTATTTGGAGTATTTGAACTACCTCCCTAATGTGTGTCAAGCCCTTAGTAGCCAATAAGGATTCATCTTCATTAGATCTATGATGGTGATAATCTCTACTTCTATTTGTCTGATGGTGATGACCTTGTCTATGCTTACTTTGATTTCTTTGATTTTTTCCTTGGGTTCAATATCTATCTTTATCTTGATCCCATGGTTGAGCTCTATCTCTATACCTACATTTATCTTTATTAGAACTAGACATTAAAGAGGAAGAAGAAGATGAGGAACTAGGAGAATTTCCATGGCTTCTATAGTTCTTCCAATGGTCCCTTGATGTATCATTTATAAATTTAGAGGTGGTCCTAGGCCTTGAGGCCCTCCTTGTGCTAGGACCTACTCCTTCTCCTCTAGAATTTTCTACCTTAGGTGAATGTAATCCTTGAGTGTAGTCAGGGTGGAAATGAGCATATGAAATCCCTACATGAGGTTGTTCACTCGAACTCTCTTTAGTATAGATCCTATTAGTTCTTCAATGACTATTCTCATCATGTGATGCATTATTGATCCTATGTGAAGAAGACATGTTTTTAACATGTGTGAGTTAAAATAAAATATTAATATTTTCTAAAAGATAAATCATTAACACCTTAACAACAATCCTTTATAATATAACTAATCTAGATAACTAGCACCATCTCTGGCAATGGTGCCAATGATGAGTAGCGGGTACCCCCTACATCCAACCATATGAATCACAAGCATTCATGCATGATCTGGTCAAATTTCGTGGATGAAACTACTTGTGACATCTAGATTGTTATGCCTTGATTGCAATTCATTATCTTTCCACTTGGACTAGTGGTAGCTTTGTCACGTATGGTTTAGTCCAAAGTGAGGAATATGATTGTTGATGTTGTTTCAGCCTTATGCTACTCCTAACATACTAAAGAAATTAATTATTTAAACTAATTAACAATGAAAAGTAAAGTCTAAATTAGCCTATGGACGATGAGTGTCTGTTCTCAACTTTTCATAGACGTCCTAAACCCATGTATCCACTACTGAAATTACAAAGCATTATGCTACTAGGCAAAACGCTACTAGGATTAACAAGCGAATACATGCTTATGCTTGAAACTAGTCACATTCGTTCCACCAATTGATTAATATACATAAAAACATAAATATTAAGTACATGAATGAAGAGTAAATTGCATGGAAAGTAAATCTAATCTAAGTCAAAGTGCTACAATGAATAGAAATCAATCTTGATCTTATTGTCATTCATGGAATGTGTCTAGGTACATTGCCAGTTGAATAAGCTGCTATACAATTGACTCAAATCCACATTGTGGGCACTCATTGACTATTCTCTGAGACTATAGAATACAACTACAAGAGTTTGGCTACTCTATTGACAAAAGAATGCCAATACATGGTGGAAGTAGACATAATTATAGGCAAAAACAAATAATCAATTCATTACTATGTTTCCAACACTAATCATATGTAAGTAAAATGGTTTTTCTAATAGAGAGTTTTGTATTTTGTAACTATGTCCTTGTTCTCGCATTTTGATTACATTTACAATAAGTGCAAGTGAATCTAAATCCATCAAGTCTTTCAATATTTGTTTCTTTTTTCATTTCAATGTTGCAATGAATACAATTCCTCTTTGAAGGAAATATTCTAAGTTCTTCAAGAAATTTTATTACCTTTTCTTTGAATTATGTTCTTTCTAACAAATATTTCATGTCTTTGTTTTTGCTCTACTAAGGCTAACAATAGACATGTTGAACATTTGTATTTACTTCTATAAGAATTCCTTGGTTGCAATACAATTCAATTGAAAGATTATTTTCATTTATCATTGGTTGTTAGGCTCTTGTGGGGATGAAAAAAAATAAAATATTCAGATGTAAAACAACTTTGAAAATGACTAAAGACTAAATAAAGCTTGACTTAACTATTAGGGGTGAGCTTTCCTATGCACTGCCCAACAATTGCACAAAAATTATAAATAGTGTGACATTGACACTATAAAAGTGAAGTTGTTTCTGGGCCTTTGACTACATCAGGGGAGAACTTGTTATGCACAAACTTTAATTTTGTAAGGTTGTGCATTAACAAAACTCATTATGAACTTGTCATGCATTAGCAAAGCAAAGTTCTGACAACTAGCATCAATTCTTCATCATGTGTGCACTAAATTCAACAATTTTTCATCATGCAATGATTTTGCATCTTTCCTTTTTCAACATCTTTGTTATCTTAAGCTTCCTTGCAAGGCTTGGCTTTATTTCGTCATTGTAATTTTCAGACCTTTAGTTGGTTCCAAACCAATTTTGCATCGAAATCTCTTACCCTTCTTCCTCATAGTGAAAATTTCTCTTCCATGTTGATTTCTCTGCAAAAGCTTAAAGCAATAACCTAACACCAAATGATGCTTAAAAGTAATTTGTCAACTAAATTACAATGCAATTGAGAAATTCTCACACAAGAAAATACAAATGTTCAACATGTTCATTTTTAGCCGCAATTAAAACAACACAAATTATTTGTTAAAAAGGCTAGAATCTAAAAAAAAGTACTAGAATGTCTTGAATAATTTGAAATATTTTCTTTCAAGAGGAATGGTATTACAAAAAAAGATCCTCAAAGACCTAATGGTTTTAGATTCACATACACCCATTATAAATATCATCAAAGGGTTAGAACAAGGAACATAATAATGAATCAATTGTTTAGGAAAATCAAATTTCAAAGTCTACAATTATAAATTGGTTTAGATATTTTAAAGATTTACCTACTGTGGTATAAAAAATTGGTGGTGAAAGGAAAAATAGTTTAAGTAGATGAATTAAAATTTGGAGGGAGGAAATATAATAAATATTAGAAGATGGCCAATGTATTCTTGGTGAAGTAGAAAGAGAATTAAGTCAAATGCTTTTTAATGATTGCCAACAACTGAAAAAGACAAACTTAGTGATGTTATGTACAATTGGATTGAGCCATGGAGTGAAGAATATACAGATATTTAGAAACGTTATGATACCAAATATTTTGTTAGCTTAATTTTAAACATAGAACTGTGAATCACCCTCTATTTACATGTATTCAAACTGTTGAGGTCAACCTCGCCATGCTAAGCATGGGCCATTATCAACAATAATATAGTATAAAAATTATGAATTTCAATATCTCCATAAAGCAATTCAACAATTCCACCCTACAAACGATCAATATTGTACTTGCAAGATTCTGTCCATTGCTCTATCAAAACCTACTAAGCATACAAACCACAGTCTTCCGCTATGTATGGCTTTCTTGCTGATTCCCTTCAAAATAATAATAATGGGGAGATGGGCATGTTTGTTCACTAAGAATACAAAGCACGGAAAAGCAAAGTCAGCACATCCAACTTCAACTTCTTCTTTGGATTGAAATTTTAGGAGACGTAGAGATTGGTGAGACCCAATTCATGTCATGCCAGTTCGTAAGCTCAAGTGATTGAATTCCAATGTTGAATCACTATTACAATTCCAAGCACCCACGTCTCCACTATTTGTTATTGAAAGACTCTACCTGCTCGGCCATTTGTATCATAAAGAATGCAGAGAGAAAAAAAAAACCAAAACACAAATTAAAGACTGCGCTTTCTTGGTAGTTGGAGAGTGATAGGTTTGGAAGTCTTTTGGGTCTGTTATGCCTTATGCAGGTGGATAGGTGAATTTTAGGATGCAGCTAAACACGGTGAAAATGAATATGCATTGTTTTTTTTTTAAAAACCTTTTTTTTGCTAGGTGTCACTATGACGATGGCAGTGACGTATGCAGCAATTTGGCTGTGATTAGGCTTAACAAGTTATTTGTCTTTGACCACAATGAAATTCTGCATCAAAACACAGGAACCTTGGCTATGAAACTGAATCAGTTTTCTACTGCATGTCACACATATTAATATAATCTTCATATAAAGTTACTGTCACTTTGGTCTTCAACTTAGAAAACAAAACTGGAGAATTGGATATGAAGACGACACAGTTTAACATTATCGAAGTTGTGCCGTTGTGGAAATGTTAAATGGGGATGAATGAGTATATTGAAGTTTGATAGTTTGTAGTTGTATAATGGTGTTTGGATTGCCCTTGTACAGATAACTCTGTTTAGTGGTTGTTTTTCCACAAAGGAATTTGAAACTCTTCCTTTGGGATAACTGGGAGCCTTTTGAAAGGAGGCAATATTCTGTAACATAAAAAGTAAATCAGTTGTATGCATAAATTGAATCTCTGACTCTTAAACAGAAACAGTAAACACTGATCTGTGATCCTCAGTAAACTATATTTAGTATTGATGACACAATTTACCGTAAAAACATTGGAGTAAAATAAGAGTCTGAAATCTACTTCCAAATAAAAACAAAAGTGCAAAGGATTTCAAATTCCAACAATGCATAGTACTATTTTAAATAAAAATCTTGACTTATATATACATATATACATTCTTTGCAGGTTAAATGTAACATACGATAAACCCTTAAGTCAACGGAAATTTCCACACCCCAATATGATTAATGTTTTTGTTATTTTTCGCAGCTATTCCTTAAATCATCAAACTATACTGAGGGTTACAGAGAAAATGGTGGTTGAATGGCGGCCAGGGGATCTCAGGGACGAAAAGAGGCCAGGGAACCAGATTTTCTCTCAGGCGGGTAGGCGATATCGATGACAGGCGCAACAGAAAACGGTAGGCGCGTGTGATGAACGACGGATGGAAGAAACGGGCAGGGAGCCGGAGCCTGCAGCCAGCAGGGGTAGAGCCTCTTCTTTGACGTTCAGGGCCTTCTCTCTCCACGCACGCGCAGCAGAAAATGGAAGGCACGTTGCTGCTAGCGCGTCAACAGTGACGGACCGCTGTTCCTACCAAAACGGCATCAACATCGTTTTTGTTTTTTGTTTCTCTGCTTTCACAAACGGCAGACGCCTTGCAGGTGGTTGCGTGCAGAGACACAACGGAGCAGATAAAATTTGATCTTTTTTTTGTTTTGAATTGTTTATGGTCCTTCAAATTTGCACATATATTTAATTTTGATTTTAATTATTTTACTATGTTTTTACGAGATAAGAGAAGCTTTTAAAATTAAATTTAAGTTTTTAACATTTTGTTTAAAAATATTATCATTATTGTTTTTGGCCACATAGGTGAGATTATTCTCAGGATTCGTACACATTCACCTCAGGTTTCGTACCCATACAGGAGGCATGCCTTGGGCAATAGTCTTTTAAAACCAGTTTTATTGGCATGTCCAAAATTTACCCATCAACACAAATATGTGTGATATAAAAGTATGTAACTTAATGTAAAAGATTTTTTTTTCTTTTACCTGTTGAGTCCACCGGTACAATTTGCTAAAATCTTATTTGTATAACTTTTTATAACATCAAACTTTTAACTTAATGTAAAAGATTTTCTTTCTTTCTTTTACCTGTTGAGTCTACAGGTAAAACTTGCTATAAACTTATTTGTATAACTTTTTATAACATCAAAAATATGCACAGAAGAAAGGTGATGCATTTCATGTTGCTGAATGAAACCAACGAATTTATTTTTATTTTCATTTTTATTTTCAGTTTTCTTATCGTAATTGTGAATGGTATTTAAGTGGAGCTGTAGCAGTCTTAACAGCACCAGCCATCCTACGTTGCCACCTATGCCTCTACCAATTGAATGCATCTAGATCTTGGACCTTATTATAAAGAGATGGAAGCTTACATAATGTCTTCTTGATACGGTAGCTTGTAACTAGAATTTGCATCCTTGTGATGCGTTGTGCTCAAGGTATCCCTTTAGAAGATTCAATATTTTCACCTTCTGTTTTATGCGCACGAAGAAAATATTTTCACTAGTCCAACTAACCAGTTAGGTTGAGCAAAAACATTTTCCGCAAGTACATTTTTTTACCTTTCCATTTAGTTTATACTTTATACCTTGTTGGGTAGCTTACAGTTTTAATATAACATTTTTCCCCTTCTATTTAGTTCATATCTTGTTGGGTAACTTATAGTTTTAACATAACATTTACACGAACGCATAAAACACAGTATTTTCATGCAAGCACCTACTTTCTTGAAATGAATCGAAGCTGGTACTGCAGAAACGATATCTTTCAGAAATATTGGTGATAACGGAGACAGAATTTATACAACGAAGACAGGGATTTAAATTTGATATTGCATGGTTTTTTCTTTCCAATAGTATTGGGCTTTTTGCGTGTTTACCAGGCATTCTGGTTACGGTTTTCTTGGCAAAACCATCATTGCTGATAATGTTTTATTTGTCAACGTACTCCCCAAAACATAATGGGCCAAATCCAGACGTTTTATTTCATTTACAGCCACCAACAGGAGCACCAGCTTGATGAGCATTGCTGTTAACATCATTGATGCAACGGTAATAATAATTCTAAGGAAATGCTTAAAATGCAACTCCTTGAATAAATGCTTAGCATCTTGATCAACTAAAAGATTTACGCTGCCCATGCTTAATACAGCTAAGTTCATTCATCAATTTTATCATATATTTTTTAAAAATCTAAGCATTTTTCAGGAGTAAAGAAAATTCACAATATATCACATGCTTAACATCAAGCAGAGACAAAAAAAGAATTTATGATCATAAGATATTGAGGTGTACAATCTTAAAATTAATATATTAAAAAACCCATGAAGAAAATTAATAGAGACAAAGGTCCGAGTCATAACAATATTTAAATTACTTGCTTAAACCTAAAATGGTAAAAGGATTTGAGATAGAAAGTCATGGCTTAATACCAATATTTGTATCCAAGTAAAATTCGCTGTAAAATAGGAGCACATCTTATATAAGATCTTTGCCTCATTGTTTGTTACTGATCTTATGTCAAGAATCTATATTATTAGTTATAACATTTTTGTCAAAACACTAATTTTAATCTTTGAGTTAATAGTATTTTTGTCAAACAAGAAAATATTTGTTTTATAAGCTATTTGTCTAGGTTGATCAGTACTCTCTCTAGGATTAGTGAAAATACACATAGAAGCTTCTGTTTTTTCTAAATTCTTTATTGCCAATTGCTTATTCTTATCATTGTCATTAACTTGATTTTCAACTTCATATTGTTTTTTCTATCTTTGACTTAACACATTTTTTCTTTTCTGTGAAATCTTTTTTCTTACACGAAAATGGACAAGCACTAAATAAATGTCCTTTACAATTGCAAAAGTTCTAAGAACTAGAAACATTATAATATGTAATTGGTTGAATTTAAGTCTTTAGACATGCTTGTAATACTATTTCCTTTTTACAAAGATTGATTTTAACAAAAGAAATATTTATGAAAATTAAAAGATATAAAAATAAATTCCATATGCTTAATGGGACTGAGAAGACTAAGAATTTTTTGTTCACCTTTTTGAAGAAAAAATAGAAGGCTATGTAACTTGAAAAAACATAAAACTTTAGCATAATTTTTAAATTGGACATCAAAATTTAGAACCTAGCTACAAATTGATAAATCATAATTTTTAACAGCTACAATATCGAGCATCAGATATCAAAGCTATGATATTGCGTACCTAATATTGGAGTACATGTTACGATGTTGGATATCTGATATCACAAACACGTGCTTGCCTATAAATATGACACTTAGGCGGATGGTCCAAACAATAATTCATTCCACCCCAATGAGTCATGTGTGATGTTGGGTATTCGATATCGGGGCATAACCTCTGATGTTTGAGATTTGATATGATCCCTTGTATGCTAGCTTATAAATACCACACTTGGGTGCATGATAGGGATATAGACATAGGAAGATAGATTCATAAATTTTGATAGATTTCAAGTTTTGTTAGTTTCTAGTGCATGCCCACAATGCGATGTTAAGTGATTGTACAACATCCTTATTCGAGTGTGACATACGTGGATAGGTTACATGTTCAACAATAAAGATCAAGATTACTTCCATCATTGCAACATCCACTCAGCTTTATTATTGTTAATAGCTTAAATGTTTATTGTTTTCCTTAGTTAATGTTGTCATTCATTACTTTTTATTATTCTTATCATTACATGGAATTAGTATGACTAATCGCAAGCATTTAAGTGTAACTACTTCATAACCTAGTAGTGTTATCATTTGGTACACCCAGTGATAGTAAGCTTGGTGATGAATTGTCATTGTGTCACATCAATGGACCCTTGTTGATGTGGCCTCATCGACAACCCTTGATGGACCATGTCGACGTAGCGTTTGCTGCATCTATGGGGCCCCGTTGACGTAGCACTAAAATAAAATCTATAATATGTGCTCATCAGCCATGTTTATGGGAGGTCAAGTCATAGTTGTAGCAAAGCTCTTGCAGTTTTTCCATTTGAGAGTTAGAATATTTCTCTGAGTGCCTACAGTAGGAGTCAAAAAGTGCACAAATCTTTATTCAAGCATTGTTGTACTTGAACCACACTAGTGTGAATGGCAATAAAGACAAGCCTTTTGTTCAAAATTTGCAGCACTTAGAATAAATTAATGATTTATTTATGCATTTATTGTTTTCATTAATTATGCAATTAATTAAGATAATTTAGATTTGAAATGATTAGTTAATTAATTAAGCTAAATAGATTAAACACATAAGTAAAACTACTTCCAGTGTAAACACATATTTGCTTGGTAATCCCAACAGTGAATATGTGGGTTTAAGACATGTACAGAATGTGGGACTGAATGCTTATGTTAGGACTAGTTAGAGATTGGTTAACTAGTTATATTAAATTAGCCATTAAATTACTTCATTTCTCTACTTTAAGTACTAGGAGCATAAAACATAAAACAAAAAAAATTGTATGCCTTAATTACACTTAACCATACCTTTGTACATCACAAGTGTAATTGGGAAGACAACAAATGATTGTTAGGGCAAGGTTCACTTCCTAGAAGACTAGTCTATTGGAAGACATAGAGTTTGTAGAATTTGACTAGATCACGTGTGAATGCTTTGTGATTCATATAGTTGAGTGTAGGGATATCTCAACTGCTTATCATTAGTGCCATTGTTGGGGACTCTTTTTGTTTGAAATGTGCGCTATCTAGGTTTAGTGAACATCATTAACATTGTTGGACAAACCCTAAGGTCAATATCATTCTCATAATCAACATAATTACATAAGCACACTGATTATCTTATTTGTATTGCAACATGTCTTATTCTCACAAGTGAGATGATACGAAACCACCCATCCCTCAAGAATGCAAGGTGGTATATACTGATTCAGATGAGTATGTACCTAACTTCACCTTCATCTTGCATCAGGATGAACAATTGTGATGGCATAATATGAAAGGCAGCATTGTCGTGCCTCCTAATCGATCTATGCCTACGATGCTACTTCAAACTCTTAAGAGGTTAGGCATCCAAGATCTTCAAGAATAGTATGTTGTGTATGATTATGACTACCAAGACTAACATCCCACTAAAACACAACGTAGGAGAGATTAACACTAAAAGAGGCACCATAAGGTTTTGAAGGGGAAATGGTTCACAAATACCTTGTTCTTGCTTAACCAAGATGATAATGAGGATCCTCCCTCTAGGGGCTCTTAACATGAACACTCTCCACCCTTTGTTACTAGTAATGGGGGTGTGGCCCTGAATCTGCATTCCACTATCAACAATCTAAGTTTAGGCAAAGATGGAAATCAAGTCAGGGGATTGAACAAGTATCAAGAAGCTAAGAAAACTAATGAACATGGCCATGATAACTAAAGGGAAGTTGGCAAATATCATGATGGTGGTAGTCCTCCTTCCTCTTCATCCTCTTCATCTACATCTTTTTCTTCTTCCTCTTCTAGCTCTAATAAACACCACAGAAAGCACAATTGTGATGGAGGTGAACAGTGGGATAACAATAATGATTGCCAAGCCCATCATGAATGAAGGGGTAACAGAGGACATCATCAACAAAAATGGAATAATAATGATGATGAACATTTGTTGGTAACTCAAAGCATGCTAAATATTATAGAGGCTATAAAAATTCCAACAAGGCATGTGAAAGATAGTTAGATCAGATGACTTGATATGAACAATATTTCCAGATTTGAGGGGGGATATAACTCTAATCCACAAACACATCTTCAAGCTTTCCATGATGCTTATGCCTTACAAAATATTGAAAATTATTGGAAGAAATTAAAGCTATTTCCTAGGACACTCATCAAGAAAGCATAAAGATGGTACCAGTCCTTAGAGCCTAAATCTATTTGCAGGTGGAGTACAATGCTAGAGATATTTAATGATAAGTATTAGACATACTTCAGAGTGTCTAATTTGAGAAGGTAGATCTAAGGATGGAAACAATAAAATTATGAACCCTTGGATGCCACCATGGGTAGATACTATTTTCTCATACACGGATGCCCTGGCCATGGTTATTCTCAACAGGAATAACTTTGCAATATCATCGATGGACTTAGATAGGAAATGAGGAGAACTCTTAGGGTCTATGCCCAAGGGAGACTATCAAAACTCCAAGCTATCAAATCCAAAGGCTAATTGAGTAGGTAGCAAAAGAAGAAGAAGAATTGAGGAAATGTGAAAGTGCAAAGGAATACAATAGGGATCTTTCCATTAGAAAGAGGGAGGTTTGATTTTGTAATAGTGAGGAAGAATCACCACTTGATGAGGTGGTGAATAGAAAGACCTTGCTAATTCAAAAGTCCATGTCTAAAAGTTCAGCTAAGATGGATAAAATGTGGGATTCATTGGATGAAAAATTTCAAATTACTATAAAAATCATTGAAGAATCAAGAGAGCAGAGCAATGATCGTAATTGTAGGAGGTGGAAAGAAACTAAATGTGCCTACCAAAGGGATAAGGGAAAAATTGTTGTAGTAGATGAAGTTATGAAAATTAAATCAAATGTTGATAGTGGATGTGACATATACCAATATGAACATCCTAAGGAATGTTAGCCATGTCACACTTACAAGAGTTTGGAATGTATGCTCTAAATCCACGACTAATAAGAAGGCAAGCACCTAGAAGATTTTCTTATCCTCAAGGAAATCCTAGTTAGTTCCATTAGGAACAATAGTATTATCCAAGTGGAACTCCATTGCAACCATATGAGTAATACCAATAGTGGTAGCAATTAAAGTCATAGGTGATGCCACCACCAAGGCATTAATACCCTTAGAGACAACTAGATCTATATGGGTGTTATGTTCAGCAGCCACTATCTCCACATAACTCTTCTAGTTATGTTTCTCCCTTCTAGCATCACTACTACCCTTCTAANATAACTAGAAGAGTTATGTGGAGATAGTGGCTGCTGAACATAACACCCATATAGATCTAGTTGTCTCTAAGGGTATTAATGCCTTGGTGGTGGCATCACCTATGACTTTAATTGCTACCACTATTGGTATTACTCATATGGTTGCAATGGAGTTCCACTTGGATAATACTATTGTTCCTAATGGAACTAACTANGCTACCCAAAATCCATACTATTATGCTCACTCATGTTGTATTTGATTAGATCTAATCTAGAAACCTTCCTAAGAAATTAGTTGATCCTGGGAGTTCTCTTATCTATCTATAGATTGCTAGGAATGAACCATGTAAGGCTCTTCTTGATTCAGGTTTTGGTGTGAACTTAATTTTTCATGAGATGTATACTACCTAGAACTTGCTACCTCTCAAGGAGAGCAATATTAGATTGAAACTGGCAGAATAGTCCATCATTTTTTCATTGGAACTAGTCAAAGACATTATGAACACTATTTATGGGTAGTGTTATCCTATCGATTTCCTAGTAATCAAGGTTGAAAATTGTAAGGGGAACTTACCAATCATTATGAGAAGGGCATGGTTAAGCACTGTAGATGCAAGAATGGGCATAAGATATATTTTCATGGAAATAGCTAAAGAAAATGCATTTTGAAAGATTAAGAAGAGATTAGTTCTATGCATTGCATACAATGATACAAGGTGCAATTATGTGTAGAAACTCTAGGTAGTAAAACAAGCATCTATTCCTACATGCAAATAGTATGCACATGAAGTCAATATTCAAAGGTGTCTATAGATAGAAGCCACAAAATAAGAGGGCACCCAATGGTTGACCACTAATTCTAATAGCAAAACAATGTGCATGAAATCCACTGAGAGCCTAACTACACTTATGTCATAGGCATGGATGAACTAGAGAAATTTCATCACCAACTCTCTGATAATGAAAATAATTATACCAATTAGGGAGAGTTGGAGATCCCTAATAATTTTAAATAAGAGCCCCATGAGTTGAAATCTCTACTTGTTAGCTTGGGATATGCATTCTTAGAAAATGACAAGTTGGTCATAATCAATGCCAAACTTGTTAAAAGTGGTCAACAAATAGTCAATAGCATATACTTGATCATATCCTGAACTCACTAGATTTGATCCATGGATATGCCAACAATGCATTTACAATAATCCATTCATAAAGCCAAAAAGGCAACCACAAGGATTATTGAACCCAAAATTGAAGAAACTTGTCAAAGAGGAGATTGAGCAACTCCTTAATGCAAGGTTCATCTACCCTATAGCGGATACGAGTGGGTTAGCCCACTCATGATAGTGCCAAAGAGAGATGGAAAATGGTGGGTTTGTATCAACTTCAAGCTATTAAACATTGCAACATTTTAAGATCATTTTCCATTGCCATTTGTTGATTATGTGTTGAACACCATTTCTGAAAATTGCTATTACAGTTTTCTGGATGGTTATAATGGCTATAACCAAATCCAGATTGCACTAGAGGATCAAGCCAAAACAACATTCATAAGTCCTTGATGGATCTTTGCATATCATAAGATGCATTTTGGTTTATGCAATGCTCCTACCACTTTCCAATACCTAGTCTTAAGCATCTTTTAGTAGCCAATAGGTAGTAGAGTGAAAGTCTTCATTGATGACTTCTCCACTTATGGTGCTACTTTTGAGTAAGCCTTGGACTACCTTGAGTAAGTATTAAAAAGATGTGTGGAAACAAATCTACAACTTAACTAACAAAACAATCATCTCATGATTCAAGAAGGCAGTGTATTCAGGCATAGAATTTTATAGGAAGAGATTGAGGTAGACCCTAAAAAGATAAGGATGATCTAAGGTATCACCCATCAACCAGAAACTATCAAAGATGTTCAGTCATTCCTTGGACACATTGGCTACTACCAGCGATTCATAGAGAATTTCTCCAAGATTGCAAATAAGGATTCTCCCTTCATCTAGACCAAAGAATGCGAAAATGCATTCTAGATCCTAAACTAGAAGCTCATAGAGACTCTAATTCTACAAGCACTTGACTGGTTCAAACCATTCCATATCATGATACATGCATCTAACTATGCCTTGGAAGTCATACTTATGTATTTGGATGATAAGAAATGTCTATATTACATCCACTACATAAGTAGAAGCATTGTGGGTGCATAAGTGCATCACACCACCACAAAAAAAGAACTGATGGTAGTGGTGTATGCTCTAAAAATGTTTAGGCACTATTTTCTTGGATATAAAGTGTTTATGCATACTGATCATAGTGCCATCCACTTGCTCATGAATAAACCAACGGTGAGACCTTGTGTCATATGGTGGATAGTGATCTTGCAGGAATTTGATCTTACAATGATAGATAAAAAGGGAACTAAGAATGTGGTCACTAACCACTTTTCTCGATTGTGATGAGATAACAAAAAGGAGGAAAGCCCATTATCTGATCTATTTCCTGATGAACTCCTCTTTGCCACTACAATAAATGAATAAATGTCCATAGAACCAAAATGGTATGATGGCATCCTTATTTTCTCACTCAGGAGATACCATAAGATATAAACCAAAGGAAGAAAGAATAGTTTTTTCATTAGGCTAACCACTTCATGGAAATTAATGAACACCTTTACAAGGTGTGTGTCGATGGCCTAGTTCATTGGTATGTCCTTGATGTAGATTAATTGTGCATTCTCTAGAATGCTCATAAAGCCCTTGTGGAGGCCACTATTTTGGAAGATGCACAACCATAAAAATCCTAATGGTAGGATACTATTGGCCCACAATCTTTAGGGACACCCATCAATTTATCTAATCCTATGAGTGCTATCAATGAGATGATGGGATGACCACACAAATGGAGGTCATCAATAGTGGATTCAACCATTGAAATCCTTTAACATATGGGGCATAGATTTCATGGGTCCCATCTCATCCATGTTCAACAGGAAGGCATGAATATTGTACCAAATGGGTAGTAGCAACAGCTATCAACTGTACATCATCCATTCCTACTCAATTTGTATAAAACAATGTTGTGAACAAGTTTGGGGTGCCATGTGCACTAATTTCTGACAACAGAACCCATTTTACAAGTGCCAATTTTTGAAAACTCATATAATTGTTAGGGGTTAAACATAAATTAACACCACTCTATTATCCTCAAGCCAATGGTCAAGCAGAGATGACTAACAAGGAGATTACAAAGATTCTAATATGAAGGATTAGTAAATATAGGAGAGACTGAAGCACAAAACTCAACAATGCCCTATGGGCCTACTACTCAACATGTAAACTCCCTATTGGATACTCTCTCTATGAGCTAATTTATGGAAAACTTTCAAAGCTCCTAATTTGATTTGAGCTCCGTACACTTTCAACAGCCTATGATTCGAACCTTGATCAACCTAATGTGCTAGATAAAAATTGATTAGTAGCCCTATCCTCGAATGAAGTGCACAAGGCATTCAACAAATAATGACATGACCTTAGAATATGGAAAGTAAAATTTCAACCAAGAAATAAATATCTCTATTGAAATCCCACAAACATACCTCAAAAAACTAAATTCCAAACATTGTGGAAAGACACTTACATAATTGATGAAATATTTCCTTCTAGGGCCATGATCATATACAAACATGAAAGCCCAAACAAGAAGTAGTTGGTCAATATCCAATAGATAAAGCCTTTTTATGAGCCCAACTAAGCTAATGCAACAAATACCTCAATGGATGGACAACCA